>CM053510.1:54124956-54185431 GCA_028627145.1 Eidolon dupreanum | reverse complement strand
TCAAAAGTGAAGTCCAGAAATCTGTTACGAACAACCAGGTGCTCCTCACTGACCTGGGGACACAGAAGGGGGAGCAGATTCTTGCTCCCTTCAGTGGTGAAGGATGAACGTATTGAAAACTACGTGTAGTAGGGTTCTGTGTCAAGTAATAAAGGGCTTTGCAATTTTCAAAGTTTTCACTTCACAGTGGTTCAACTTTCCCCCAAAGCCATTTATCACCCTGGAGGCTCCTTTGTCATAACCAAGATGTCTTTATTGAGCCTTCCAAAGCTAATAAGAAATGTATGATTCAATCAGCAACAGTGCTCATATAACTCATAGAAAGTGTTGCAGGGAAGTATTCCTGGGATCACATGCCTGCCTGCACACACACACACACACACACACACACACACGCACACACACATGTGCACACATGTATGCATGCACGCGTCCCAAAACTCGTGCTCATTTTCTTAGAACTTGTATGGACAGGCATGAAGATGTGTTTGCACACTTCTGCCCCACAAAGCAGCACAGCTATTGTTTACACAAGGTGCCTGCATGTCAGGACAGAAAGCCTGGGCCCCTTTGTCTCCAGCTACACTCTCAGGAAGACGAGAAGTATTCAAGCCAGCAAATGAAGCAAACGAAGGCTCTCCAGAGAGCTGCTGCTTTTCTGCACTTCAACTTTTGTTGTGAGACCCTATAAGAGTTTTATCCAAAACACAAAGCCAGTCGTGAGGAAGGCAAAGGGGGTAAGATAGCTCCAATCCAGGGGAGACCACCTGTAGGCGCTTCACCAACACGCTTGTTACACAATTCTTAGAGTAGGCACCAGAAACAAAACCCAGACTAGATTTCTGTGCTCACCGTGAGAACGCACTGCTGCCACTCCAAGCTGAGTTGTGTTCAGCTCACCCAGCCCAGGGCCTGCCAGCCCATCAGGTGGACACCAGCTGCCTGAAAACCAGCCATCCTCCGCACCCAATTGAGTGTCCCTTGACCTAATTCCAACTTTATCCAGAGATGCCCTAAAAACTCCCCCCTCAAATCAAGCTTTCCTGGATGGAAACTCATGAAATAAGAGCTTCCTTACCTGAGAGAAGGTCTTGGTGACCGGCAGTGGAAAAAATACCAAGTTCTAACAGAAGCGATAGGGACTCACAGGGCAAATCTGTTGGTTTTAAAAGAAGAAAGGTGACTTCATCCCGGGTGCTGTGGAGTTTAAAAGAGCAACGAGTGCTTCCTGGCCGAGCCAACTCTGTCTCATTGGTGATGACTCCATCCAGATTATGCAGCCACTGCCCAGACATGCTCAGTCTCCAGAAGGTAAATTGCTGGAATCTGACTAGTCCTGTTGTTTTCACAGAGCTGCAGAAAGTCCTGAAACACCGATCGACTCAACCGGCACCAGGGATAGAAAACCATGCACTTATTTCCTGAGTCCTATTATTATCACCCAAGAATCCAACTGTCTGAAAAACAGCTTCTAGGGAAGAAAAACAGGTATTTACATTCCTGAGAGATAAAAATTTTTCAAGAAGTAGGGGAGAGGGAAGAGGCAAAGTTATTTCAGTCAGGACAAGGGGTATTAAGAAGCTGGAAATAATCACCTTGCTAAGGGGTTCTCAGAGCTGGCGGATTTATAAGCATACGAAGGTGACAAATAGGTGATGGTCTGGACTTTGCAGAGAAGTATTCAGTTAAACAAAGGGGTTGAGTCATTGTATGGAAAGACAGTGTGACAGTTTTCTAAGAAGGCAACTGATTTTTATTTTCTTTTTACTGAATATGGTACCATTCAACCAATTCGGTTTCATTTATAACATTAATATGTCAGCTCAAAACATCTTCACATTTCACCAGAAGATTTGGGGAAAGAGATGTTTAGGTAAGGAACTCTCTCTTTTGTATGTTAAAGATGTGGTTTGAGCAATTGGATTTGTAATATGGGATCCAAGGTCATGTCAAGCTACCCCAGTAGGCCAGGCACTTCTCCCTGATGTCATTGTCCTTGGCCTAAACTTTGGACAGGACTTCTGGCTGTGGTGCCAGGTCAAGGAATGGCGATGAGCGTGACCTCTGATAGAAGTGGGGCAGAGGGTTAAGCCTAGCCACCCAGCGCCCTTCCCTTCACACCCCTACTTCAGGAGCATAAAAGGGGACTTTGGGTCACTAGGCTTGTGTCCAATTTCTTGCGAGCTATTTTGAGGCTTTGGGATTTTTTTGTGTCAAGTTTCACTCCAGAGAGAGTAAAACAAGAAGAAATCTCGTTCTGTTTAGAATATGGCATTCAGGTCCAACATTAGAAAGGGGTTTTTGAACTCAGCGATTTAAGAAATGTCAATAGGGCCTATAAAAGGAACTCGCAGATCTTCTGGTTAGGGTATAAATAACAATATAAGTAGAAGAGGAGCAGAGTTTCATCAGTGGTAAGATCAATAAAAGGAAAGGAGCTATTTTTATTCACATCATCATAGTCTCTTCAAAGCTGAGCACAGAGAGTAGCACACAGTAGGAGCTCAGTAGGTAGATAGTAAGTTGTGTCAGACAGCCCCTTCCTGTTCGATTTCTAGAACAGAACTGTTGAGAACACTTAAAATCACCATCTGGTAAACAAGGCACTTGCAGAGAGCATGAGCTAGTGGGTCTCATGAGATGCAAGAGGAACTTGGCCCTTGCTTTGCCTCAAGTTTTTTGCCAAAGTTAGAATGGAGCAAAGAAAGCCAGCTTCTGGACCCAGAAGGCACTTGTGCCTACCCCATTCCCCTATACATCAGCTAGACTCTGTTGTCTTTTCCTAAGGCCAAGACTCCATCTAATGAGCAATCTGCCAATTATCTTCAATTATCTTTTGTATTTCAACAATCTATTATAAAATTTTCAAACTTAGAGATGTGTTGAAAGAATTTTACAGTGAACACCCATACTATCACGTAGTTTCTTCAATTGACATTTTACTATAATTGCTTTATCATATATTAATTCTCTATCCATTCCTCTATCTATCCGGCAATTCATTTAATTATTTTCCTTACTGCATTCAAAGTAAGTTATAGATATTAGTACATTCCCCCCAGATACTTCAATGTTATTAACTGGAGTTCAATATTTGTTTATGAATATTTTTGCAATATTTTCATACCATTTTCCCCTCCTACCAACAACATATAAGAGTTTTTAAATTGAGTTATTTGTCATTTTATTATTGAGTTTTAGGAGTTCTTAGTATATCTAAGATACCAGTTCTTTGTCAGGTATATTTTGCAAATATTTTCTCCTGCCCTGTGGCTTGCCTATACATTTTCTTAATGACATTTCTTCTGATGAACAGAGATTTACTTTTAAGGAAGTCTATTTTTTTTTGTTTGTTTGTTTCTGTCTTTTCCCAAGTCATGAAGATATTCTCCTATGTTTTCTTCTAGAAGTTTTTAGTTTTAGATCTTATGTTTAGGTCTATGGTCCATTACAAATTGATTTTTTGTGGATGTTATGATATAGGGCAAGCTTAATTTGTTTTCTTTTGAATATGTAGTTATTTCAACACCATTTGTTGAAAAGAGTTTCCTTCCCCAATTAGATTGCTTTCGCACCTGTGTCAAAAATAATTAAATATATAAGTGTGGGCTATTTGGGGTTCTTTATTCCATCAATTTGTTTGTTGATCATTCTGTCAGTACCACACTGTCCTAATTAGTGTAGCGTTCGGGTAAGTCTTGAAGTCAAATAAGTACGTATAAACTTGACTTCTTTTTTCAAGACGTCTTGAATATTCTAAGTTCTTTGCATTTCTATAGAAATTTTAGAATTAGCTCGTCAATTTTGACTAAAAAGCATAGTAGGATTAGGATTAGGATTGTACTGAACCCATATATCAATTTGGTAATTGCCATCTTTGAAATGCTGGGTCTTTCAATTTCTCTCTCCATTTATTTAGATCTTTAATTTTTTTCAGCATCATTTTGTTGATTTTTCTCTTGGTCATTAATTTTCAGCAGTTAGACTATTAAATGCTAAGTATTTTTATTTTTGTTTTGTTTGTTTTGATATTAATCTTTCTTAGTGTTTATTGAGGTTTTAGAGTCCGTAAATGTTTTTTTTTTCACCTATTATTTATTCAGATATTTTTCTGTGTCATTCTTTCTCTCTCTCTTCTCCTTCTGAAATCATTGCTGTTGATCTATCTTCTAGTTCACTGACGTTTTTCTTCTTTTATCTTCCTTGTTTTAAATACATCCATTGATTTTTTATTTTAGCTATTTATTTTTCAATTTTTACATTTTTATTTTTTTTTGTAGTTTATATTTATCTGCTAAGACTTTCTTCATATTTGAGTATGTAGCTATAATAGGGTCTTTAAAATTCTTGTCTGCCAATTCCATCATCTAGGTCATCTCAGATCTGGTCTCTGTTGATTGTCTTTTCTTTTAAAAATGAGTCATGTTTTCCTGTTTTGTTGTATGTTGAATAATTTTGGAGTGTATCCTGATTATGAATGATATGTTGTAGAAAGTCTGGATTCTATTATGTTCTTCTGCTGAGTATTGACTTTTCTTTATTCTGGCCTTTAAAGTGGCTGAATTCAAATTGAAAAATCCTATCTCCCTCGTAGCAGTTGGCATTTCAGTTTAGCTCTTTTATCTGAAACTGGGATTCATAAAGTCTGCCACTTGCATATGTTGTTCAGGAGTCTGCCAGGAATCTGAGAAGAGTTTATCCATAGAACATAGGGCTTCCCCTCAGTTCTGCACATCACAGACAGGGCTTTATTCTTAGACTAAAAACTGTAAATCAGGAAACTCATCCCAAAATCACCATTCCTAATGGTTCAGTCTCCTCTGGTCTTTGTTTTTATTTTCTCTCCAGTACCTTCAACTAGTTCTTATATTTTGTCCAGGGTTATAGTTGTTATCTATAAGAGGTATGGTCCAATATGAAATACTTGGCCATACCAGAAGGCTACCTTTTGAGTCATCTAGCTTACCTTCAACAAGATAAGTCATAGCTCTTTCCTGTATTTCATTACAAGCAGCACCTCAGATAGATTGATAAGGTTGAAAAGGATACTGAGCTTCAACAGAAAAAGGTAACAATCAATAAGCAATTGTTTTAACATATGTTGCTTTATCACATATGTCTGCCTTGGTCACAGAAAGAGCAGTTTAAGCAAGATATTTAAAATTTTCTTTTATAGTTAATTTACAAAATAATATATAATACTCAGCAGTTTGTACCTACTAGAACATTTCTTGAAGTCAGAGTACTGTATTTGCTTATTTGCTGCTTAATCTCCATTAGAATGAAAACTTCATTAGATCCAGGATCGTGCTTGTGAAATCCTCTTTTATATGACCAGTGTCTATCACATGGAATACTGTAGACTCTCAATAAATATTTGGTAAGTAAATGAGAATAGTGTCTGATCAGAACCCATTCCAACCTGGTACAAGTTATCATCAGTGATCTATACCGAAAATGTAGACAATTTAGGAATACTTATAAACAAGTTTAATTTTTGTTAGTTTTGCTTTTTAAAATTATATAGCCAATCTAGAGAAACAAATAGAGAACACATATTAGCAAAAATAAAATAAATCAAATCATCCCAATTCCCCTCCTTTAATATAACCATTATTACAATTTTTTCACATTTCTTTTTGTTATCCTTCAAATTTTTATTCTCAACTTTAGATGCCTATTAGAATTATCTGGGCAGCTCTGAAAAGTCAAGATGTTCATGCTGTACCCTTGACCAATTAAGTCACATTCTCAGGGGTTGATGTCTAGGCATTAGTACTTTTTAAAATTCCCAAGATGATGCCAATACAACTGACTCTTAAACAACACGGGTTTGAACTGTATAGGTCCACTTACACAAGATTTTTTTTCAATAAATTTAGTTGGCCCTTGGTATCTGCAGTTTCACATGAGAAGATTCAACCAACCACTGCTTGAAAACAGTATTTTTATATTCCCAACTGCATTTTCCCAACCATGGATGCCCAACCATGTATGGAAAGTACAGTTTTCAATCTCTGGTTGGTTGAATCCACTGATGCGAACAGGCAACTGCAGTCAAAAGTTACACACGGATTTTTGATTGTGCTGATCAGCACTCCAACCCCCACACCGCATACAGTCAAGAAGACCTAAAAGATGTCCCAGCCAAAACTATCAGGTTTTTCAGATGTCATTTTCTGTCTCCTATGTGACAGAGCCCTCCTGGAAAGTTCAAGGAAAGCAGGAATTGAAGCCATTAAATGTGAAACAATTAGAAATTAAAAGGACACCTAATATACATAATCAAGTGCTAAACTGCATAGAAGCCTCAAGTGTGCCAGTAGAGACACACCTGAGTGCAATCAAGGGCGGACTCACCTGTACTTCTTGATTCTTGGTGGAGGCCTGCCAGTTGCATTGAGTTTCCTTCCTCTATAAAGGTTTTCAGTAGCAGATTGGAGAAATGGGCACAGTAACACGTTAGAGTGATAGGTGATGCTGATTCTACCCTTCCCTTGGAAAAATGTCTGCTTTCTTGAGTCCCCAGTTTCCTTGCTTCCCTTCTCTCTTTGTTGGTTTAATTCTTTATCTGATTCCAGAATTTCAGAAGACTACCCTCGACCAGAGAATTGCTGCAGAATTGTGCTATTGCTGGCTGGGTGGCCTGCCTGACTAGTGTGGAATCCAGGTGAGTTGGGGATAAAGGTCTATCACCACCCATTTCTCAAGCTTGCCCAGGCAAAGTGATCAGCAACAAAGCACTAAGCCTAGTTCTTGACTCAGGAGGCACAACAGAAGCTCCTAGGAGATTGTAAAATACCTATGATTAGGCTCTGCTGCAGAACAGTTAACTCAGGGTGATGTTGTTTAAGCATTGATGTTTAAATTAGGATATGGCTCAGGGTAAGAACTACTGGTGAGGCAACTTGGTGGTCTATCCTCATGAACTGTGGGTAGATTCGAAATCTCCCTTTTGGCTACTCCTGGAGGCAGCGTAGAGGAAAGTGCCCGGCGTTATGATGAGCAGGCTATGGTTTGAATCCCTGCTTTGCCATTTTTACTGGCTGTGTGACATTAGCTAAGTTACTGAACATTTCTGACATTTAATTTAGTTAACAATGAAAGAGGTAAACTAATAGAACCTACTACTGAGACTCAATGAGACACCATATATAAAACAATTGGCACATAGTGTGTGCCTAATAAACATCTGCTCCCTTCCCTCCCTCTACCTGCAACTCCCACCCTATCTTAGCTTGCAGTAAGAGCCATGGGCAGCACTAGCTCGGTTTTATGCTTATTCTTTTTGATTTGACTGTGACCACGACATCAGTCTGGATTTGTAGCTCTGGTCCCTGGATCTGGAATTCTGATCTCAGCTTCTGAACTTGATCCAGCTCTTCTTTCCTGCCTTGCAGGTTCTGGGCCCAGTTTCCATCACCTGTTTCTGTTGCTCAGCTCTAAGCCCCACTGGGATAGTTTCTAAAAGTAACTGGCTCCATGTTGCTACTGCTTTAGCTGAGTTTTAGCACCAGGAGGGGGTGGGGTTAATTTTAGACTTGTCCTGAACTAACATCTGAGAAAAGGCAAGGCCGTGCAAGTCCAATTTGCCCCTTTAGTATCTAGGTTGGAGTTTACAGAGAAAGAGAGATTTTGCCCCAGGGTTTATGTGTCTGTAACATGCCAGGTACCTTACATGGAAATATAATACAAGAAACAATTTGATTCAAAATCGATTTGGATTTGAGCCTCAGGTGCTGTGTGGAGTGGGAGTAACCACAGTATACACCACAACTTTTGATATGCTAATGCTTGTACTGAGCTGGGATAGATTATAAACTAGCATCTACCTCAGGGACAGGACCAGGCAGGTATGAGCAGGGCCTTGAACCTGAGGCCCTGAAGGGAAGAGGCTAATGAAGAGAAACAATAGAAGAGGTTATTGATTTATTTGTTTTTTAGAGAAACCAAGAAGGAAATAAAATGGAGCAGTACAGTGACAGAAAGCCCTAACAGGGAAACAGGGGTGGCACAGCAGCTCCTAGAACAACCTGGCCCAAAGTAGGGATTGAATGACTATTTATTACATGAGAGTGGAATGAAAGTCTTGTGAGGTGGGAAAGAAGAAACATTTTGAGGATGCCCTTTGAGTGTCTTGTGCTTGGCAGGAGGAGCAACCAGCTTAGAGCACATTGGGTATCAAAAGTATCAGGAGAAACTGTGGTCTCTGGGTTGAGGGAAATTAGCACTAGTATGATATGCCACCACTTAATGCTGTGTGATCTTATGCAAATTACTCAACTACTCTGAGCCAGTTTCTCCATAGATTTATTCAACATTCACCGACATGTATTCATTGAACATTCACCAACAATTTATTATGCCAGACACTTGGATACTGTAGTGAACAGATAAGTTTCTTGCCCATATGCATCTAACAATTTAGTAGGGGACGTAGACAAGAGAAAAGTATAAGATAAAGGCAGATGATAGGTGCTATGAATAAACAGAATAAAATGGAGGAGAATTTGGATAGGGAAAGCTTCTATAAGGAAACGTCATTGGAATTGAACTCTGAATGTTAAGGAGCCAGCTCTGCAGAAGAACGCTCTAGGCACAAAGAACAGCAAGTGAAAAGACCCCAAAATAGCAAATAGCAAAGAGCTTCACAGGTTTGAAGAACAGAAAGGAGGCCAGTGTGGACAGAGAATAGTGAGATGGAGATGGACTGAGATAAGATAAAAGAGAGAAGTGGGAATGCACAGGGCCTTGAGGAGTTTAAATTTTGTGAGAGGATAATTCTCATGTCTTAGAGTATGAGGATAGGCTGGGCAGGAGCTTCTCCAGTGGCGGGCATAAGCCCAGGGCAGACTCTGAGGGCAGAGGTGGTGCCTGTGAAAGGGATGCTGTTAGAACCCGGGATGCTTAGAATGTAGCCCAGATGTCAGCTCAGGCCAAACAGGCTAGCATCCCTGTAAGAGAAAAAAAAAAAAAAAACATTTTAAATCTGGTCTAGGACAGAAACTTTTCGACTGATGTAATTCAAAATCTACTTCTGGGAAGAAATGAGCATTCCCAATACAATGTTTAATCAATTTTCTGATCGACTTTAATGAGATTAAGCTTTGTTCTGGGAATCTAATCATCCAACCCCCTACCTGCTAACTGTCAGTCAATTGTCTTAGTGTTTAGTCAATTGTTTAACCCAATGATTTTTTTTTTTTTTGTATCTTAACCTGATAATGATCTGACCATTCTCTTTCTCTATCAAAGGCCCCTACCAGAAGTGAGTCTTTGAATTGGCCTACCTGAGGTCTTTTCACATGCAGCAAGATTGTAATAAGACATTGGCATGTACTTTCAACTGAATTGTCTGAAAAGTTGTCTGGAACACCCCAGAGTGGGTGGCCAGTGGACATGAGAAGCTTTCCTCAAGTTTTCTGTGAGTCCTTGGCCCTCTTGCCCTCTTAGCTCTGGCTTGTGCACATGCTGTCTCTGGCTGTTCATGGCCCAAGCCATGCGAGTTCTGCTAAAATCCATCCTCTGCAAGCGATTTGGTGAGGAGAGGAAGGCTGTTATGGGTTAAATTGTGTGCCCCCTATGCCGCCCCCTCAAAAGAGAGATGATGGAGTCCTAATCCCCTGGACCTCATAATTGATCTCATTTGGAGATAGATCCTTTACAGAAGTAATCAGGTTAAAATTAGGTCATTAGGGCGGTCCCTAATCTAGTATGACTGGTGTCCTTATAAAAAGGGGAAACTTGGAGGCACACAGGGAGAATGCCTTGTAAAAATGAAGGCAGGGATTAGGGTGATGCTTCTACAAGCTCAGGAATACCTGTTAGCAACAAAAAGAGTTCGTTCATCCAGTGCTTGCAGAGCCAAACACCAAGAATTACGGTGGAGAATCATTGGCTATTTTATTGGTGAATGGTACCACCCAAGAGAACAGGAAGCTACTGCCCAAAAGCCTGAACTCCCCAATGATGTGTAGTTTACAGATTATGTAGGTCAAAATCGCAAGACACGGTGGTCATGGCAGAAGCTGTGTTGTTGGAGGTGAGATAAGGGCAATAAATCATTTCTTTAGGTCTTGAGGATAGTTCCAATATCCCTCTGTCTGATTCTATGGGAAAGTAGCCACAGGGTCATTCCACCTTCTGGCTTAGGAACTGAAACATAAGTTAGGTCAAGATGTTATCTTCAGCCTGCCAGAAGTCCTACCTTGTGACCTTTAGTTAGGTCCAGGCTACTGTCTTCTGCTGCCTCGGGGGTTGCTGATTTTCCAGGAGAAAGACTAGGTCACTGAGAGGCATTTATACACACACACACACACACACACACACACACACACACATATGTATATGTGTGTGTGTGTATATATATATATATATATATATATATAGAGAGAGAGAGAGAGAGAGAGAGAGAGAGAGAGAGAGAGAGAGAGAAAGATTTCTAGAGCTAGGATTTAAAGGTCAATATAATCAAAGTCATAAGGACCCTTGGCTTCATGCCAAAGATTTCCAGCACATCACCAGAAGCTAGGTGAGAAGCATGGAACAGAGTCTTCTTCATAGCCTTCAAAATGAACCAGCCTTACCAATACCTTAGTCCTAGACACTCAGCACGCTGCCCATGTGCTTCACTACTGCCTCTTCATGTTTACATGGGAACAGGAAGTGCCTCTGGATTTTTGTCCTCTTTAATCCTAGAAGGGCATGATAACCCTTCTCCCATGAAGGTTATTTTCCTGAGCACTGGGCTCGTGAGATAATTAGAACAGAAAAATGGGTGCCCCATGGGTTGGGTTAAATTTGACACAGAGAAGAAAGACCTTGAGAGTTAGTAAGCAAGGTGAAAATTGCATAAATTCAAGATTGCATAGAAAACCTCTCATTTTAGAGACTGAAATACTGTTTTTCAAAGTCCAACATGACAGTTGCAACCTGTGTAGAAGTAAATGGCCATTTCTTCAGCTGAGTTAGCTGGCTGGCTTTTAGACAGACGAACGTTACCCTGTCTCTTTCTATTCTAGAATCACATTCAGTATGGCAAGTAGCTTGCACTGGAGCTGACTGAGGGACCATGAGATTCATGTATCCCATCTCACATTCCTTCTCGAGCTCGCTTTTATTAAGTAAAGTTGTTCGTTAAGCAGAATTGCTCACAATATTTAAATGGTTTTCTTCTTCTAACCCAAGTGCATATAGTCGAATTCGTTTCAGAGTGAATTATTATATAATAATTCAGATAAATTTTTATCATCTTAAAACTCATCCAGAATTTAGGCGAAAGCCACCTTTAAGTGGAATTAAAAAAAGAAAAAAGAAAAACAACTGACTTTACTTTCAACAGTGTCAGCTGCATCAGACTAATTTGCAACAGGTCAAATCTCCCACTGACAAGCAAACAGCAGAAAAGTCAGACTTTAAAAATGGCTGAAGGTATTCGAATCTTACCATGGAAGCCAGGACACAAGGAGCCAAGGTGTCTGAGAAAAGAGGAAACTCCCTGAGGTTCCATGCTGCTTTTCCCCTCCAGGACTTTACCAGCTCAGTCAGTTTCTGATGAGAGACTGGGAAGCCAAGCAGAAAGAGGTGGCTAAGCAGAGCTTTTGGCAAAAATTGAAGTTCAAGACCTCCAAGGGAGCCAGGAATAATGGGATCAAGAGAGAAAGGAGCACAAGAAAGTGAGTGTGAGGATCTGAGCTGCTTTTCTTCTCCAAGTATTTGTTCATTCATAAGCAGTGTGGAGTCATGCTGAGCAGCCAAGTGGAAAGCCATGGGAAGGAGGCTGAGAACTTAAGCAGACTTCAGCCATCTCACCAGGCCGAGGAGAAGGGAACCTGGGAAACCCCTTAGGCTTCCATTTGCCTTTTCCAGTGCTATGCCCCGGAAATAAGGGGGTGAATTCAAAATAGACTCAGTGTTACAAAGACTGAAATACAGCCTCAAATCCATCTAATCCCTGACTAGACTGCCTTGGAGAAGTAATTTGGGTTGTAAACTCACGGTAGGTAACTGTTGTCCACTGACTTCTGGTTACAAATATAAGCAGAGGTGCTAAGGCAGCTCAGGAAGTCAGCCCTCTGCAGGAATTCTAGAACTGACGTGCTCTTCCCCAAGATCAGTGCTATCTTGAGACCTGGTGAGCAGCACCCATCCCTGTGTTAGACACCACTCTGAGTGCAAGGAGACATTAAGGTGTGTTCTTGTCTTCACCGTGTACAGGGGAAGACCAACAAGCAAAGAAGTTGATGGGCACTGATTGTGACAAGTATTAGGAAAGAATTAAAAGGATGTCCTTGGAGCTTAGGGGGGGGACACCTAATCTATCCTTGAAATGGGGTAGGGGGTAGAGTTAGAGAAGCCAGGGGAGCTTCCCAGAGGAAATGAAATCTCAGCTGAGTTCAAAGGACTAGGAGGATTTTCACAGGTGAAGAAGGTGGAAGGTAATAAAAGCTGTTGTCAACAGAGTGGATCCTAAGAGTTCTTATCACAAGGGAAAAAAACTTTGTGTGTATGTGCGTATATATATTTATATGAGACAATGGAAGTTAACTAAATTTATTATGGTAATAATTTCACAATATATGTAAGTCAGATCATTATGTTGTACACCTGAAATGTATACAGTGCTATGTGTTAATTGTACCTCAATAAAATGGGGAAAAGCTGAAGGAATAGTATGTGCAAAGAGAGAGCAAAGCTTGTCCAGCAAATAGCAAATAATTCTGTTTGATAAATGTGAGAAGTACCACATGGGGGACAATCAAGAAAGAAAGCTAGAGAGAGAGAGCCAGGAACCAGATCACGAAGGGCCTCTCACAGCAGAAGTTAAGGAGCCAAGCCATGTTCAGCAATTGCAACAGTCTACTTGAAGTGGGACATTGGCCTAGGCAGTGCTGCCCAGGAACACATCATTTTGTTTCTTCTGGGAACACTGGTTATCTCCTATGATAATATCTAACTATCTAATGGTGTGCATGTCTTTGATGAATAAACTGATCAATAAAGAGGCTAATATTGCAACACAGGTGACATATCATAATGGCTTGGATTGGTGAAGAGGCCTCGAAAGGGAACAGATGTTAAAGATTTTTGGGAATCAGACCTGGCTGACTGCCTTTGCCAATGAGGGTGAGGGAGGAGTTGAGGATGATGCCTAGGTTTCCAGCTTGGGCATTTGGAGTAATTACTTTATGACAAATAATTATAGTCTTGTGCCTTATCTACCTTCTAGAATAGAAACATCGTAGATCAAGAAATTCAGAACCACAAGAATCTATTGAATACTACTTCTTGTCAGGCACCTCCATATCCCATTCATTACAACAATCCAAAGAGGTTAATACTATTCTTTCTCACCATTTGGCAATAAAAGAAAATTGTTTTAGGTTCTCCCAACTTGCAAATAGATGACGGAACTTGAGTCCAAGTGTATCTTACCTTAGAACCTGAACTCAATATTAAGCTTTTCCAGGAGATCACACTTGGACTTGAACATAAGGCCGCTTTGAATTGCTTCTTGAATCCACCCAATTTAGTGTGGCTCATAAGAGTGGCCCCACAAACTATAGAATTAGTTAGTATTTCTAGGTCCTCTTACACTTAGGTGTAACCTTAGGTGTTGTATAGATGGAACCTCTTTCAGTGGTTAAGGTGAGCCCAGTCCTAGGAATGGAACTCTGAGGGCATGAGGCTGGTTCTTAGCCTCACTCCTTCATGGGTCCCATTCTGGGAGCTCAAAAATATGAGCTCTTCCCAGCCATGTAGTGCTTTGGCTGAGCAGCCGAACATGTGTTGAGAACCAATTAGTGTCGGCCAGGAGTGCAGGTGCCATTCCCGGGAACATGAACTACACTCAGCAGCATGGGGTGGGCAAGAAATTAATCACAGTGGAGATTCTATTACATCTCTATCCCTCGAGAAAGAGCACACAAAAATGTTATATTGCATATCTCTCTAAGAGCACAGAAACCCCCTTTTTTCTATCCCTAAAATGGAAGGTACATTTTAATCAGCACATCCCCATGACCCTTGTGGCTTATTTCCTGCAAAATGTCTCCAGACTCCACCTGGATTTGTTCCCTGGGTCACTGGGCCCAAATTAGTCAGTGAACATAATACTGATAATATTCATCAGCATCATCACAGCTTAGAATTTGCAAAACACTTTCACTTAGATGATCTCATTTCATCTTCACTGTATAGGCCTGTGAGACGGGCTGGGCAGGTTTTATCATTTCCCTTAGTTTACAATTAAGGAAACTGAGGCTAAAGCTGTGAAGTGAAGCTGGTGAGCGGCTGCTCCAGGGCTAGTGCTGCCATCACTGGATCCCTTTAGAACAAAGCAGAAATGGCAGCAGGGCATACGAGCTCACAAAGGCTAAGGGACTCCTAACCAGGGACACCAGTGAGTGGGGGAATTCTCAAAGGCTGTAAGTTGAGTGTACAGGAAGGAGCTGGGACTGGGAGGTGGTGCTGTGGGTGATTCCTTGGAAACAGAGCACTTCTGAGCCATCCCCTTGTTACCTAGGAATCATTTTAGGAGCTGCCTGGGACCTGCCTGAACTGTCTGCACAAGCCTATCACAATCTCTTCTGCAGGTTAGAGGGCCAAGAATCTTCACCCACAGCTGTGGGACAGGTCTAGACCCCTCCCAGTTAGCCTAAAAAAGGAATGCCATTCATCCTCTAATATCATGCTGACAAGCCACTCTTCAAAACAACCTCAACAGAGAGGACTGGAAGTGGGTACCTGCTCATCTTCCTCACTTCTAGGAGGAAATTCTTATTGAATTTGAATGGAATCTAATGCACAATGGGCAAATTGAAGTATGTTTTCCTTTAAAGGCGACGATTGCTTCCTTCTCCTCCCTTCTCCATGCATGTTTATTTGGATAAAGCTTATATGTCCATCTGAAAGATGCATTTTTTGGTCTTCAAACACAGTGGTATGCCAGCTCCCTGCTGTGGGCCCCCAAAGCTCTTTGTTAGGGCTGTGTCTCTATCAAAGATAGCTCTCATCACCTCGGATTAAGTCCCATGCTCCTGAGCCTGTCTCTGTGTCCCCAGCATTCCAATAAATAAAAGGAAGAAAGGGAAGCAGTGAAGGGGTGAGGGTCCCTGGTCAATTATATTATTTCAGTTTATAAGAGGCAGCAATACAGTTTTAGGTTCAAGAAATCTAGCATCGAATCCTGGTTCTGCCACTTAGTTCTGTGATCATGAATAAGTATTTGCACATTTCTGAGCTTGATTTCTTTAGGTATAGAATGAAGATATTAACACCTGCTCTCTCTGACTCAGAAAGTTGTTGCGAGGATCACATACGATAAAACAACAGAAAAGGCCTAGTAGGAAGCCTACTACAACCTTGTTGCTAGGACTTGCCCTGTTAGCAGTTCTGATTGGGCGGGTCTATATTACCATTCCCAGTTTGGGCATGGGGATTGGGGAAAGCAGAAAGAAACAATGGGTTGGTGGTCTTTAATTCAGGAAGACAGGCAGGCCTAGGGCATCAGGGAGAGGAAAGCCTCACTCAGAAGTGGATCTCCCACAATTGCAGCTTTCCTCTGGGCCTTGGGCTTTTACATGAAGGGCTGTGTACTACATTTATGGTCTTAGTGAGCCTCACACAGTTCTGGAAGGAGAAATCGTTATCTGAAGAGCTACATAGGAGTTAAGGGACAAAGCTGGGACTAAACCCCATGCCTCTTGAGGTCCATGCCTATACCCTTTCTTTCTTCATATTGGCAACCCTGAAGGGAAGAAAAACTTTGATTTGGAGGTAGGGAAAGAAAGGCTGAGATTATTTTGGAGAATGGGCCACTTCAGGGAGGTTAGGCCTAGGGTGAGGGTAGCTGTAGCAGGACATATCTAAAAAGCACAGCATAGAATGGCGGCGATAGGTGTCTGAGCAGGAAGAAGGAGAGAAACTATGGAAATTTATCCATTCATTAATTGGCTCACTCACGCATTCATTCTTATAGCCCTTCCAGGCAAATGGGAGCTGAAATGATCAGATTCAGACTGGCAGCATGGAAGCCAAAGCAGCTCACGGAATGGGGTGGGGATCAAGGTAAGGGTGGGGAGGTCATTGGACCAACCCACAGAGATTGTCAGAAGCATCAGGGTGAGTCTGAAATAATAACTGAACCCAGGCAGATGTACAACCTGTCCACCAAACCAAAGGGAATGGTTGGAGAAAGATCTAGGTCCAAGGCCTCAGGACTGAAACTGGAAGCTCCAGAGCAGAGTGAGAGGATTTTAGAGGCTGGAGTTGGGCATGGAGAAAGCAGTCTGAGAAGCTCCTTGAGTACTGGGTTGAATAATGAGAAGGAGCTGGAAAGGTGAGGAGTCAGATGAAAAGGACGCTAAGTTAAGGCTTTAGATTTATTCCTGGAACACTGGGACCACAGGAAGCTTTCAATAAGGGAAAGAGCATGATCAAGTTTGCATTTTAGAAAGACCACCCTGGCTGCAGTATGAAGAATAAATGGCAGGGAACATTAGTGAGGAGGACAAGTAGTTAAAAGGCTTCTGAGGGCCTGAATGGATTCAGTGATAATGGGGATAGAGAGAAATGGAAGGTTTTAAGGAGGCAGAATCCAGTGGATTCTGTAATAATTTGAATATCGAATGACTTTGTGAAAGGGAAGGAGATCTCAATTATGACTTCCAGATTTATTGACCTAGAGACTCGAAAACATAATTCAGGCTCCCACTTTGCCATTATTATCAAACTTGCAAATCCTAGGTCATCATACCCTTTGAGGCCTCAGCTTCTACTTCTCAGAACATGAAAGTTGATCTAGAGTAGTGGTTTCTAATTATCCTTGGGGCCACCCTCCTGGGTGTGGCTGGGCTTCAGAGAAAGAGCCCTGGGCTAGAGTCAGAAGATCTGGCTTATGTCCCAGCTCTCCCTGTGACATAAGGCAAGACACAGTATTTCTGAACCTGGGTCTTTATTTGTATAAATGGAGATAATTATTCATTTATTTAAGAAATAAACATTTTGAGCAAACGATAAAAAGAATGAAATTGATCTGTGCCTCATGGAGCTCACAGTGTAGGAGGAGAAGGAGACATATAAACAAATAACAAAGGAACTTGTAAGTGCCATTATGATGTAAACTATATACAGAGGGAGGTAGCCCAAAAGAGGGAGGGACCAATAAGTGCAGGGACTGCATTTAGAGATAGGACAAGAGGTTGCCAGGTAGAACAAGGGAAAGCATGCTCTGGATTAAGAAAATTAGGCTGAGCCTTTTCTTGTTTATCCTCTCCATTTATTTACTTATTTATGTATTTATTCATTATTTTGCCCTTCCTGGACACTTACCTCTCCATTCTGCCGTCTAAACAGCATCTTCTTTCTCACCTGCAGGTAAAGCCCTAAAGGATTCTTCAGAAAGCAAGACTTAGATATATTCTATATTATTAACACCTAGCCAATAAGGAAATCAGCTAGCCCAACATCAAGGGAAGGGCGTGCCAATGGTGGACGTCCAGGTATCAGAGATAGGCTTTACTCTGCTTTCTATAAGCTAATATCGACATGTGTAGACTATGTATTGCAGGTTCTGAAGAGCAGGTACTGAGTTTAGTTAGTAGTTGTATCCCTAATGCCTCACGCCATGCCTGGCACATGGTAGGTAACTAATGATTGTGCGTTAAATGAATAAAGCTCCATAGAAACTTTCGATATCATTGGGGTCATTGCCTCATTTGTTTCCCAGCATCCAGGCAGGACTACATCTCAACCACCACACCTGGAGGCTGTTCAGACTCCAGCAGATTTCATGGCATCCACCTAAGAAATAGGCAGACAGGTAGCAACATCTTATATTTTTTAACTTTCTTTTATTCACCAAGTACACATTGAGCACCTCCTCTGTGCCAGATGACTCTAACCTCAAGAATGTCACAGCCTAGTCAGGGGACAGATACCATATTCCTAATTACCATATAGTGGAGGCCCAAGGAAGAAAGGATTGGCTTTACCTCAAGGATATGTGTAGGAGGTGCTTGAGCTGTATCTTGAAAAATGAGTAGGTATTTACCAGGTGGATAGGTTGGTGGCGATAGGGGATAGGAGCTGGGGCAAGGGTGTTTAAGATGAGAAATACCCACATGTATAGTGTTTACAGCAGTGCTACTCAAAATGCAGATCCACAATGAGAGAAGGAACTTGCCCCAGCAGTACTTCCTTCAATGAGGAAAGCTTATTATAAATAAACTGTCCTCTGAACTAGACTATATGTTTAGTGACCATTGATTTACATTCTGGCATAAGCTCCTCTGTGAAATTAGTAGTAACAAATGGTTTATAGACAGGCAGCTAGCTGGTCTATGGATTACACCACTGCTTTACAGTTTACAAAAAACTTTCACATAAGTTCAAGGGTTGTTTTGCCCCTCAGAAAAATTCTATGAAGTTGGAAGGGCAAGTACAATAATATACGTTTTACAGGATGAAAGTTGAAACTCAGAGAGGTTCAGGTTTATGTCATACATCAGATAAGCAGTGAAGCCTGGATTTGAAGCCTGAGTCTTCTCCTGGCCTTCCACTCGTCCAGGCTGTGTGGAAAAGCACCACCAACGTGTGAGATGGCTCCATGGCCAGCAAGTCCTTAGGAACAAATGCCAGAGAGAGTCTGGTATAAGGAGATCATGTGTGTGACCTCATATGGCATTTCTCATGTTCCTCTGTCTCATATTACTGTCATCTCATAAATAGAGGCAGGATGACTCTTCCTTTCCATCTGCCCACCCTGGAGCCACCCCCACCTGCCATTCCAGGAGATCTTCCTCAAGCTCGGCCCTCTGGTTGACATTTCACTACCTGAAAGGCCTTGGCATTGGCCGCATGGGGAGATTATCTCATAGAGACAAATGTCTACTCAAAATAGGCTTAATTTTTCATAAACGCCCTTCTGGGGCATGTTGCTCTTACCTTGGCCAGGTGGGCCATGGCACTGTGGTGAGCTGTCCTGTCTTCCCTAGGAGCACAGGCAGAACATTTTTTTTTTCTGGTGAACAAACCAAGAGCAAGTAAGGGCCAAGAGAGAAGGGAGCCTCCAAGCCTCAGGAACCTTAGACCTGGAGTTATGGTCTGGCCATTCCTCCAAGCAGAAGATAGTGGGGAAAGAAGCTCCAGGACCCAGGTCTGCGTCCCCGCAGCCATCTGACTGGGAACAGTCTATGAAACTGGAGTGAATTGCCTGTAGAGGATCAATGGCGCCAACACCCTGCCTCCTGAAACAGTCATGTATTTGTTCTGGAGGAGTTCTTGCTTGGAAAGGGGCTCAGGCAGGGCTCCTCCCATCTGCAGACCCTCAGCTAGGAAACAGTCTGGGTCTCCAGACTATTAGAGCCTGTGACTAGTACATCAGGGAAAACAAAGAAGGAAACAATTGGAGAGATTCTTGCTATATGTGTCCTTTCTTCACCTTTGCCTGAAGTCCCATATTCTGAAATTGTACCATGGTGGAGAAGGGAGAAGCACTCTGGATGACAGTCAGAAGGCTGTCCTGATCCCAGTGCCAACTCTGCTTTGACCCAGGGCAAGTCTCAACCTCTCTGGACTTCTGTTTTCTGCTGTATAAAATGGGGATGCTGTTAACTGTTGCAGCTGCCTTAGGAATGAGAAATGATCCCAATAAATCCCCAAAGGTTTGCAGAGGCTTCAGACTCTAGCTGGCCCTCTCCCTAGCCACAGTCCTGCTGTATTATTTACTTCTCTATTCTGTTTACTTAGATCCATTGGACCAATGTGTTATAATTTCCCCTTTCCCTCTTGTCTTTAGAATATCCTTAAAAGATCCTCCCACACTGAGAAATTTCTATCTTCATCCCTCTGTGAGCAACCCAAAGTTGGGCTCTGCACTTTATTTGTGTTCACAAGAGTCACAGAATGACTGATATTTCCTCCCAACAGAACCCCCATGACTCCAAAATATTTCTTTTATATTTAACAAGCACTTACTTTAAGCTTATTATGTATCAGACATTATTGTGAAAATTAAACATGTATTAACTCCTTTAGTAGGTACTATTGTCACACCCATCTTATATATTAAACTATGTCCGATAACTCCAACTGCTGGCTTTCCTATCTGTCTGTTTCTCTTATCAATTTGTTGTTGTTGTTGTTTCGATCCTTTTTGTTCTTGATTCCTGGTATGTCTGATGATTTGGGACTGAATGCAAACAATTCTGAATGGAAAATGGTAGAGGTACTTCAAGGTTCTGGATGATGTTATCTTTTCCCAGAGAGGATTTGCTTCTGATTCTCAAAGAAGTTAGGAAAGCAGATCAAGTTAAAGGATTCTGAGAATAAGCTGATTCAAAGTGTGCCTCAGGCTGTGATGACTGAGGATTCCAATTCATTTTTGCTCCTAGGATGTTGCCTTTCCGGATGTTTATCAGGGTCTCTCCACCCTGGTGGGCCCTTGGTTCCAATTTTTAACTTCCAAATTTTAGTTACTATTTTGCTGTGCTTAGTTTCTCAGCTCTTCTGCCACCATTTTCTGCTCAGCTTCTTGGCCTCTTGGCTGCTATGTAAAAATCAGCAAATACCTTGAGAGGAAAACACGCTGTAGATGTTAGGCTAACTTCTCTTTTTACTTCTCTTTGGGATTTTGACAAGTAAAGTCCTCACTTCCTTGTTTCTGCCGATACCTTTGAAGAATTATACATACTCTTAAATAGATATATTTATTATATCTCATATATAGTTTATATAAATATTTCTGCTTTTATAGTTCTTAGCAAGAGAGTTACTCTAATACTAGTTCACCAGAGTTGAAAAAATAAAATACTTATCCCTATTTTATACATGAGGAAACTAAGGCATAAGAATATGAAATAACTTGCAAAATTACTATGTTTAAGTGTAACATTTACCCATTTATTTAAAAAAATACATTAACTAAGTAGCCATCATATAGTAGACACTATCTTGAGCATTGAGGATTCAAAATAATAAGCCAGTCCTTGTTTTTCAAGATTGCAATATGTCACTTATAATTCAGTGTAGCCAATGCCATTACTGAGGGAGGTACAGGTGCTCCAGGAGCTCAGGTAAGGTTTTATTATGCCAACCTGTGCTTGGTTCTCTGCAGAAATTTGTCCCGTAGTACACAGTGAACTTCTTGAGGTCAGAGGCTGTGGCTTATTCACTTCTCTATCCCCAGTGCCCAATACAGTGCTTGTAACAAGGTAGGTGTTCCATAAACACCTGTTGAATTGAGTCGAGTTAATTTTCAACCAGAGGAGAGGAGTAGGAGAGGATGAAGGCCGTAAGATAGTGGAGATTAATTTAGCCCAGCAGTCAGGAATCCCTGGTCCACCAACTCTACGAGCAACTCTGAGTGAACATGGCAGGTTACCTCCCCTATCTGGGCCTGTCTCTCGTCTGCAGGTTGGAGAGGATAAACTAAATTATGCCTGAGATCTTTCCAGTAAGAAATCCCTGTAGCTGAGTGTGACCCCATAGAGGATGAATGACACAGCTACCCCACTGTGTCCCCATGTGCCCTCTAGAGGCTGCAGTACTGAGCCAGAAAGTCTGTCAGACAAAACCAGAGTGGCTGGCTATTCTTAAGTCTGCCGTCCCTGTTTTCTCCCATGGAAAAATGTCGAGTATAAAAGGGTTTCTGGGGCTCACCTGGAAAATGCAAGAAGTTTCTTATGTAAGATAGGCCAACGGTTGATAGGAGGAATATGAAGAAATATTTCTAGGTCCTCTTCCCTTGGACGTGCTTGGGCCAGCCTGCTCTGTCTCCCACTTCTCCAAGCACAGGATTTACTTTCCTATTTAAGAAAACAGTACTGTCTCTATAGCCAGCACAATGCTTGTCCCAGCTAAAGTACGGGAAGGAGGCCAGTTCCCTTGCCTCGTTTGGCTGAGTGGGGCTTCTCCTTTCAGACACCCATCTCTCTATCACCCTGGTGTCTGGACATTTCTCACAGAGGCATCCAGAAGGACAAGCGGACACAGATTCACACTCAGCTGACTAGCAGCAGGGACCTGCACACCCAAGAGAGCATCTGCCTCCAAAAGGCTCTGTGAAAGCAGAGGAGTGTGGGCAGCAAAGCAACCGGGGCGGTGTAGACATCCAGCCAGCTTGCCTCCTTTTATGGATGAAAGACGGAGCCCAGAGAGGACCCACAGTTCTCCTGAGGCAACATCATTGATTTTCAGGGTAGGGCACAGAATTTGATGTCATGGTGAGACAGCTCAGCTGGCCCCCTGTGCTGGGAACATGGCTTTATTTCATGATTGAATCGCACAATCAACCTTCAGACCCTTTTCTCTTCACATGTCCTGTGTGCAGCGAGCCCACCGGCCATCCAGGATTCCTGAGCCGAGTTCTCACTCAAAACACTGAAGTCAGCTGGGGGAAGCATTTGGGCCCAATTTTGTATTTCTAAATATGCAGCTCCAGAGGTGGGAGGAGGGAGAGGAGGCACCCAGGGTTGTTTTTGTGGATTATGCAGTTACTGACCTAAATTTTATATTGGGGGAGAGAAAAAAAGAAAAAAGAAAGAACTGCCGCAGGTAACGCTGACATGGTGGAGAAAGTGCTGAGGAGATGAAACGCCCGACTGGGGTCTTTGAAAATGTTGTCTGTTTTAATTGGATGTGTCTTTTCAGAACTAGCTGGTGGCAGGCCCATCACAGACTCCTTTTAATCAGTGGTATTCACATTTCCCTACTGCGTCTTCACACAGAATAAAGAGCAATGGGGCAGGGGCCAAGGGGGTGGGGGAAGGATGTGGTTCCAATTTGAAATATGATAATTGAGAGGGGTTTTATTTAAAATGGAATTGCCATGCTCCTTCTGCTTTACGCCTTAATGAGTAGATTTTTCTAAGGAGAAAGAAACTGTTCTTCTCTTGGAGCAAGAGCCTGGAGTGATCTTCCGGCCCATTTTCTTCTTTTTCTACAATGTGCATATGTGCACGGATGTCCTTCTTTTCCAAGGTTTCCAGCAGCAGAGTTCACTGTTCCCCAGCCCAAGGAGCAGTATAGGGAGGAGAGAGATGGGTGCTTGTGTCTAAGGGTGGAGAGGAGGAGACGCAGGAGGGGCCGGGCTTTGTTGTTGCAAGGGCCAGGCAGGAATGGAGCAGCCACTGTCCTAGGACTCGTACCAGGGGCCAGGCCTGTGCTTTCCTCATTTAACCTCAGGATAGAGAATCTGACTAGAGTGGGGCCGAGGTCGTCCCTAGTGTTCACACATTCACTTAATAAATGTTGGTTGGGAAGAGCTGCTCATTGCTAAGCACTGGAACTCTCACCTTATAAGCCTTAGGCCTTAGTCAGAGGTCTAGATCAGAAGCTCTTCTTGGGACCACCTGGAGCAGATCTAAATACTCAGGAAGGTCTCAGGACCAACAGAAGTATCTGGAGCCTGTAAGATATCAACCACTGGACACTATCAAGAGCCTGTGGCCCGCCCCAGCACTGTGGTGAGAATCTATGTTAGACCCACATCCTCAGAAGAGCCTCAGAGCCATTCAAGGTTGAGAGACAGAGGTAGGGAAAGGTAAAAAGGGAGAGAGGGGTAGAAGAGAGAGGGAATGCTGTTAGCTGCAGTGTCTGACCGAGAGCAGAGAGATTCTTCTGGGCCTGTTTCTGCAGCTTCCTGTAAGGGAGAATTGACATATTCCTCTAGATTTCCCATTTCTAGTTCAAGGACACTCAAACCTGATTCATTCAAAAGTCACTTAATGAGCACCCATTGTGTGTCAGGGACTGCACCAGACTTGGCAGACCCTGCCCTGAAGGGGCTCACAATATAGTCCGAGAGATAATTATTATGTCAACACATTTGATTGAGTGCTTCCTTTGAGCCAGCCTGTTTTGGGTGATGGGGATACAGCAAAATGGAAGACAGATTTCTTCCTTGAAGGCCTCTACATTTTATTGTGGGAGGGGGAAAGCTGAGAGTAAGCATATAAATTAATAACACAATAAGAAACAAGAGAATTTCAGGTATTGACCAGTGCTAAGAAGAAAAAAAAGGTAATATGTTTGAAAGAGAGTGACTGAGGTAGGGACTGAGTCAGATAAGAAGGTGGAAGAAGGCCACTCTTAGGAGATAACAATAGAGCCGAGAGCTGAGTGATGAAAAGGAGCCAACAGAAGACACCAGTGGGATTAAGGGAGAGCTAGGACAAGGGCCAAGATGCAATCTATTCAGTGTGCTTGAGGGATAGCATGAAGGCCAGTGAGGCTGGAACAAAGTAAATAAAGGGGGAGGAGTGTGCAGAGATGACATCAGAGTGAGCGGGAGAGGAAGGCTCATAAAGAGCCTTGATTTCATTCTATGTGTGATTCCATTGAGAAGTCAGGGATCTATATCTCTCTCCCTGAATCTGTGACTGCTTGAGCAACAGAATTCAGCAGACATGATGCTGTGCCAGTCTCTATACCCATATCTTAAGAGACTGGCAGCTTCTACTTCCTGTCTCTTAGAATACTTACTCTTGGAACCCATGCTACGAGGAAATCCAAACAGCCTCATGGAAAGGCCCGCATAGTGAGGAACAGAAGCTCTAGAACAAGAGTCCCAGCTTAGCTCCCAGACAATAGGCAGTATCAACATGTCAGCCATGTGAGTGGGCCATTCATGAAGTGGATCCTTCTCCCCAATCAAGCTGCCCAGCTGACACTACATGGAACAGAAAAGTGTTGTTCCTATGAGCCATGCCTAAACTGTAGATTCATAAGCAAAATAAATGATTGTTATTGTTTTAAGCCACTAAGTTTTTGGGTGGTTTGTTATTTATTGTTGGAACAATAAATAATCCAAACAAATGGAAAGCCAACAGAGCAGAGGTCAGCAGTTTTTCTGTATAGGACTAGATAGTAAATATTGTGATCCTCGTAGATCAAAGGGTCTCTGTGGCAAATTACTCAACTCTGCTACTGCAGAGCAAAAGCAATCATTGACAATACACAGATAAATGAACATGGCTGCGTTTCAATAAAACTTTATTTACAAAAACATGTGATGGGCCGGATTTGCCAACTAATTGTAGTTTGCCAGTCCCTGCAATAGAGGGTTTTCAGCAGCAGAGTGATACACTCTCTTTTAGACCTAGAAAGCTTCTTTTGATTGCCAGGTAGAGGACAGACTGTAAGAGAACAAAAACAGAGATGATAATAGCTGACCTAGGGTTTTACTAGTAGCAGTTGAGTGACCTCATCGGAGATCTCTGTTGAAGGTGGCATCTACAGAATTACTGAGACTGCTAAGAAAATAACTAATTGATTATTGCTTTGAAAGAAATATGAAAAAAAGAAGCTACAAGAACTCAAAGCAAGGGCATTCAGTCTGAGGATCAGGGAATTCTTCTTGGAAGAGGCAACTGCTAAATAGGAACTAGTGAGTGGAAGAGTTGGAAGAGTAGCAATTCATAATGGCTAAGATCGAAGAGTCAGGAATGCTAACAGTAGGAAGTAATAGATGATAAAGACTCTGGAGAGTGGGCAGGGCCCAGATCTTGAGGTCTAAGAGAAGAGAAGGCATGGACTTTGAGTCAGCCTGACCTAGGTGCTAATCCCAGGGCCTGGCACTTACCAGCTAAGAAACACCTTTGGGCTTCAGGTTGCTCATATGGGAATAAAAATACTTACTTTGTGAAATTGTTGTGAGAAAGAACATTTTACAAATAAAGAAAATGAGGACACAGAAGTCAAGGGCTGATATGGACCTGGGTGTTCTGACACAAGTGGCATATGAGAGGTACTCAATAACTGTTTGAGGAATCACAACAGGCTTCAGGTAGTCATGCTGTGGGGCTTTTACTTTATCTATATAATTGTGAATGCTTTCCAAATTTCCAAACGTGGGTATAAATTACTTTCACAATCAGAAAATAATTCAATAAACATTAGTAAATAAATATAAGAAAAAGAGCAAGAAAAATTAATAATAATCAGTGATGAATTTGACTGTAAGAATTATATACAAATTAGGAAACTGAATAATTTAGAATCCTCCTTTGTTAAATGTTAAAAGGAACAAGTTCTCGGGATTTTTCTTCCACTTGGCTATTTCCAGCCCAAAAGGAATTTCTTATCTGGTGGAGAGAAAGTCCTATAAATCAATTTGTGTGGTAAGGGCAGTGATGGTGAAAGCCGAGAGATTGAGGCCCCAACATGGCCTGGGAGGCTAAGGGTTGGAGGGTAAGCAAAGGCCTCAAAGAGGAATCAACACTTCAGCTAAGGCTTGATGAATAACCACAAATAATCCAGGTGCAGAAAGAAGGGTAGGGTGCTCTGGGGACAGGGATGGCATATGCATATGGTTGGGGCAAACAAAGTTTTTCATCCTTCCATGAAATGAATGCCTACATGACCATAAGCAGGGAGGACAAGTCACATTGAGAGGCAAATGCTGGCGGTTGACTAGATTCCTCCACTAGCTAGTAAACACCTTCTAGAAACCTGCCTTCCAGCATGTATAATACAAACTGGAGCCTCAGCGAAATTAGCAAATTCTGATATGTCATGGATGTTCCAATTGCTTGATTGTGTTCAAACCCATGGAATTTAAATCTGCAATTATTCATAAGCATCAACTACACTGGGTTGACAGGTTGCATAGAAAGAGCAAGTAGGAAGAGAGGGGTCTTGAGTGGCTCTTCCTGGAAGGCTCTTGCATTTAGTTTTGATGACTTAAAAAAAAAATATTCCAGGCCAAGGAAACAGCATGTGCAAGCATACAGTCCTCAAAGAACATGGATTTTGTAGGTAAATAGTTCAATAAGAACAGAGCAAAGGGTAAAAATATGGGGGTGGGACAGTGGGTAATGAGTAAGAAGTTGAGGCTGGAAAAGAAGCAGGGACCTCATCAGTGAGGGCCCATTGGTTATGCTAAGGGGGTGAACTTTCCTGAATAGAATGACTAGCGCCACTGAATAGCTGTATGTAGGAAGTAGCATGGCTAGATTTGTATTTTATGGCTATCACTTGAATAACAGAGTATAAGAGGGTCTATAAGAAGAGAGGACACTGGGACCAAAAGCTGCTAATATCATTTCCAGTTCCCTCTGTGTGATATAGTCCACTCCTCTCTGATCTCCATGGATATTATGTAAAATTTTTCTATTATATACTTGAAAAAAAAATCTTAGTTTCAAATATCATCACTATTCTCTTTCAACTATGTCGTTCCTATTCTTGCCAGTTACCCCTGAGACCACTGAAATTTATCCTGAAGGATTTCCTTGACCTTATTCTTTAGTATCCTACTGATTTTCCCCAAGTCCTGAACAATAGTGGCAGTTTCTTCAAAGTCAGTGATGCTACATGGAGTAATAAAGAACACGATAAATGCCTTTTCTCACCTCGAGTAATGAAAAACGTGATGGCTGTCTTTTCTCCATCAACTCCCCATCTTCTAAGTATGATATGCCTGTCACTAGGGACCCCTGGGTGAGGAGAAAGGCCCTCAAAAGGACTCTTATTGGGGTTTGAAAAGTATCATCATATTGAGATAATTCTTCCCAGAAGAGGTTTGATAGGATGCAAAGAGCAGCAGCTTTGGAGTCAAGTGTGTGACAGAGGCCCTGCCCCTTTATCTGTGAGTTCTACTACCTTCTCTTAGTCCCAGAGAGACACAAAGCTGCTTCTCCCAGCTTGTTCCTGATGCTCTCTCCTCAGCATGTCTCTGCTGAAAACAAAGGTGCACTGTCCTTGGCCTAAGAAACAGCCTTAGATCCTCCCGACCTTCTATTGAAGGTCAGTTCCCTTCATTCTTGCCCTGACCTTCTTCCCACCATATCTCAAGCATGTTCTGACTCTTTCACAATTAGAAAAATGCATGGCCATCTCCAGAGACACCTAAACAGCTTACAGTCCCTTCTCTGGAACCCTCTCTGAAGCTGGCAATATTGCCAACAATCACTTCTCAGACACAGTCAAACTTGCTGAGATTTTGGGCTTCCTAAAGCTCCTATCTCCCCAAAACTTTAATCTTTGGTTTCCACTGAACATCTTTTGGCAGTGCTACCTCAATTTCATGCTTTTCCTATTCTCAGAACCTGACAGGTCCTTTTAGAGATCCTTCTGTCCTCTCTGCCTCTGGGCAGGAGAATAATGGAACAAAGTATTTTGCCAAGAACAATAATATATAATACCTAGAAAGTCACAAAATGTGTATTTGTATGGTGAGGAGAATGGCTTGGGAACTTAAATAGTAACAATAAGCAATTAATAGAGACAGGTACACAATCTCCTCTGAAAATCTGGGCCCAAGCTACATAATTAGAGCACAGTTTGTGTATTTCCAGGTAAGTTTAATTTTTTTTTTTTAAAAGAAAGAAGACACAGTCTTTTTCTTTGTTTTTCTCAGAATACTGTATCTGAAAGGAAAAAACAGATTGCAGATAAAGGCCAACTCTGGCTAATATTAAGATTAGGCAACTATCTTGATATTTGCAAGAGGTTCTTACTAATGTGCTCTAGAAAAATAAAATGTTATTAACAACAAATACAGCAAAGTTAGCATCATTAAAAAGCCAGCAGCTTTGTAAATTTTCAAATAGATAAGTGATTAGTAGCTGGCTTTACTGAGCAAAAGTTTTGAAGCTAATGGAATGAGGGAGAGGAGAGAGTGTACCATAACAAGGTTCCTAGTTGGGGACTTGGACATTCTTGCTCTTTAAACATCTTAAACCTTCTCCCGATAAAACACATGGAACTCATCCTCACTCAAGTATAAATGGGTGGCAGGAACCTAAAATATGTGTCTATTTCTTGAGCAAGGATCAAAACTTTAAGCTAAAAGTAGATGCACTGAGTAATAGTGAGGAGGCATTTGGGACAGAGTGGGCTCAACGTCTGTCAGTCTGAAATCACACCGGTTGGCCATGGCTCTCTCCACATGTGAGCTGGGTTAGCCCTGAGGTTGGGGCCTTTTAGTGTTCCCGACTGTTCATAATTCCCTGAACACCATATCATACCTCCATGTCCCTCAGCCTTTTGTTGAATCCTACTGTTCTCCCTTCAAACCCAGCCCTGACATCCCCCTCCCCGGCCTCTGCATGACATCCAAACCAAGAACACATCTCTGCTGCTGTACTCTGGATTCTGTTTTGTAATTTTTTTGTTTGCATCCTGTCCGCTCCACAGCCCATGAAATCTTCAGTAAATAGAGCATTGCAACCTACAGGTCTGGCACAGAGTTGATGTTCAGAAAATATTTGTGACTTTAAATTGAATTGAAAATTGGTTGGAGCCCTCAAATCTCTCACGGTAGGGTCTGTTCAGACTGAGTTTCTCTGGCAGCTATTTCTAAAGCAGATTTCTTTTTTCTTGCTGAAAACTCATTGAATTATTTTAGATATAGGACAAATGACTTTGGTTTTGCAGGTAAATATCAAAGCAGTACTCTCACATATGCTGAAGCTCCTTATTTTATTCTGCTCCATTCTAAAACAACTCTTAATTGCTCAGAAAAATGTTCTTCCATATTTTTTCTGAACTGGCAGCTAGGGATTGCATTTAAACATGGGAAGAGTGGGTCTTATCATTTAGACTCTGTCAGCCACTTTCCCAGCCTCGCCACCCTGGCTCTATTGCAATCTCATTTATGAGAGCGCACACCCTCTCCATCCTTAATTGAAACTTAGCAGACCTAGACCTAACTGGGCTTCCTTTCTAGGTCTTTATGTCTCACCCACTAGTCTGTATGTCTGTACCTTATGCTTTTTTAGGTCTCTCATATTACTTTGCAAATGATTAGCACATAGTAGATAATGAATATTTGTTGATTTTTTGAAAATTGAGCTATTTTTATGAGCCCTCAATTTCTAATTGAAATTATTTTTTCCATTATTGTTAATGAGAGTGAAGAATTCCACTTTCACCACCAGAGTCAAAACATACCAAAAAGCATTATTTCCTTTGAGTATAAGCATACCGACAAGATTGTTGCTAACATTTACTGAATGTTTAATCTGTGCCAGCTACTATGTTGGCATAATAATCTGTGAAGTAGAAATTTCTATCAGTTTTTATCGGTTTTGACACAGAAAGGGCGACTTGGATACTCAACATCATTCACTGAAGAAACAAAAGAAGCAGGATCTGAACCCATCTCAGACTCCAAAGCCCATGTATTATCTACTACATCATTCTTCAAGACATGACAAGACACCAGGCATGAATGGAATGGCACCTAATTCCTTTCTTTCCAGTCTGTCACTCTCAATATTGTCCTCTTTTTATTTACAAACTCTCCCTCTCCCAGAATTTTGAGGAGAAAACTTAAGAACAATTATTTTTTTAATTCTAAATAATCCTCTTATCATTGTCAAGAGCTGCAGTTTTAGGCTTCAGGAACTGGTAGGACAAATGGGCTTAACCTCAACATAGTATTTTGAGCATTTTATGTAACATGACATATATCCATTCTTGTTATCTAACAAGTTATTTATTTTTTCTGCCTAGGGAGAAGTTCAATATCTTCTTCAAAGAGTATGATCAAACAGGTGAGCATCAAGTAGAAACATTTTGCCCGCTTTCCTGAAACTGTGGAAATCCCAACAATGAGATATTTGAGAAGCTTTTAAAGTTGAGTTGAAAAAAGACTTTTTTTATAAAAAAAATAAAGTTGAGTTGATTCTAAGAGCTTTTGACTAAGTTGAGTCCTGGCTTCCTTTGTGTTTCAGCTTCTGTGTGGAAAGGCCCGTTTTTGTCTTTGTTCTGTGAGAGGAAAGCAAACAGAAGAGGCCTAAGCCTGGGAGATAATGAACATCTGAGCACTGTGGAAAGAGGGAAACCTTTGATCCCTGTTTCACCCTCACCACCACCATATCCTGTCATGAAGCTCATCTTCTTCCCTGAATTCTCGCTGCCATTACACTCACAATAGTTTTTTGCTTGAACTATGGCAGTAGCTCCTCATTGTCTCCCTGTTCCACTCCTCCCCTCCTTCACCTGCAATCTGTTTCCTTCATGGCAGGCAGAGTGGTATTTTAAAAACATAAATTTGAATATGTGACTCCCCTAGCCAAAGGCTTCTCATTGCTCTTTGAATCACAGCAGAAATCTTTAACGAGAACTTCAAAGCATTTTATGGTCTGGCCCCTGCATGCCTACCCAGCCTCATCTTGCCCCCCTCCTCCCTTTTTCTAACCTGTAGCCATGTTAACAAATTTTTCTCTTCCATGAAGGTGCTAGACTATTCCCTCTGTCTGAATGCTACTCCCACTGCATATATTCTCCTGGTTAACAATGTTTGGCTTTCAAACCTTAACTTAAATGTTATTCCCTCAGAACAATTGTTCCTAGCTTTCCAAACTAGGTTAGAGATTCCTCTAATAAACTCTCATAGAACTTGGCACATCTCCTTCAAAATCCCATTTTAACTAATTAATTGTTTTTATGATTGTTTGTTCAATGGCTCAGGACCATGCCTGCCCTGTTCACTGCCACATCTCCAGGGTACAGCACAGTGCCTGACACCTGGATGGCCTGGGACAAGTCTTTGTGGAAGGAAGGAAGGAATGAGGACCCTCTGTGAGGAAGGACCTGGCTTCTAGGCCTGGTTCTGCCATTCACTGAGCTGTGTGATCTTGGACAAGCCATTTAACTTCTCTGGGCCTCTATTTCCTCTTCTGTAAAACAGGGTTTACAACTGCATTGCTTCTAGGGCTATTGAGAGAACCAAATGATAAATGGAGCTTAGAGCAATTTGGAAACTGTAAATGTTATGTGGATGTCATATATAATTACTCTTTTACAATTGGGCTGTAGTAACTGTTACTAGAGGATTCAATAACTCAAACGCCCAAATCTCAAGCCTCTTAGCTTTCATGTTTTTCAGAAAAGTTCTGAATGGCCAGGGTCCTGCTGGGACCTATAACTTGTGGCCACTGGCCAATGGGGCAGTAAGCTGGGTAAAGAGGTGAGGCAGTGAGCCAAGTTTCTTCCTGCCAAAGCAGAATCTCTGCTTGATTTCCAATGTCTCTGAAGAGAGCAAAGTCCCAACAGTAAGCCTTGGGCTCATGTTTTATGTCAGCGCCAGTATAATTTCATATGGGTTTTCATCCTTGAGACCAGGCATTCCTAAAGATCTTCCTCTCATACCTCTCTCCTTACTACTCCTCAGTGGCTGAGATATTCTTTAGGACAAACTACCAACTCGATGACAAACAGAGCTGAGCAATGATTTTCATAAGATTCTATTAAATGAAAAGGCTGAAGGATGAAAAGTATGAAGTAGGAAGATAGCTAACTGACCTCTTAGGTTCCATCTAGACAATCGAATTGGCGTCATTACAGATCAGATCTGAAAGACACTGCTGGTTGTTGTTTAAAGGAGAAAAGTCAGAAAAAGTTTGACATGTGAATAAGAAACAATGACACAGCCATTTATTCACTTTCTGTATTAGTTTTCTATTGCTGCTTAACAACTTACCACAAACCTAATAGCTTAAAACTTAAGATTCCATACATCAGAAGTCCAAGCATGACCTCAGGAGGATGTAATCGACGTGTCAGCCAGGCCTGGGACTTGGGATCTTCTTCTAAGCGCACGTGGTTGTTGGCAGAATTCACTTCTTTGCAGCTACAGAACTCATGCATCTTGTTTCTTCAAGGCTGAATGAGGAAAGAATGAGTATCGGACCACTATACCCTTCTTCAAGGGCTCACCCGATTAGTTGGGACCAATCCAAGATAATCTCTTGTTTGATTACCTTATGGTCAGCTGATTAGGGACTGCAAACTCCCTTCATTTTACTATATTCTATGGATCAGAAGAAAGTTACAGTTCTCTCTTACAACTCAAGGGGAGAGAAGATTATATTAAAGTATGGATACCAGAAGTAAGAATCACAGTGGCCATCTTAAAATTCTACCTACCACATGTTGTATTTGCTAAGCTCCATGTGTGTATGTGTAAGCTGAAATCAACTTGGTCCACCTCACCTAAGAAATCTCGGAAATTTGTTTTGAGGAAATAAAGATGTCTTATGGACCAGAGGTAATAACATGCCTAGCTTGAGGAAGGTCAGAATTAGGATATGGAGTGCCATGGGGGAAACCTGTGTCTCTGTGTGCATTGGTTTCATCATTGTCTCTGTGGACCAACTTTAGCTGCTCTCCATTTGCCCTTTATAGTTCCAGCCACATGCTGTCATAGGTAGAATCAGCCTCTCTCCCTTCCTTTCCCCCTTTCTTCCTCCTTCTCTCTCCCCGCTCCCCCTAATCACCCCCATTAGTTCTAAATTCTCAGAAGGAAACTTGGACCAGGTGCTCATCTCTAGTGCAGTCATCTCTGGCCAAAGTGGGAAAGACACATGCTACAAGCATAGCTGCCACCCATGGTGACCATGTAGAGGAGGGAGGATGGGAGTGAGACAGAGAAAGAGGCTGAGTTCCCAAAAGCTGTCTACTGCACAGTGCAAGGCATTGTTGTCGGTGGCCAGTATGTCCATGCTCCACACCACCTTGTACATGAGTCAGCAGCAAGGCCCTTCAGTTAGCAGCGGAAGGAGCAGATGGAATATGTTTAATGGTGTCCCACAGGTGGTGCCATGTGCTGCATAAGCCAGGGTCCAGTTTTCAGCCAGAAATAACTGCTCCTGTTAAAATGAGTTTAAAACTACGCTCCCATTTCCGCAGCACTGCGAAGACAGATGATCCCACAGAAAGAATGCAGCGGCTACAGAGAACACAGGTACAAGCGCGGAAGGCCCAATTTAGAGATAGACCTGGAGCAGCATCCTAGAATGCTTTTCCTAGAAATGACTGAGAAAGAGCATGATTGGTTGGAGGTGCACGAAGCATAAAGTTTTCGGTAACCAAAAGCCCTGAAGGAGGAAGGGAGTGTTCTAGCACAGACTGTATCGCTGAAGTTCTAATAAGAACAAAGTGAGACCCACAAAAGATAATCCAGACAGGGCCAGCAGTTTGACCTCAGCCACGCTGCTCCAGAGCACTTATCAATTCTTACGTGGGAAGTAATAGTAGCAGAATCCCTTGTGTGTCTTATAATTGCCTTATGTAAACATCTATATAGTGAGGTAGGTATAAACTGTGCATGGTTCTCGCTCTGGGGCATGGGTGCATTGCTATCAAATGCCTGGGGACTTCATATAGAGCACAGTGAAAGAATCATTTCCAATGTTGTCAAGTCTGTGTAAAAGCGTATGTCTGTACCAGACGATCTTTATTTAAGATCACAGTCAAGATTCTGATGCTGAGAGTGGGTCACACTAGGTAAGTGCTGCCCGGCACACATCCTTAAAGACTTTGGTTTCAATGAGGCTTATTTATATCTGGGTGTGCTACACGTTACAAAAACATTCTCAAATGGGGGAATTTGATCTTGCTGGTGTCAGAGTCCCACTAGACAGGGGACATCTCAGTGACAGGGGTCAAAACCTGGTCATCTTCACATTGTGGTGCCAGCACATATTAGGTTCTCAAAAAATGTTTACTGAATAAAAAGTTTACTTATAATTGCCATATCATTTCATTCCTGTAATTATAATTTGCCATCTGTCCTAGTGATTGTAACCCTCCAGTGATTGTAACCCTCCAGAACTGCTCTGTCCAATATTATTGCCTTTAGGCATACAGAGCTTTTAAAATTTAAATTTGAATTAATTCAAATTACATAAAATTTAAAATCAGTTCCTTCATCCCAATAGCCACATTTCAAGGGCATACAAAGCACATGTGGCTAACGGTACCAAGTAGAACTTTGTCTTCAACACAGAAGGTTTTATGGGACAACATTGCTCTCGAAGGTGGGAACTTCATCAGTGTCCCTCACAGAACCTGTATCAGGGTCATACAACATTGTGTTTGACAACCATCTCTAGTGACAATTACACAATTCCGGGTAAATCTCAGCCTAGTCTTCATTTCTATATGGAAGCTTCACTCAGTCAATTCTGTTCTCCCCAAGACTGAGATAAATCCTGTCTTATTAGATTCTGACTCTTATCTTACACCATACACAAAAAAAATCAACTCAAAATGAATTAAAGACTTAAAAGTAAGACCTGAAACTGTAAAACTCCCAGAAGAAAGCATAAGGGAAAATCTTCCTGTCATTGATCTTGGCAATGACGCCAAAAGCACAGGCAGCAAAAACAAAGATAAACAACTGGAATTACATCGAACTAAAGCTTCTGCTCAACAAGGGAAACAATCAACAGAGTGAAAATGCAACCTATGGAATAGGATGAAATGTCTGCAATTCATATATCCAGCTTGCATCCGACATAATCTAATAAAGGGTTAATCTCTAAAATACATAAGGAACTCCTACAATTCAATAGTAAAACAAAAACAAAAACAAAAACAAAAAACCCTAATAACCCAATTTAAAAATGGGCTAAATGCTCAAATAGACATTTCTCCAAAGAAGACATACAAATGGCCAATAGGTACATGAAAAAATGCTCTGTGTCACCAGTCATCAGGGAATGCAAATCAAAACCACAGTGAGATATCACTTCACACCTGTCAGAATGGCTATTACCAAGAAAACAAAAGATAGAGAGTATTGACAAGTATGTGGAGAAATTGGAACCCTTGCACACTGTTTATAGGAATGCAAAATGATGCACTGCTATGAAAAACATTATGGAGGTTCCTCAAGAAATTAAAAATAGAATTACTATATTATCCAAGAGTCCCACTTGTGGATACTCATCCAAAAGAATTGAAATCAGGATCTTGAAGAGATCTTAGCACTCCCACGTTTGTTGTAGCCCTATTCACAGTAGCCAAGGTGTAAAAATGATCTAAATGCTCATCAATAGGTGAGTAAATAAAGAAAATGTGATATATACATACAATGGAATACCATGAAGTCTAAAAAAAGAGAGAGAAATTCTGCAATTTGAGACAACATAGGTGAACCTTGAGAATATTATACTAATTAAAATAAGTCAGTCACAAAAAGACAGATACTGCATGATACTACTTAGATGAGGTATCTAAAATAGTCACATTCATACAACCAAAGAATGGAATGGTGGTGGTTGGCAGGGGCTCCGGGAAAGAAAGGAAGGGAAGGAAAGGAAAGGAAAGGAAAGGAATGGAAAGGAAAGGAAAGGAAAGGAAAGGAAAGGAAAGGAAAGGAAAGGAAAGGAAAGGAAAGGAAAGGAAAGGAAAGGAAAGTTAAGTTTCCACTTCATACTGAAATGGTCTGTCCTTTGGAGCAGTGCCCCTCTGCCAGGCAGCAAAGCCCTTGAGAGCGGGGAGGGCTCTGATAACTGTACCTCCAGCATCTCCTTAATGGTTGACAGAGCAGAGATGCTCAATCATGTTTGTTGAACAAAACCAAATAGAGAGAGAAAATTGCTGGCTTATAGCATTATCTCTGTTATGTGTCAAGCTGACGACAGGGTAGGAGTGAATGTTCCAGGCTGTGTCTCAAAGGAGGGCAGGACTCCTGTGTGGCACATCTGGGGGGAGGGTGAGTTACACAATTCACATAAAACACAAGCATGATGGTCAATATTTTTACCTAATGTCTAGTTCCTCAAGGCATCCCAACTTCTTGGGAAGTTTTTCATGCTTTTTGGCTTTTTCTATCTCAATTTCTTACATCTCTTAAACTTGTTTTCTTTCCTTTTTATTTTGGTATAGTTTTGTGTTTTGTTTCTTTCTATACCTTTTATTGTATAATTTTTTTATATAGCATAGTTTTAAAAATACAAAAATTGCAGAGAAATTGCAAACACCTTTAATCTTTGTATCAAGAAGAGTCATTTTCCAGAAGTAAACCCATATTTATATGGACAAATAATTTTTGACAAAAAAGCCAAAAACATACAGTGGAGAAAAGAAAGCCTCTTCAATAAATGGTGCTGGGAAAACTAGAAAGCCACCTGCAAAAGAATGAAACTAGACTGTTGTCTATCACCACACACCAAAATTAACTCAAAATGGATTAAGGACCTGAATATAAGACCTGAAACAATAAAAACCATAGAAGAAAACATAGGAATGAAACTCAAGGACCTTGGACTTAAAGAGAATTTATGAATTTGACCTCAAAGGCAAGGGAAGTAAAAGCTAAAATAAATGAATGGGACTACGTCAAACTAAAAAGCAAAAGAAACCATCAACAAGGTAAAGAGACAACCATCTGGATGGGAAAATATATTTGCAAACAACACCTCTGATAAGGGCCTAATATCCAAAATATACAAAGAATTCATATGACTCAATAACAACAAAAAAACGATCCAATCAAAAAATGGGCAGAGGACCTGAACAGACAATTCTCTCTAGAGAACATACAAATGGCCAACAAATATGTAAAAAGATGCTCAATATCACTAGCTATTAGGAAAATACAAATCAAAACCACAATGAGATACTATCTCACACCTGTTAGAATAGCTGTAATCAACAGGACAAGTAACAAATGTTGGAGAGGATACAGAGAAAAAGGAACCCTCATACACTGCTGGTGGGACTGCAAATTGGTATAGCCACTGTGGAAAACAGTGTGGAGGTTCCTCAAAAAAACTAAGAATTGATCTACCATATGATCCAGCAATCCCTCTACTGGGTATTTACCCCAAAGACTTGAAAACCAATATCTGAAAAGATATTTGCACACCAATGTTCATAGCAGCACTATTTACAGTGGCCAAGACATGGAAGCAACCAAAGTGGTTTACGTAGTCAATTAGCTTAAGAAGCTGTGGTACATATATACAACGGAATATTACCCAGCCATAAGATGAGATGAAATACTGCCATTTGCGACAACATAGATGGATCTTGAGATAATCATGCTAAGTGAAATAAGACAGACAGAAAAAGTTGAAAATCACATGATATCACTTATATGTGGGATATAAACCTAAAAGCAACCAATGAACAGGACAAACAAACAGAGACTCATGGACATGGACTATAAACTAGTGGTTACCAGAGGGTAGGAGGTGGAGGGAGTGGGGAGGTAGATGGGTTAAAGGGGTTAAATATGTTGTGACAGAAGGAAATCTAACTATGGGAGGTGAACACACAGTGTTAATATATATATACCTTACTATTAAAGTGTACAGCTGAAACTTATTGGGTTTCATTAACTAATGTCACCATAAAACATTAATTATTTAGTTAATTAATTTTTTTAAAAAAGAAGAGTCGTTACAGGAAATATATGGCAAAGGAATGAGCAAGGTGTGGGTGAAATCACAAGAGATAGTGCTGTACTCCATCAGTTCAGGGAACCTTTAAGCATCTTAAAAGGGAAAGGTCAGGAGCCATTACCAGAACCTGATAAGATAGGGCTTCCAGAACGAAGCCTGCATTTCCGCAGTGCTGGGGGTAACTGGGGGAATAAATGCCCAGAGTCCCTCTCTCTTCTCCCTTCCATCTCTGCCCTGTCTCCAGCTGAATGAAACCAGTAGGAGCCAGGGGGCTGGGCCACTGAGCAGAGAGGCCAGTCTCCTGGAGCATAGCAGGGTGAAGAAGGGTGAAGAGTGGATCTGGAGGGCGACAAAAAATAACGCGCATGACCATCCATCTGGAATTAGCAAATAGTAACATCTTGATATTTTTGCTTCTCATTTAAAAATAAATAAAATTTTACAGGTAGAATTAGAAGTCTCCTTTGTTCATTTCACCTTTCCAACCCCCTCCCTCATCAGAGATAACCAATTTCATGAACTTGATGTATGCCCTTTGTGTCATGCTTTGTTTTCCGTTTTGTTTTTACAGTATTTTGTTTTTATAGTATTATTTTGGCTTTTTAAGATTTTTATATAAATATTTTCATGCTATAACTCTGGGACTTGCTTTATTCATTCAATGATGTGTTTCAGAGATATTTGCATGTTAGTATGTATCAGTGTATTTTTATTCATCTTAACTGCTTAATTAGTATTCCCCTCCATTTATCTGTTCTCCTGCTGATAGATATTTATGCTGTTTCCAACATTTTGGTACTCAAACTGGTGCAGTGAGCGACCTTGCACCCTGGCTCATAGGGTCTGAATATCATCAACTTTACTAGAAATTTCCAAATTACTCTCCAGAATGGCCATACTAATTGATATTCTTACCAGCAACATATGAGAGTTCCCGTCTCCCACATCTTTACTTACTCTCAGTGTTTCAGATTTTAGTTTTTGTCAGCATGATAGGGGTGAAATGGCATCCTGTTGTTGGCATTTTTCTGATCACCAGTGAAGGTGAGCATTGTTTTCAGATATTTATTGGCCATTTTGGTTTCTTCTTCTGTCAATTGCCTGTCTCTAAATTTTGCCTATATTTCTTGAATTGTTTCTCTTTTCCTTTATGTATATTCTAGATTATAATTTTTGCATAAATGTGACCCTTCTAACTAACTCAGGATGAGGTTTTATAAATATCCGAATCAAGACCCTAACATGTACAATCACCCTCAAAGAAAAGAAAAAGGCCAAGCAAAGTTAGTATTTGCTCACTTGATGAATTTTTTCCCAAAGTACTGGAAAGTAACAGGTAAATCTCTACAATTCTAAGGGAACCACTGCATTAAATTAGGGCTTCACTGTTCTTCTCCACAGAGTTGCTGTCCCCTTATCCCCTGCTCCAGATGCATTGCATCATAAGATGAAATTGTTGCTGTGTTTCCAGGAAGGGTTTTTCTCATGCAGATTGTCTCTTTCTCTGGGGATGGAGAGGGCCCAAGGGACAGACAGATGACCTTACTGATGCTTGCCTGGAAAATTCCAGACTGGTTCATTATGTTTATGAGAGAGGTTGGAACTGGAATTAGATCAGGTATTAAATCTAGGTTTGATATCATGGACTTTTAGTATAAGTGATGCCACTCTGAGCCTGTTTTGTTTTTTGTTTGTTTGTTTGTTTTATTTATTTATTTATTTATTTATTTTTGTTTGTTTTGGAATCAAGGGCAGCAACCACATTTTCTTCATCTCTGAATACCTGGCACTGCGAACCAAACACAACTTTGCTTGGAGGGATGAGGAAAGGCTTTGTATTAGGGAAAGATTTTGATGTGTATTTTAAATGATAAAGAGAAATAATCTACGTAGGGCTTGCTTACAGAACTTTCTGTGACAATGGGAAATGTTGCATGCTTGCACTCGCCAATACAGAGTCGTTACCACATGAGGCCTTTGAGCATTTGAAAATGTGTGACCAAGGAACTGAAGTTTTTATTTCATTTAGTTTTAATTAACTTTAATTTGAATTTCAAAGGCCACCTGTGGCTAGGAGCTGTCTTACTGGTTAGCACAACTCCAAGCAATTAATAGCCTGCCCTATGGTAAGCACTACACATCAAGTGTGAGCTCAGGTTTGAATCGTTTCTGAGATATTCAGAAACATATTTACACTTCCAGTTTCTCTGGCCATTATCCAAACCTAAAGCAATATTGTATAGAATAAAATGAGTATTACAATGCTTCCCTCTGTATGTGTTATTGAGTCGGGTCCAAATCCTTGAGACACCATGAATGAGTGATGCCCACAGCGTCCTGTCCTAACAGCCTGCTCAGTCCCCTTAGACTCATGCCTGTGGCTACTTTTACACCTCACTCAACAGAGATGGCAAAGAGTCTGATCCCACCCATTGTAAAGCAATCAGGGATACCAGGGCTTAAAGACAGATGCTGGTAGAATTCTCAGAATCATGCAATTTCTTTAAAAGCAGCCCATCCATATACCTATCCTTATTTGGATGTATTTATCCAAATAACACATATTGAGAGCCCACCATATACTCTCGCTGAGATCACAAAAAATACGCAAAACAGCCAGAGAAATAAATGTGTAAATAACTAACTACAGTATGTTGCAAGGAAAGCGATGATGAAGTTGTGCGTGTGGTACAGTGAGAACACAGAGAGGGGAGACAGCTTGTGTCTGAAATGAGTGGAGAAAGCTTGACAGCAAAGCTCATGTTGAGCCGAGTTTTAAAATTTAAGAGAGAATTAGCTGTGTCTGTTTCCTAAACCTCTCTGACCAACCAACCACATACACACTGGAACTGGAGGCTTATTAAAAAATAAATTCTCAGGCTTTTTCCCTGCAAATTCCTAGTGTAGAGCTTAGAGTTTTGCACTTTTATTTAGCAAACACCCCAAGCAACAGGTGTTATAAGAATGGGGTCAAAAATTCCCAATGTCAAGTCTTGATGGTCCTAATACCTGACATGTATCTATATATCATGCCGGCCATATAATAGATGACAAGAGTTTGAAAAATATACACTTTTTTTGATATCGAACTTAACCAGAAAAGTGGGAAAATAAAGAAAAATAAATGAATGGAAATTAAAAAAAAGAAAAGAAACCACCGATAATACCACCATCCAGACTTAATTATTGTCTGATACTTTTGATATTTTGCTCTCTTTTTCTTTTTATACATACACACACAAATTTGGAACAATACTGTACCTATTCTGTCTTTTACATACATTTTTTTGATTTTAGGATAATTATGGATTTAAAGGCAAGTGGAGAAAATGATACAAAGAGTTCCCATATACCCCACACCCAGTTTCATCTTATTATTATCTTATATTAGTACAGTGCATTTGTCAAAATTAATGTATCAATATCGATACCTTACTGTTAACAAAAACCATACTTGATTCAGATTTCCTTATTATTTTCTAAATTCCTACTGTTCCAGGATCCGATCTAGGCTACCATATTATATTTAGTTATCATGTAGTGTTGGCTCCTCTTGGTTGAGATAATCTCCCAGACTTTTCTTGTTTTAGATTGAGGTGCTAGGCAGACATTTTGTAGAATGTCTTTCAATTGGGATTTATCTGACATTTTTCTCATTAGTCTGGAATTTTAACATGCACATATCCTCAACCCAGAATTGACAATTGTTATGACTTTTTGTGATATTTAATTATTTTTAAAAACAAATAAAATTGAAATTAGATTCCCTTTTTCAGCATCCTTACCTACAATTTTACAAACCTCCCTGCCTCACAGATGCAACCCTCTTAAATTCAATGTGGAGTCTTCCATCTTCACTTTTTTTTTTTATATGTGTATACATGTCAGAAAATTATATGGGATTTTATGTGTATTTTAAATTTTTTCATAAATGCATCATACATACATCATTCTGTAACTTGATTTTTTTCATTCAACATTGTTTTTGAGAACCATTTGCCTAAACCTACGTAGACCTAGCCTGCTCATTTCTTTTAACTGCTACTTAGTATTCTATAATATGACTATAGTGTATTTTACCAATTCTTTTCTTGTACATTTGTACAAGAAACTCTAATTAATGTACACACTTCAGGGTAGGATTGCTGGTTTGTAGGATATGGGTCTTCTAATGTGATTGTAACAGTACACATTGCTGCAGCAATATTTGCTTCTCCACAATCTCAGCATCGACTAGCATTGGAGACTTAAATTTTTTCCTAACTTATGAAAGTAAAATTAAATCTCATTGGTATTTTATTTTGAATTTCTCTGATTACAAGGTGAACTTGAACATCAGCTCCTGTATCCATCAGTCATTTGGTTCCCTTTACTGTGAATTGATGGTTCATTTTGTGGCCCACTTTTCTACTAGGTGTTTCTGCCTTTTTCTTTTATTAACTTGAGAGCATTTTTAAAACATAGTCTTGGTAATAATCCTTTTCCTATTGTATGTTATAAATAAATTGCTCTAGTCTGCTGTTTGTTATTTAGAATTACTATTATCTCATTCTTCATTCAGAAACTTACATTTTAACAGTCAAAGTTATCAGTCTTTCCAGGTATAATTTATGCTTTTTTGTATAGTGCTTAAGAAGGTTTTCCTCACTTGAATATCATAAAAATAATCCCTATATATTCTTATGGTTGTTACAAATTTTTTTTTAATACTAGTTCTTTAATCTACATGATTTTTTTTGTTGTTCATGTGAGATGGATTTGTTAATATTAACTTGGATTTTTTACATCTATGTTTATAATGAAGCTAGCATATAGTTATCTTTTTTATACTGTCTTTGGTTTAGGAATCAAATTATATGATCTCATAAAATAAATTGAATGGCTTTGTCTGTCTACTCTCCGAAACAGTTTATATAAGATAGGAATTATCTGTTCCTTGACTATAGTAAAACCCAGCTGTAAATCTTTCTAGCTCTGTTTCCATATTAGACTACTGATGCAATCCCTTATTTGTTATTACCATGTTAGCAGCAGGTAACGCACAGCGCCTGGCCTCTGTTCTAATCTAAGCACTTCGACAACTAATACTCACTTAATCAACACAACAGTCTTATGACCTAGGTGCAATTTTCATTTCCATCTCACATATGAAGAAACTGAGGCAAAGAGGGGTTAGATAGCTTGTTCAAGCTCACACAGTAGTGGCAGAGCCAAAATCAAACCTAGGCCATCTGGCTATAGAATCTGTGCTCTTATCCACTAGTGAAAATTTTCTATTTCTTTGGGGTAAATTATGTTAATTTACATATTCCTAGAAAATTATATATTTCACATTTTCAAAATTCTTGGCATGGGGCATTATAATATTCACATATTTTGAAACTACTATTGTATGTTACTTATCCCTAATACATATTGTTTTATTTCTGTCTTTTTTTCTTCATGAGTCTTACTAAAACTTTCTTCTACTAGGTTTACCCCGCAAAAAGCCAGATTTTAATTAAAACGTCCAGATTTGCTTTAAAATAATACAGTAAGGAATATAAGAGTGAGATAGTATATATGAAACAAGATTGCTCATGGCACAGGAATTGACGAAGCTTAGTAAAGAAGGGTTCGTTTTACCATTCTCTACTTTTATCCACATTTGGAAACTTCCACAATAAAAAAAAAAATCAGATCTTATGAAAAATTCATGTTATTTTTTATTAATATGTACTGCCTTCATTTTCTAATTCTTTTTTTTCTTGGTTTTTTAGTTTGTTTCAGTTAAATGCTTGCTTAAATCATTTGTCTTACTTTCTAGTATGCATTTTTAAGTTGTCAATTTCCCTGTAAATGTCAATCTAACTTTATTCTACAAGCATTTTATTATGTAGTGCTCTTTTCTAATTTAAAAAAAATGTGATTTTCTTTAAGCCATGAACTTTTTAGAACTGTGTCCGTAAATGTATCTTTATCATATCAATTATTTCTAATTTGTACAGACTTGCTTTGTGCCTATTATTAAATTATATTTGTTGTTTTTTTAAAAATAATCTAATTTCTAATGATTTCATCTTTCTGATCAGTTTTTGAAACACATGTTAAAGTTTCATTTAGTTGTGAATTAAAGAAATTAGTAAAATTTTCTCTGTAATTCTTTCAGTTTTATTTTTGTATTTCAAAGTTACACTAATCCATGCCTACTCATTCATAATTATTATATCTGGTTGGATTTTTTATTTTGCTACTTTTATAAATATGTAATGTCCCTACTTTTAGTCTTAAATTCTGTTTTTTTATATGATACTACTATTCTAGGTTTATTTTGACTATTAATTCAAAGTATATATTTTCCTATTTTTTTACTTTCAAGCATTCTATGTTGTTTCATTTTAAATATGTCTCTTTTATACAATATATAATTAGATTTTTTAGGTCTTAGTCTTCAGTAATAAATTAATTATATATGATTAAGATTAATTATATTTTTGAGTGTATATGTACCATCTTATTTAGTGTTTCCAACTACCATGTTTTTTCTTTAGTCTTCCTCTTCTCTTGTCCTCTGTCAATTTAATAGTATCGTTTATCTTCTTTTATTCCGTTTCACTATAATTCAGAGTAATGGATGCTTTTTTCATTTTAGAAGATACCCAGATGAATTTTAACTTTACCTTCTAATGGAATGTAAAGTTAATACCTCTAAACTCCTCCATAACAAGATAAGGACTTGAGCACACTTTAGCTTCTAAATGCTCTCACCTTGTTGTGTCATTGTTACCCATCTAGAGGCTGTCGGCCAGCTCAGGGAAATCTGCTTGGTGCCTCTCATGGTTGCCATGGAAACGTATTTAAAGTATACTTTCTTCAAGAGTCTCCATCCCAGCGCCCAAATAAAAACAAAACCAAAACTCTTTCCATAAAACAGCAAGTAGTAGACTACTCACATCTAAAGAAAGTATTAAGCTGTCCCTTAAGCAGTACTGTAGAATTAGGAACAGAGCACAGCTCTTATTATATGCACCCATGAGTATTTGTTGACTAAATTATGTTTTTGTTTTTTGGGGTTTTTTTGGCTTAGCCAGTGGGAGGTCCTCCAGGCAAGGCCAACTTTTTTCATTTTTAAGCATTAGGTAGATTGCAGCATACGAATTGGGCCTGGGAAACCAGGCCTGTGTTGTCCAGGGGCTTCCGGTCCAGCGACTACATCGAATCTCCTAGACGTTCGGTGAACGAGTACAACCTGAGTGCTGTGCTTCACTCACTTCTGGTCTCTTGTGTGAGTGCATGTGATGGCGAAAGCTGACAAAACCATTTTCTAGTATCACGTCATTTGATTCTTTTCCTCTTGTGAGGTGTTACGTATCACTCTTTATTAAAGCCAGATACTTTAGATTTGATATTTCTAATCCTATAACAACATTACAATGTGAACATGGTTAGTTGTCTTTACAGCAAATGGGCTCAAAGAAGTTAAGTAACTCGCCCAACGTCACATAGCTAGTAAGTGGTGGTTCTGGTATCCAGACCCAGTGCTGTTTTAGACTAGTAGTCCTCAAACCTGGCTAACCATCAGAATCACCTGGATAACTTTTAAAATATTCAAATGATCAGGCCAATTAAATCACTATTCCTGGAGGTGAACCCAAGTGTCTGTATATTTTTTAAAGCTTTTAAATGTCCACTCCAACCCTTTCTCATATTACAGGTTGGGTAACTGAGTCTCACAGACGGAAGGTTATTGCATCCCACAGCTAACAGCGTTAGAACTAGAGCTCAAGAGTTTCTTAACCCCATATTGCCCCCCACCCCCATGTTGCACCCCGCCCCCCGGGTGGAGCTTACTTGAAGTCGACTATTCATTCCACTACTGGCTGCACCACACCAGCAAAGGGAAACGCTCTGCTGGTACAACAGTCCTTGTGCGCCCCCTGGTGGGCTAAAACGGGTAAGGAGCCATTACCTTGGGCAATACTTAATAGTTAAAAGGGTATGGAGCTTTAGAGACCCCTGTATCGATTAATTCAAATACCGCATATAGATTTATTTAAGCCAGCTGTTGGATGGTGGCACTTGACAGAACCCTTGTACTTTGAAGGAAGAAAACATAAACACAAAAACACACCCACTCTGGATTGGTACAGTGCCTTGCCTCTCTCTACCTGATATACAATTCCAACTTTAAATCATAATAGGCAATCTCTCATCTAAAAACTCAGGGAGAATATTTAAAATTATTATTATAACTCTTATTAAGGCAGTACAGTCTTGTAGTTCATCTCACAGGTTTTGGAGTCAAACGCACCCAAGGACAAATTCCACAATTTATTAATCTTATAAACTTTGGTGAGCCACATGGCATCTTTAATCCTCAGTTTTCTCATCTGTAAAATGGTCATTATAGTGCCTAATTCATACAGTTCTTGTGAAGATTAAATGTGAAGGTAGAGTGCTTGGCACTGTACCTGGAATGTAATGACCCCTCTCCACCCTCACACCCCACAAATGGTTCTCGTTATTATTACTGAAATGGACCATGTTGCCAGGACTGAAAAAAACTCTCAAATAAGAAAAGAATGTTTTCAGTTCCATTTCCTATGATCTCTGCGTTGGTGCTTGCTTCTCCATACTCCTCCTTCTCCAAGCACCTTTGGCCCTCTTTGCACTCCCTCCCACTGCAGCCTTCCACATAGTCTCTCCCCTGTGAAAAGGACCTAGAACTCTGATCTTTCCTTCCTCAAAATAGTTTTTGCACATAGCCATATTCTCATTCCTGGGGAATCTCATGTGGAAAGGATGAGAAGATGAGGAGAAACAAGCAAGAGACTGGAAACGAGTGAGTGACGCAGTAGGAGAGAAAGCAGGTGGCTATGTTTCCTTAGTGACCACGTAGAATGCCTCAAGATGGAAGAAATGATCAATTGAGTCAAATGCTGTAACAGGCTAGGTAAGATGAGAACACAGAATTGACAGATTTAGCAAAGCAGAAGTCATCGGTGACCTTGACAAATGCAATTTTGACGTAGTGGTTGTGAAATTCTGATTGGAGTAAGGAATTTGACACATCAAGCACAGACTATTCTTTTGACAAGTTTTTCTGTAAAGAGGGCAAAGAAATGGGGTGGTGGCTGGAGAGGGATATAGTTTATTAAGATGAGAGAAATACCAGCATATTTATCATGCCAATGGGAACGATCCAGTGTGAGGGGGGAAACTGATGATGCAGAAAGGAGAAGGAAGAAGTGCTAGAGCAAAACCCTTCACAGGTCAGGAGGAATGGGATTTAGTACATAGGTGGAGAGCCTTCCACAGATCACAGACATGATTTATTTATGACAATAAGGTAAGGGGCAGTGTTTGTGCCATTAAATCGGTAGGTGGAATGGGAGCCTGTGCAAGTTCTCCCATGATGGAGTTTAATCCCAGTGCAGTAGGAAGCAAGGTCATCAAAGAGAGTAGTTGCTATAAAGTGAAATAAAGTACTATCAATAAAGCAAGTGACATGTTCAATTTTAGAAATATAACTCAAAGAGCAATTGTGATGTGGCCTAGTGGGTAAGAATCTTTGCTAAAAACACTTTAGTAATGAAGTGCACATGTAACTTCAACTAAAATTCAAATAATAATAAACACAATATGCAATGCTCTAAATTTTCTTTATTTTCTAATAACCATTTAAACCACTCTACAAAATGCTCTACAACATTATTTAAGAAAACTACAGAATTTAAGGTAATAATTGGACCCTGTTTACCTACCATCAAAACATCACACAGTTGCTTCTTGGCCTTTTGGCTAAGATTAACTATAAAACATCATGCAAATACTTATTTTCTTAGAGGATATTTAGCTTTGTGGAATTACTTACAGGTGATGGTACATTTTAATTCCATGTACCACAATGAGAATTTACCCAATTTAACTCTCTAAAATAAAACAACATACATTTCTTTGGAACTATGTTAAATTTTGTTTTTTGTTTTGTTTTCCAGAAGTTAAAACTAAGCTCTATCTCCTTTCCCCAGTCACAGCTTTGATCATGATCACAGCAGATTTGTACAAAGTATACTGACAACTCCTCAGATTTCTCATGTAGTGATGCCAACAGTTCATGTCATTACAGGTAGAAGAGAGAATTGGCTAATTCCAAACTTGGTTCTTTATGAATGCTTTGTGCCACCAGGAAGGTCAGCTTGTGGGCATACTGACATGGTGCTGGGATACTGATTAAGCCCTGAGGAAGAAAAAGTACTAATGGTAATTAAGAGGGTAATTTGTTCTTCAACGTGATTTTTTTTCACTGAGATTTTTCCTCTACTAGTTACATATACAACAGAATGTGTTATTGAGTAAACAATAACTAGACTCAACTAATGAAGGGCACCTTTGCTCATTGGAAACTTAAGTTCACTGAGCAGAATGGGATAGGTGGACAGTCTGCCTTCACAGAGTTGGGAGCCATCACACTTAGAGCTAATCTATGTTCCTATGACTAATATTATGAGGGGCTCAGAGCAAACCTCGGCCTTGGGCTTTGAGAACTTGGCCTCAAGCACGGGAACACATAACGGAGCCACGCCTGTTACTTTCCCATCAGACAGGTCTGGGGTGGCTTCAACTTCCTCAGCGTAATGTGGGAATGACAGTACCCTGGATTCCTCCCAGGCTCGCACAGGATAAAGTATATAACAAAGCCCTCTGGAAATTGTAAATCCCAATGTATTATAACAGTTATTGCTATTTTGTTTCTATGACAGACTAGGTTTCTCCCACTGTGGACTCGAAAAGTCATTCATTCCTTTGTCCATTCATTCATTCCTCCTTTGTGAAAAGTCAGGTATTGTGCTAGGGGTAGGTATACAAAGGTGAACTGAGTGACAATTTCTGAGTGGGGAACCCTCAGTTTCAGTACTCACATAAGTAAACAGCTGTCACTCACCGGCCAGTTGTAGTACAGGTGGCACAGTTTGAATGTAAGTCTCTGCATGTGGTCAGGCTTCAAGCCGTTGTCGTCATAGATGACATTATAGTAGGTGGGACTGACAGTTCCCCGACAGGCGGCCTGGCTGACCAAGTAAAAGTCATACCTGAGGGAGAAAGTGAAATGAACGTGTGGAAGGCGGCACACAGAACAGGGCCAAACCCGAACAACGCACAGTGAATGTTTTGTTAAACATCGGTTTTCTGGCAGCACTTGCCATTCAGGACGAGTGGCTTCTGAATCCACCACGGTGCCAAGCGGTGGGTTCTGTATGGTATGGTTCACTTCCATAAAGAATCGTGATGTGCACTTCTTCCTGACCACAATCACTGACAGTTTGGAGCTTGGAACCAGAAAGACAAAAAGGAGAGAGAGAGAGAGAGAGAGAGAGAGAGAACTAAAATCAAGCCACATAATTTTCTATTTCTCTTTCTTGGTGATTTTTTGATGGGATAAATAAATAAATAAATTCATTAGAGAAAGACTGCAAGAACAAAGAAAATAAAAACCACCCCCAGTCTCTCCTCCCTCAGAGATACATACAATTTTTTAAGTTAGGGATTATTCTCATTTATTTCAAAAGTGTGGTACGTCCACTCACTTGACTAGTTTGTATCATTTAAAGGAGATGGGGAGGGATGGTTGATAAGGCAATGAACTTCAATTAACACTTCTAAAGAAAGATTTTCCAGAATTATTCATGGAGACGAGATTTTTTTTTTTTTCCCATTAGCAATAGTCCCCTATTTTCGCTCTTCCTCTCAATTTCTAAATAGCAAAGGGAGAACCACAAGTCCCTCTTACTCCTCAAATCACCACTTCTGAATCCTGTAAAACACACACCTGGTAGGATGAATGGACATACCAAATATACATTTGAGCCAAATGCTGAATGACCAAGTGTTAAAGTCAGCATTTAGTAAAGCCAAAGCCAAGACCAAATGTTGGCCATCATGGAAGAACCCCTGAGATGCAAGGGTCACCATGAAATTTAACTATTTAAAAATATATGTTAATGTTTTCAGGATTGAGAGTTTTAAAAGTGATGTCATAGTGCAAGAAAACTAACTCCTTAGCACTATCAGCTATACCTAAATTGCATATGAATACATTCACTGAAGGTCAATGGGAAATGAGATATCTTGACTCTGAAGGTTTGGATGCAACTGAAGGTGATACTGTCCCCAGGCTACTATGCTCTCCCTCCTCTCTACCAGTCACTAATGAGGTCACGACTCAGCTCCCTCGTAGCTCCTGGCTGCAACGCTGGGCTGATCGAATGGTGAATCCTACAGAGAGAGCGCTGTGCACTGCTTGGAAGATGCTTTCTGAATATTTTAAGAAGAGAGCTTAAGATGATCATCCTCTCCAACTTTCCAGCTCTAATATTTTTCTTGCACTTGCCACTCAACATAATCAGAGGAAAATGTGCTGAAACACTGAATCTAGAAATGTGACATGAAGCAAGATGCCTGGTGTTCCAGACGAACTGATTCCCACATGCGACCAGCGTCCACAGCACCCACTTGCTCCTTCGGCACCTCATGTAGCCCCTGGCTGCACATCAGTGTCTGTACTTCAGAGGCCGCAGCCCTGTGTGTGGATTTGGGCCTTGAATTTGAAACCATAGCTTATTTTTTGTCCATAGCATGTTAATATGAATGTCTTCACCTGCCAGCAGCCCCGAGGGCTTCCTGCTGAATCTCAGTGTCACCTGCTCTGGAGGATGTCACCTGCCTTCCTCCAGGTGCTCCCACCTGGGCCCCCAAACCTCACATCACCCAGGCTATTTACATGAGACCATCCTGACCACACTGCAATCTAGGGAAAATCAGTCCACCCAGCTATACTTGAATGATGCAGAAATAGAGTAAAACTTAACTGCATGAAAAAAATGCTGGCATATAATAATTTTAATAGTTACAATGAATTGGGAGTGTGGAGAAAGAACAGTTTAATACCTGGTGTTTGAACTTGCTTCTGCCACACTGCTCAGCAGCTGTGGGACTTCGTACTCAGTAAGTGTTTTCAGCTGACCATCCCCTACACCGTCCCGATATACAATGATCCGTGCTGGCAAACCATGATTGTGCTTGTGCCATTTGTTGAGTGCTCCTACAGAATTTGGTGTTAGTAAGAAAAGAATGACTTGTCTGATGCCAACGAAGAATAAAATTCCAATATATTTCAATGCTTAAGTAAGTTTGCTATTTCTTGCGAAATAGGATAATACCTAACTCGGATGTTTGTGCAATAATATAGAGATGGATAACTTTAGAGGACATTCCTGCACCTCTATTATTTGAGGAGTCATAATGCTTTCCATGGCATAATATATTCTTAAACTCAGCATATCTCTTTAGAAAAATTTTAATACTTATGCAATAAATTAAAATTTAATTCATGCAATAGATATACAAATTCCCCAAATCAAATTAATATTAGTTTAGTTTCTTCAAGTCTTTAAATTCTCTTAATAAATATAGAGTAGATAATTTTATATCATTTTCTTCTCTAATGAGCATAAATATAAAAACCTAAGGAAAAGAATTGGCTGTTTCTCCCAATGCATCTCTTTACGTGAACTCAAACAATTAGATTCCAAGTCTCACAGACAATACGAACTGAGAACATTCCCATACACTCTAACTAGAAATTGCCTAAAGAGCAGAGACCAGAAGGTAGCTCTTACCCAAGAGAAACTTCTCATAACTACTAAAAAACAAAACAAAACAAGTTTTGAAGTGAGGGGAAAGTAATATGATACAATAATTCTTTTCATGTATATTTTGCACAATTGTTCTAGAAGAGTTTATTATACAGGAAATTCAATTTAGTTCAATGGAAGATGATAACATATGTAAGTCCATTATCAACACGTATCATCATCAAATTCTCTTTTTTAGAAAAAAAAAATTTACAATATCATCCCCCCCCCACCCAAAGTTTACAAATGGGAAAATGCAGGTTAGGGAAGGGAGTGAGATGCACAAGCACACTACAAAGGGGTGGCAAAGCCAGATCTGCCAGGGATGGTGAGGGAGTGGGAACATCAGACCCCTCTTTCCACCACATCTGGCTATGAAGAGGGCACCCCTCCTCCTCGCCTGCCATCTTCCCCATCCTCTCCTGCTATGCCACACTTCATCTGCCAGCATATCCTGTCCCAAAGGTTTCTCTCCTATTTCTAGACCTAACACTGCTATGTCATAATACTAGTTCCTCTAGGGTAGGTTTCTTTTGGCCTTCAAACCACTTGGTAGAGCCACCAGCAGCTATGAAAAACTCTCTCTCCTCCTGGCTTTCTATTTATCACGCACACAGAGGACAACGTAAATTCTACAGTCTGACTGTTAGCCTGAGTCAGGACACAGCTTTAGGGTCTCCAACTCGCTCCCAGCTGACTCAGGAAGGCTTGGGGAGTTTGCTTTCTCCTATGTGGTCTGCTATAGGCATGTGGACTTTGTGTCTGAAGAAACAGTCCTTGGAGCCCACACTCACTATGTTTTTCATACCGATCATGAAAACTTTTAAGCAGTCTGCAACATCAGTTGTTGTTCTCTGAAGGATACAGCGGGAAAACCACCTAAAGTAAGCAAAGAACAAAAATAGAGTTCAACTTTAAACTTCCTACTACAAACATGCATTAGGATTAAATTAAGAAAGAGACATTATGAATAAAATCAATGTTCATAATTTTGTATATGCTAGATCATCACAATTGTATTAAAAAGCTCCCTCTTACAGCCAGAATGAAATTTATTATAAAGAGAAACTCAAGCATTGTGCTGGCATCAGACACATTGGGGTCCAGATCCTGGCTGGTATACTCATTAGCTCTGTGACTTTGGTGTGTGAATCTAAGCTTCAGTTTCTTCACCTATGCCAAGGAAATTTATAAGATGGTAATGTAGTCACTACTTCATAAAGTTGTTATAAAAATTAAATTAGATAATATATGTAAAGTCCTTAGCACAGCACATGGCACATAATAAGCACTAACGGAAGAACTATGTTATTAATGTAAAGGAATTTACTAGTTTAGCAATAGATCTTCTATTGTCAATCTATTCAAAGATTTCTCAAGCATAAACTCCCACTTTTAGAGGTGAGCCTTTTAGATTTAAAATCTTAACATGATTAACTTACTCAGATTTCAGAAGCAAGTTCTCTTGCTAAAGTTGTTAATTAAAAGCACTTAGAAAATGAAAGTCACGACTTAGTGGTAAGTATGTGTCAACATTATTATAGTTATCTAAATATATGCAACGATAATGACGCAATTAGGAATACTGCTGACCAGCGGGAAGTCCTTTGTCTGCTTAAGGAAGTGACACACATAACAGGGCTCTCATACAGCCTGGAATGAAATCAGAGGCACGCTGCTACTTTTCCTGTTTCCCACAATTCCAAATATATGCCTGACCACAAATGTAATGGAGCAAATCAAACAGCTTCAGTCTAGGAAGAAACATTTTTGCAAATAGCTCCTACAGCCTCAAAACATTGTTCAGATACAAATAGTGAAACAATTCTAAGAACTACAATTTAACAAGCACTACTACCCGTGTTTGTACCCCTGTTTAAACACGTGTCATCCCTAATCCTGCCTGTGGTTTTAATAGCTGTGTGAACAATCACCATATCAAGTGTCACTGAGAGTTAAGAATACTAAAACAATAATGAGCATGTATTGAACATTTATACAGAATAAGTAAATGGCAGACAGGATACAATCCAGGAAATCTGATTCTCAACTGCTGGCATCATGTATGTAAGTTTCCTAGTACAGTGCCTAATATGGTGCAGATGTTCAGAAAATAAATTTCTACATGGCCATCATTTTAGGAATATGACTGGTATATGAGCAATAGCCTGTCCTAATGCATGTGTAAAAATAGTTTTTAATGAGATTACGCATTACCCCAATATCAATCACATTTATATATGTATTATGACCATAAGCATTTATATTTTAAAAACGAGCAAAGAATACAGATTATTCCTTGCTATATAGTTAACCTACAATTAATAGTCAAATAACGGAAGAATATATTAGGGTAATTTTAAAAGTACCTGGTGATTCTGGGGTTGATACTGGCCACAAATCCAACCACCAACATTCCCTTGTTGAATGCATCCTTACAGACATCTATACCAACTACCATCAGGGACTTTAACTGTGAAATTAAATTTTTCATGATTTAATGGAATGAGGTGTTATTTCCCCAAATAATGACTTAATATGAAGTTTTTAAAACACTGCCCTTATTTAATTATTCAAGTTAAGTTATGTGCCAGGATATATGTCCAGGTGAGACAGATTATTAAACTAGAAAAAAAAGAGACTTAAACATAGAGGGAAGAATGTGGTCCATACTTTGCTTAGGAGACTCACTATAGCCAAATAGCCACCATCCTCTGAGGATGGCCATCAGTAGCTCAAGAGATTCTGGGAAAGTGGCCAGTCCATTTATCCCTTGTTTCTGGGCTGAAGAAATTTGAAGAGGAATTCCATTCCCCTTTTCTTCAGATGTCTAAGAAATCCTCACTTGGCTATGTGCCTCCAGGAGCGGGTAACGTCATACGCCAGATTATAGAAACATAAGGAAATAAGCAACATTTCCTCATTTCTCATCCCCTTGCTTCCTCCCAAGCGACCATAGTTCAGGAAAGAGAAGAGGGTTTTCTCAATTCCCAACACATTTGGAGGTCTGGATCACAGATTTTGAAGCTCCCTAAGGTCTGGGGAGGCCCCAAGTGGGGAGAAAGTCTACTCTGAGAGTTTGCACCTTCTGAAAGCAGGTAAAGGCAAAGGCCGTGGAGCATAGATTTTAAATAGCGGTCGGGTGGCTCCAAATCAAGTTCCTCCAAGTCTATGCCAAACTAGACTCTCACGAAATATTATGTTACCGGCTTAACTGAAGCTCCTTGAGAACAGGAGCTCACCTCTCCTTCTGCAAACCCTCATGGTGGGCTTGTATAATGCCAGCACCCACAGCAGACAAACAATGAACAAACCCAACAAACAAACAAATCAAATACTTCTGTGATCATGTAAAAATAGCTCCTACTTTGACTTAATTTTTTAAAAATTACTTGATTGATTACTGAAAGGAAAAGAGAAACAAATTCCTCACGGGGATCTCCACGGCCCACAGCTCGCCTCCGAGTTTGCAGGTCATTTGCATGGCAATCTTGGTGGCCAGAGTCATCATCATTCCCTGTTTATTCAAGGTACGAACAAGCACACACTGGCTCGGGACTGGAAAGTCGGAGCTCAAATATTTTTTAATGGAATCATAATAGTTTTGCTGATTAGAAGGCAGAATACACATTACCTAAGAGAAAAAAATAAAAAAAAGATTATCTTTTTAAAAAAATTATCTTTTTTAAAAAGATATATTACTTATGCTTAGCTTTTAAAAAATAAATACATGGATTCTCCAAACGTTTTTTGCCCTTGAGTTTCTGAGCAGCAAACATGATCATACCTACATGCCTTTGAACTTTCAAATGGCCTTTAAATCACTGACAATTAATCAAAGGCCATTTGAAATGCCTTCTTACCAGCCATCGACTCCGCCAAGCCTCACTCTAATCCTACCCATCTCCCTTGGCTTTCCCTTCCTCCTCACTTCTCTACTGATTTCATTCTGTTAGTGTCTGCAAGTTCCTCTCTAACCTAGCTCTTTCTCCAGCTACCTCCTCCTTCTTTAGTGTGACCTTTTCCTGTGGCTCTCCAGCTCCCGTCCCCAACTTCACTTACAGATAAGCAAAGTGGAGAATTAGCTTACACGGTGAGCTTTTTCCCAATAGGCACTGGACAACCAAAAACAAATTTTTTTTTTTCATTTACCAGGACTTGAGAGTTGGGATATGGGAGGAGGGAAAATAAGGAGAAAGAAGCTTCAGGTCCCCTTGTATTTTAATTCCACCCATTTCTATCACTGCCCCTACTTCTTTTCAGGTATTTTGCTCATAGAAGGACCTCTCCTGGCATACTTCCTATCTTTTATTGTCTAACTTCAAAATCCTCCAAATTATAGAAAAGATAGGCACTATCATGATTAGCAAAAAGAAAAAAAAAAGTGAGTTTTTCACCAATAGAACTGTCAAAATAACGTCAAGGGCTAAAATTATTTATACTTAATTATATAAAGTAGGGGGAGATACTTTAAAACTGTCAGCAAAATTCTCTTAGGGGCCTTCCTTCTTTTCCTCATATGAATTTGGGGCCAAGCAAGGGAGGTAGCAGAACAAGGCAGTGGCCCGATGAGGCCAGGGTCAAAAGAAGGTGGGAGCCAGTGATACTTGTTACACATCAGGGATGGAGAAGTAAGCAAATATGTGGAGAATAACAACAGCCATGTTTCTCACTATCAGAGAAGGGGGAAAAAATATGGAAATTAAGAATGTTTTCCTGTGGTGTTGGATTGGAACTAGAGGTGCGAACACGTTTTTAATATAGATAGATAGATACATCTAGTAATAAAATAGATGTAATTGTGCATTACATATATAGGAGTATGTATACGTAGACACATACATACATATATTTCCTAGCTCTGCACATTGAGAAAGCCTGGGAGCAGTGACACCCCAGTAGCCAATAAGCACATTCAATGCCCAGATCTTAATTTCTAAATGTTTTTGTCTACTCCAAAGAATCAGGGCTCATTGGAGAAATATCTGATTCTGGGGCCAGGTAACAAAACTTCAGGGTTAACCTGGAAAATCTTATTGTGTTAGACAATAAGGAAGCGGTCCAAATAAGATGGAAACATGTCAAAAAGACATGGAAGTCAAGCTTGAATGGGGCTCCCACTGGCAAACTCAGGGACAATTTGGGCAACAAAATAAATAATAGTAGTAATGGACTATAAATTAGTAAATAAAATAGGCATCCATGAATCCATATTGATATAAATAAATAAAGAAAGAAATGGGGAGAAGAAAAAGCTCTTCCTTATAATATGCCATCTAATAAATGTAGAGAAAAGTACAGAAATAGAAAGCCACCATTTGGTAACCATCAAAGTTTGATGAGAATAAGATAGTTACAAAGTCTCAAAGTATCTCCCTACCAGAAAATAAAAACTAATTAATTACAAAGAGAAAAAGAGCAACTTTACAGTGAAAAAACTTGATAGATACCATTTTAATCACTGAAATATCCCTTATTAAGATGCAGTAAGAATACAGAATCATTGCTGTGGTGATTCTGCCGAAATTGCATAACCTGAATCCTGGTCTACAGGTGGCTTCATAGGTAAATTTTACTAAACATTCAAAGAAGAATTATCACCTATGCTTCTCAAACTATTTCCAAAAAATTCAAGAAGAGGGAAGGCTCCCTAACTCCTTTTATGAGGCCACCATTACCTTGATTCCAAGACCAGGTAAAGACATTACAAAAAAAGAAAACTACAGGCTGATATCTCTTATGAACATGGATGCAAAAATCCTCAACAAAATATTAGCAAACTGAATTCAGCAATACGTCAAAAATATCATACACTTGATCAAGTTGGATTTATTCCTGGGAAGCAAGGCTGGTTCAATATCTGCAAATCAATTAATATGATATACCACATTAACAAATCAAAAGATAAAAACCATATGATCATATCAATAGATGCAGAAAAAGGATTCGACAAAATCTAGCATCCATTTATGATAAAAGCTCTCAGCAAAGTGGGAATAGAGAGAACATACCTCAACATAATAAAGGCCATATATAAACCTACAGCTAACATAATATTCAATGTGGAAAGGCTAAAAGCATTTTCCTTAAGATCAGAAACATGACAATGAAGCCCACTTTCACCACTCCTCTTCAACATTGCATTGGAAGTCTTAGCCACAGCAGTATGACAAGAAAGAGAAATAAAAGGCATCTGAATTGGAAAGGAAAAAGTAAAACTCTCATTATTTGCCGATGACACGAAACAATCTATAGAGAACCCTGAAGATTCCACCAAAAAACTGTTAAAATTGATCAATGAATTCAGTAAAGTAGTAGGTTACAAAATAAATATTCAGAAGTCAGTGGCATTTTTATACACCAATGATGTATTGAGGAATTAAGAAAACAATCCCCTTTACAATTGTGTCGAAAACTATAAAATACCTGGGAATCAAATTAACCAAGAAGGTAGAAGACCTGTTTTCAGAAAATTGTAAGTTATTGAGAAAAGAAATTGAAGAGGATACGAATAAATGGAAGCATATACCCTGTTCATGGGTAGGAAGAATCAACATTGTTAAAATGGCCATACCACCCAAAGCAATCTATAGATTCAATGCAATCCCTATCAAAATACCAATGGACTTTTTCAGAGAGCTAGAACAAACAATCCTAAAATTTATATGGAGCCATAAAAAACCCCTAATAGCCATGGCAATCTTGAGAAAGAAGAACAAAGTTGGAAGTATCACACTGTCATATATCAAACTATACTACAAGGTTACAGTAATCAAAATAGCATGGTACTGGCGTAAAAACAGATACATTGATCAACAGAACAGAATAGAGAGCCCAGAAAAAAATCCATGCTTATACACTTACTTAATATATGGCAAAGGAGGTAAGAATATACAATGGGGTAAAGACAGTCTCTTCAATAAATGATGTTGGGGAAATTGGACAGATATATGCAAAAAAAAAAATAGAAGCTGGACCATCATACACAAAAATAGACTCAAAATGGATTAAAGATTTAAATGTAAGACCCAAAACTACAAAACTTCTAGAAGAAAACATAGGCAGTAAACTCTCTGATATTTCTAACAGGAATTTCTTTTCAGATATATCTCCTCGGGCAAGGGAAACAAAAGAAAAAATAAAAAAATGGGACTACATCAAACTAAAAAGTTTTTGTACAGCAAAGGAAACCATCAACAAAACAAAAAGATAACCAGCTGTTTGGGAGAAGATGCTAATGATACATCTGATAAGGGGTTAATATCCAAAATTTATAAAGAACTTATACAATGCAATAACAAAAAAACAAACAGTCAAATTAAAAAATGGGCAGAAGACCTGAGTAGATACTTCTCCAAAGAAGAAATACAAATGGCTAACAGACATATGAAACGATGCTCAAGGTCGCTAATCATCAGAGAAAGGCAAATTAAAACAACAATGAGATATCATCTCACACCTGTCAGAATGGCTATCATCAAAAAAATCAAAAAACAGCAAGTGTTGGCGAGGATGTGGAGAAAAGGGAACCCTCATACAGTGTTGGTGGAATTGCAAATTGGTACAGCAGCTATGGAAAACAGTATGGAGGTTTCTCAAAAAAATTAAAAATGAATATACCTTTTGACCCAGCAATTGCACTTCTGGGTATTTATCCAAAGGAAACCAAAACAATAATTCATAAATATCTATGCACTCCAATATTCATGGCAGCACAATTTACAATAGCAAGATACGAAAGCAACCTAAATGTCTATCAACAGATGATTAGATAAAGAAATTATGGTTCATATACGCAATGGAATATTACTCAGCCATTAAAAAAAAATGAAATCCTACCATTTGCAATGACACGGATGGTCCTAGAGGTTATTATGCTGAGTGAAATAAGTTAGAGAAAGATAGATACCATATGATTTTACTTACATGCAGTATCTAAGAAACAACAAGAACAAACTAATCAAAATCAGACTCACAAATATAGTGGACAATTTGGTGACACACAGAGGGGAGGGGGGTTGGGAGGCTGTGAGAATGGGGTGAAAAATTAAAGTAGTACAAATCAGTAGTTTATAGTTGGGCATGGGGAGCATGGAAGAGGGAATGTAGTTAGCATTAATATGATGGCTAAGTGGAGGGCCAGAGGAGGAAGAAGCAATTGGGGGGATCATTTTATGAATATTATAGATGTATAACTAATGTACTGTATACTTGAAACTAATTTAAATAAATAAATTTATTTTTTTAAAAAGCCACTTATCCTGTGAGCCAAACAATTCCTCGAATAAATTAATTTTACAAATGTGGTTAGTGATGGTAGACAGATTAGAGATGGAGATGAGCCCAAAGAAAAGACAGTGGACAAGCTCATTGAAACCACAGTCTTTCCTTAAAGGATGCCATGTAAACAACTGCTTTCTCTAATCACTGATATTAATGGCCCTTTCCATAAGAATAAGATGCTCAGCTAATGTAAGCTAACTTGCTCATCATTTCTCCAACTGGACATAGAACACAGAAAAAAATACCTGTTTATCATTATTCCTGCTTTTTTATTCAACATGGACTCAAAAGTACCCTTGATGAATTGCTTCTCAAATCATACCCACAAGAAAAAACAAAAAGATGAACTTTAGTTTGGGGATAGTGGAGAAGAGG
>CM053510.1:54075977-54124456 GCA_028627145.1 Eidolon dupreanum | reverse complement strand
GAATGTCCAGAGAACTTTAAAATTAATGTTTCAAAAGTCATCAGAGTAATGACACCAAGATATTCAGCTAATCTGAATGATTCAGACTAAAATATTTTTTTCCCCAAGTAGCAGCTTGTTTGGAGCCTGGAATATTAGCTTTAATCAGTAAGTCGGCAAGTACTTATCAATGATCTCTTCTGTGCTTATGTTATGTTAGGGGCTAGAGGCTACAGAAATAATTCCCACACACAAGAATTTATAAATCCACTTCTTTATGAAGAATCAGGCTCTCCTATGTGTACATGATTGCATTCTCAATGCCCAGTGGCCTTTTAAAACTTGCCCAGCAGGGGGCAGGACCACTGTCTTATGCTTGCTGATTCCACCTGAGATGTAGAAATGGCTTGCAGTTCTGTTGAAACAACTAAATGCTTCTGATTTTTCCAATTCAATCTCTTGCACACAGACTCAACTGCTATTTTACTGTTCATTTCTTCTAAACTCATCAGACAAATGTTTCAGATGGGAGAAACTATGCATATAAATCTAACAGGTAAATGGATACACAGGAAAGAAAAGGCTGGAATAAAATATGAGCTTTCGAATAAAATGGGCCAGAAACAGAACATGGACACGAGCTTGTTCATGAAATTGGTGTGAGAAAGATGCCAGCCAGGGTCTGTTGACTTTGGCTTCTTTTTGTTAATCTTTTCCTGCTTGATTAGCTCAAGGGCTAAGAGAAATTAGAGCAGGTGAAACTCAAACCAGGCAATTTGTTAACACATTTGATAAGAGGAGGATTCTAAACTACAGCGTAAAATGAGACTTTGGGAATATCAGTGGTTTTCTACAATGCTTGCACTGCTGATATCATTAATTACTAACCATGTTTTTCAAGAATAACTTCCCACCCTGCCAATGAGGACATTTATACCTCCACGAAAACGAAGAAAAAGAAGTATCTAATGCTCTTTACTAAGCATATCAAGCTCAATAAAAAGAGGCATAATCAACTTTATGGCTTTTCTAAAGCAAAAGAGTATTCAGTTTTGAGTGTGACTGTGTATGTATTGCTCTTCTCCTACTAAACTGCAAGCGACTTATCTTTCTCATCCCCAGTAACTGGCACAATTTCTAGCACATCGCAGATACTCAGTAAACATTTGAAAATGAAATGAATGACCTTGGTTTTATCAGAAAACTATCTCAACGACTAATCTTGTGCTATAGTAACAGAATCAGAAATATTTATTTCAGATCTAGTTTTACATTAAATTTTAAAGCAATCAAATTTATCAAGTAAGTCAGGAAATGCAACTTTTATTTTTTAATATCCTTTCTGATGTTGCTTAATAAATAACTGATATAAAAAATTTTTAATTTAAGGAAGCAACATATGGATTAATTAAGGATTTATACCTTAACTAGTACTGTAAAGACTCTGAGGTAATGAGACTCTTGCCTAAAGAACTGTGAAAACAAAGTTTTACAAAAAACAACATAAAATGTATTTTAACTATATGAAATGATTACAAATCTACTTAAAGGTATTTTCTTGGCACTTTATATTATGAAAATTTACTGAGATAAAGACTTTTTTAGCTACATTAGCCCTTATTTCCTATTTTCTAACCAAACCAAAGAAATACATATTTAAAAAGTTGGGATGATTTTCAGTATATCCTCACATTTTGGGGTAGTCCACATTAAATCCCATGGAACTTCCAACTCTTCTCAAGCAGCTCAGAAAGTTCTCAGTCACATTTTCAGCTTTGTTGCTACATATAATCAACCATTTACTCAGAGATGGTGCACTTAAAATCTTGCAAGTTCGCATATCCTTGGACCAATCAGCAGCAGACACTGGTTGACACTGAGAAGATATGATGATTGTGAAAAGATTTATTCAAAAAGCAATTAAATAAAGACAGTGTGAAGATGGTCCACATTAGTCATGAGAACTATTTAGTACAGTTTGCTATTCACAGACTCAAAACACTGATATTAGCATTGACCATCTGAACAAAACACATGTGCTTTCTGGAAGTGCAGGCATCTGAGCATCAATCCATGTTGGCCACTCCCTGGCTACAGATCCTTGGACAAGTCCCTTTACTTCATGGGCCCCTACTGTGTGCAAAGAAACGTACCTGGTTCAAAGGTCTCTAGTTTCCCTTCTAGTTCTAAGAATCTCTTACCTTTTTTTTTTATCAATGGCATAGGCAAGTGGGCTATCCAATTTGGTCTCTTTGCTCTAGACATCTAGATATCTCAAAGAGGAAATGCTGATTACTGATATTCCAGGTCATCATACTAAAACTAACAAACCCCACAAGGCAGTTAAAAATATACATTATGCTACGTCTTGGAGAGGTAGGATGAGGCTAGGATACAAGCTCCTTTCTCACTCCTGGAAGATTCCCCAGGTGACCAGGAAAAACAAGTTCCCTGCACTGAAGAAGGCAGACTTTAGACTGGACACTAGCTTTCTGCTTATATCCATGGACTGGAATTGAATAGAAACATCCTTGGTGTAGTGAGCTGGGAAGAGTCACTGTTAGAATTTAAAATGACCACACTGTAATCTAATCCTTTGCTACTCAGAGTGTTGTCTTGTAGCAGCATGACTATCTCTTAAGAGCTTGTTAGAAATTCAGAGTCCTGGGCCCCATCCCAGACTCACTGAATCAGAATCTGCATTTTAACGAGTTCCCAAGTGATTCATCTACACACGGTAATCTCCTAGTTTTACAAACTCCAAAGCTGTGGTGAGAGAGCTTATGGAATCAATTGGCAGTACAGGTGTAGAAGTCTGGTCTTTGTTGACATTGCAATCAGGGCACTTTCTATCAAGTACTGTGACTTTCAGCAACCAGCCATTGTCAAGATACCTTGCCATTAGGTGGCCAGGTGGGAACTCAGTTCCAGGAGGAGACCTTAGCCTGAGAATGTAGTGAAAGGGTTAGCTCTCCATGAATGGTTCTAAACCGAGCCCCAAGGTTAATTCCTTCCATTATAGCCAGTATGAGAGCCATGGCCCTCTCACCTACACTCCAACCTGTTACGGGCTGACACGAGACCAAGGACAAATGTCCAAGGCCCGTTCTGAGGCCTGTGAACCTCTGGTGTGCTCAGTTACTAGAACCCAATTTCAGAAAGCAGAATTAGCCAAGAAATCAATGATCTAGCCATGTCTACTTGATGATAACCCACCACCACTTCTAGGGGGCGGGTTCTTCCACTGCAGTGCCCCCTTCCCCTACAGAGTCCTGTTCCCATTCTAACACACACACACACACACACACACACACACACACACACACACACACAAGCTCTGACAAATATGACTTTACTTATAAAGATGATGATGACACAGATCATTGTGAATATTTAAATCCTGCTTTACGTATGAAACCCGAAACTGAGCTTTTCTTTACTGACTCCTGACCAAAATCCTAATCGGGGTCTACATTTTAGTACTTCACAAAAAATTTTGTTTTGTTTTGTTTTTAAAAGTAGTTTTTCCTCAGCTTCTCCAAAAAGGCTTTTAGTAATTTGGAATGGATTGTCAATGACAAATGATGAAAAAATCCGTATCTTGCCAACAGAAAACATTCTTTGTTCAGTTACATTAGTTTAGACATGTTGGTTTATTGTATCAAATAAAGGCAAGAAGAGAGCCTTTAAAATGAAATGAAATATAACTGGATTTTTAAATAGGCAAAATAGACCTAGGAAAAAGTAGAAAGGTAATAAACAATTTTTGCATTAAATAGATTCATTTCTTCAACTGAAGCCCGAAAGAAGCAATGATAGGTCACTCTAATTTTCAGAATGTCTTTCTCCCTAAGTGCTATGACTGGGGATGGGTTCTGTGTGAATTCCTTAATGTTTATGCCAATTGAGCAGCATTTTGCTTTAGGAAAAAAAATTAAATATGATATCAGGAAATATAATCTGTTGAAATTAACTTTTACCAGTTAATAGAACTTCCCCAAGTACTATGGATTTTTCTTTCTCTTTTTTTAGTGATGTAAGAGTACTACAACACCCAATAATACATGGGCATGTTTAGATTGCAATGACTTGAAATGCCATTTTCTAATGCACACATCACACTGACCTAAAATCATGTTCTCTCGGTGCCACTAAGCCCATGTAAGTATGCTGAGATTGAAAAGGAAAACAGGAGGGACCTCAAGATTTAGGACAGAGGGAGTACAGAAAAACAGCCATGGAGAAAATAAATGAATACTACAAGCCCCCTTATTCACTCTGGCATATGATCGAACCTGCATGTATTCAAGCAAATACCGTTGAATAAAAATAAAATCACAGCACTTACTATGTGGTCTTGCATTAGTATTTTTTCTGAAGGTACAACCCGTCCAGTCAAAGACATCTGGCATCCAAAACGCAGCCCCCAGGTTTCCAGCTCAAAACGAGCATCCTTGTTTCTGTTGAGAGTTGAGTTTTAGTTATTAAAGTGCTGATTTTCTAAAAAAACATTTAATCATTAGAGACAGAACTATAACTTACCGAATTATTTAGAGACTGATTGTGTGTTTAGGGTTCTCAGCTTCTGTTTCTACTCACTATTTTTTTTTTATCCTGCCCAAAAGAATTATGGGTTGGCTGTGCCCATCTGGGATTTGCAGGGATGGAAGTTTCCAGCATGGCACATTAGTTAGCAAAATGGGCCTTTGAGTCACACAGACCAGGGTTTAACTCCTTAAGCAAACTCTTAAATCTTTGTGTTTTTTGTTTTTTTTAAGCTGTGGTTTCTTTAGTGGCAAAATGTAGGGATAAGAAAACTAGCTACTTCATAAATTTGATGTAAAGACTGAATATGGCAATACACAGAAAGTACTACAAAGCCATCTGGCACAAGCTCCGTGCTCAATAGATAGACCATTATTCCTAATAATAAACTTGTAAACAAAGAGATATTGTGAAGCCTCTGGATGTGGAGATGTCTTCTGGAAATATCTGAATTTGCTGTTTTGGAGTGGATGAAGGATGGTAAAGAAAGGGAACATAAGGACCTTATGCTTTAGAAGATTCATAGGATAGAGAGGGCAGTGGAAAAAGACTAAGAGGAGAATATTAGTATAAGCAATAATAAGGACTTTATACTTGCATAGTACTTTAAGTTTATAACTTAGTAAACCTTTACCATAGTTTATGTATTATCTCCTTGGTTTACGATATATGGTCATTGCTGTCAAGCTGTAAGATCCTCGAAGGGAACAACCATACTGACTTTGTGTCCTGGCCTCTATTTCGGTAGCCAGTATATGGTAAGCTGGGGACTCACAAAAGACATTGATAAAATTCATGCTTTTATTTATCTATGAAAGCTTCCCCTCTCTCCCTGGGGGAGCTCAAACCTATTTACCACTGATTCTCCGCAACGAGTCAGTATTTCCATGTATTCATGTTATGCCTGATTTGGTCACATCGAATACTTGGAACTAATTATTTTGCTTCAGATACTATCTGTCCAAGATGAGATGGGTGAGATAACCACTGGTCAGGACACTAGGCTGAAATAAATGGTACTACTGGAAGGTGGTAGGTAGATGTGTCAGGAAGACTAATTTATAGCATGGTATAAGAGGAGAGAACCAGAGAAACGTAAGAATAGCTATTCTCAAGTAGATATAACTCTAGGAGATATCCAGGACATAAAGTGTGGCCACAAAATAGAAAACTATGAAACCACTAGCATAAAAATAGAAATGTACATTTATCATATGGAAACATTCAAGAAAAAGCAAGTATAAAATATGATGTATAATACTTTGCCATTTTCCTGAAGAGAACAGGATTATATGCATTTGAAAATATCTGAAAGAATATACATCATTCATTCATTTATTAAACAAATCTCTACAGAGGATACACACACCTTTTTTTGTAAATTTCCAAATTCCTCCTCCACATTTTTCATCTTTAAAGAAAAAAAGGCCATTCCACAAAAATGCTGCCCAGTAGACATATAAAGCAAGCCATATATGTAATTTTAAGTTTTCTAGTAGCTTCATTAAAAAAGTAAAAATTAAAAAGTAAAATTATTTTTTTGATACATATTATTAACTCAATATATCTGAAATGTGATCACTCCAAGGTGTGGCACTAACCACATTTTCAGGGCTCAATAGTTACATGAGGCTACCGTACTAGACAATGGAGTTTTGGGAAGTCAGAAGGGAGAACCAGGGAGAGCTCAACTTTCCCATCACAGGTTAGAGCAAACTGTCACAAATGAGGGCAGGAATCAGAGAATCAGGTGAGCTAAACCAAAGGCACAAAGTTATTCCTGAGTTTTAAAAAAACATAGTGGGGTTTCCTAATAACCAGTGTGCTAAGTCTACTCTATTCAGATTTGAACATTCCTGACACTGAATATTGGGTGCCTGGAGCAATTGTTTTTTTTTGTTTGTTTGTTTTTTAAATTATAACCCTTTTCTTCATTCAGAATTTTATCCGGAGCCTCAATGTATTAAATGAATGAAAGCAGAGCTGTCTAGCTGAAGCAGGGTGGTAACTCTGCCAGCCTGGCTCTCACCCACCTCCCCTTGACCTGGGACCTCTTGGATGAACCTCTGGCTCTGGACAACACAATTCAAAAGCGCCTTGCTCTGAATCAATAGGAATGAGACATTTTCATCAAGGAACGGAGGGTTTTATACATCATCCAATTGTATAAACTAGGCCTTGAAGCAGGGTGCACTCTGGTCCCAGAGAGGTGTCCCAGTACCTCTGGATGTCATCAGCAAGCCTGGCCAGGCGCTGCTGCCTTCCCAAAGGACTGAGACGCGTTTCTTCAGTCACAGCCTTCATCAGCTGGAAATCAGAAGTTGCCTGGCTAGTTAGCCCTAGTAAATGGGAATGAAAACAAAGTGAAAAAATGAACAGTATACAATGTAACCCCAGCCCATCTAAGAGACTGTGTAAGCTTTTTTTTCACTTAAACTGAATAAGATTTAGCATCTGGATAGCACTATCCAATAGAAATGCAAGCCACATACATGATTTTAAATTTTCAAGTTGCCACGTTAAAAAAAAGAAACAAAATTATTTGAATAGCATATTAATAATTTAACTCAATATATTCCAAAATATTATCATTTCAAATGTAATTGATATAAAAATTTATTGAGCTACTTTCCCTTTTTTTTTTTTTTTCATATTAAGTCTTAGAAATCTAGTCTGTATTTTACACTTACAGCACATCTCCATTCAGTCCCTCAGTCACACTAGTCACATTTCGAGTGCCCCAAATATACATGCGGCTACTGGCTACCATGTGAGACTGTGCAGGTCTAGAATATCAGAACACCACTAAGGATCAGTATCCTTCCTTTCAAGGATTATATCCTTGTGAGTGTTTCTAATAGCAAAATGAACATACACACCGTAACTGATTCAAGTAATCCAAAAAGTAGAAAGTCTGCCTTTCTTGGTCCCACCCTGTTAATCAAATGAGCATGAGTAAAACTAGTCGAGACAGTTACTCAGATTCTACTAAATAGTGAAGATTAACTTCTAGAAGCTCATGCACAAAGAAAATAAGGATCATTTTGGCACAAAGAGTACATCCAAAAAAAAAAAATCAAAATCACATCGCTTCCTAAACCAGTGACGTTCAAAAAATGGTAAAGAGCAGCTCTGTTTTAGAAAACTGTCTGGGGCTTATTTTACATCAAAGTAACAAATGGAATACATGAGAGAAAGGAAATTTATAACTTACTGTACCAAGCACTTTCCAAATGGCACATTATTCTCCCACTTTCTTTACTATTGAATGAATTACTTAAGGGACTGCCCTCAATCAATCAATGGGTTGAATTAATGCTCTGGCATTAAGCTAACTGAAGGGGGTTCTGCCCATTGCTAAAGATCAGGAGCCTGTGATAGAGAATTGATAGAATATAAGACATAAACATTACCTGTTAGAAAGCAGAGCTCAGGTATCAGGTGGGCCATCCGAGCCCCAGCATTGTCATTTCTCTTTCTTTTCAACAGACTAACAAGCATCGGCTGATTTAGGTCAGATAGGGTAATATCATATTGCTACAGAATGCAAGATTAATGAGGGAAAAGTTAATATGGAAACACTGTAAAATGAGCCTCCTCACTTAAAAACAAGGTAATCCCAAAATGAACAGATAGATAAACAAATATTTTCAATAAAGAAAAAAAAATTCCATGGTTTCCTATTCATTTCTACTTCTTCCCAGGCTCTACCTTTTTATATCTGAGGGCCAGTTTTATGATTTTAATTATCTTTTAGAGTGCAATGTCATTTTGCTTCATTTTTAATCATTTCTCTGTTTTCTTCTGGGTTTTATCTGGAATCGGAACCACCTCCAGTTGGCTCCACACACCATGCAATGACCCCACTGGAACTGACCCAATGCCAGCATTTCCACTACTGATGACTGAGGCAAACTGTCCTATGCATTACTAACTGGCTCTGAGCATCTGTGGTCATTTAAAAATAACTATACAAAAGTTGAAGGCAAAGGTTATATTGAGCCAACTTTGGATTTCCCAGAAGAGCATGACTGTTCTTAACTTCCAGGATTGCACGCAGCTGTGAAGTCTGACATATGTGAATCTGATCACTGGCTCTTCTACTTAATTGGACTGAGACACTGGGGAAGTTACTTACATTTCCTCATTGATGAAATGAGGAGGACAACAGCTCAGAAGTATCCCACGTAAACCACTAGCTTCGTGTCTGGTTTTAAATGGGCTCTTACCTTATCCCCATTACCCTCCCACACTTGAATTTCAACATTCTCACCTTGCCAAAAGTTCACTTCTCTTCCAAAGGCAAAGGTCTCAATTAACATTCATTTCCAGTATAATTTACTCAACACTAATGACAGAACAACTGGAATTATAAATTACAAAGGACCCAGGCACTATGTGATGCTGACATCAATAATCATAATTAAGTAAAAAGTGAGAGTTTCTCCATTTCAATTAGGACTCTTAGTCATTAAAATAAAAACAATTCAGAAAATCACAATTTAAAGTGGTGACTGCAGCTACTGTTATGGCTAAGAAGCTTAGAGAAGTTTGTAGAAAGAGAGTCTGTAGAAAGAGAGTTTTTATACATGATTTCATTAATTTAGTACATGTCTTGTGCCTACTACATTCCAGGAACTGGAGTGGATAAAAGATAAAAGAGGCCACAGTCCCCGCCTTTACATATATAACTACGTTATTTACAAAGCAAGGTACATGAGCACAAATAATGATATGCTAAACACATATTTTTTCTCATTTAATCTTAACAACATCTGAGACAGATATTATCATCATTCCCCTCACAAATGAGGAACACCCTGAGCAATTAAATATTTAATTTAATTTCCATCCCCAAGACCCCATTCCTGGACATTAGCACATCCAGGACTTATCTCGTAAGACTTGGGAACCTTTGCTTGTTACACCACTCAGTACTAGGTCCCTGGGTGGAAGGGAGAAATGGTGGTGGTAGTGCAATAATGACTGGCTGGTAAATCAGGGAAGGCTTCATAAAGGACGCAGAGTCCAGAGAGCACCTTGAAGAAAATGTAGGGGAATAAAGAGTTCCAGGTAACAGCTTGAGCAAAGCTGAAGCATGTTCCCGGAAGAGGGTATTCTATTTACCTGGAACACGGCCAGGAATTATACACTCTAAGCTGTGTTATAAGGTGAACTTTACCCTCTCCCTTGCCATAATTTTCTTAGATTTTGAAAATATTTTTCATAATAAGATAAAAAAGAAACGTTAAGGTCAATGTCAATAAATCTTCTACTTTGAAAGTTGACTACATAATAATTTAGTGTTCTTTTCCTGGACAGAAAAAAGGACATTCCAGAAATTGGCACAATTTTGTTTCTTTTTCTCTCTAATTACAGTGGAAATGCAGTGAACACAACTCATTCCACAGAAAGTGAGTGAGATTTTTACCATGATTGTCTTTTCAAAATGTCACAAGTCCTAAAATACGTCTGTTCAAAGAAGAACAAATTTAACCACACAGAAAAGAAACACAAACATTTAGCAAACTTTGTGTTTAATAAACAAAATCTTGGAGCACATTTTATGCACAAGATGCTTTGCTAGGCACTACGCATCAAGGGTTAACCAAATGCCATACCCGTTCTACAAGGAAGTCGCGTTCTAGAAGCAGTGTTGTATATGGTCCAAATGCTTACAGAAGAGAACACCTAGCTCTTCTGTGATTGTGACAGGAAGCAAAGTCAAAGAGGACTTTGCAAGGTGACATTTGACCTTGAAGCTAGGATTTTACCTGGTGGTGAAGGGGAAAAGTACAGTCTGGTTTTATGAAGATATCTAGTGAACATGAGCAGAGGCTGAGGAACATTTAGTGACAACAAGTAGACTGGGGTGATGGCAGCATAGGGGTGCGTGGTGGGGCTGTTGTGGGAGATGAGGCTGCAACTGAGATGGGGCCACACTGTGATGCTAGAGATAAAGAAGGGGATGCTGGGGAAAAAAGGGGCAGGGTCTCCACCATTTACCCCATGCCCACAATGTGCAGGTACGGGGCTAAATGCTCTGCGTGCACTGTTATCTTGTTCAATGCTTATATTGCACCATGAAGGCAGACAGATGACTCCATTTCATAGAGAACACTTCACATTTAGTGATTTGCCCAAGAATGCACAGCTAGTGCCAGGACCATCTTATTCCAGAGCTTATGTTCTTAGCCACATTTCTGGGCAGTATGTCAGAAAGATCTCTCTGGTGTCGGCGAGGATCACAGTGAGGAAGAGAGCTGGGACAAGGAGATCATACAGGGGATGACAGAAGTTCCTCAGATGGGACTCCGTGAGAGGTTCTGCATTGATGCAGTGACTAGGACTGGGGAGGGGCATGGTTCCAGGGAGAATTCAAGGGTAATGGAGGCAAAACTCATTTTGATGACAACTGAATAATGGTGAAGTGGAGGAAGGAAGCAAAATCATTTCCTTAGAGGCAGAATTCCTAAGGAGAAACAGGAGTGGGAAAGACAATGAATTCAGTATGAATTCTGTTAGTCTGAGATGGCTGCAGGATTCAGTATGAATTCTGTTAGCCTGAGATGCCTGCAGGATACTCATGCAAAGTGGTCTAAAAATAGAGACGAGTATGTAATTTAGGAATGAGGGCAAGGCAAAAATACTATATATGAGAGGTCTCAAAACACAAAGAAAAGGTCCTATATGAGGTAACCATGGTGAATAACAGCATTTAAGGTTTGAGGGAAAGGAAGGAAATAAGCTTCAAAAGAAACTGAGAGAAAAACAGCCGTTAACCAGTGGAGATCCACCAGGATGTGCCCCAGGAGTCATGGCTGGCAGTTTAGCCAGGTGGGAGGGGTCACTAGTGTCAAATGCCACTAAGAGCCCATTAGGATGAGAACAGTAACTGAATTTGGCCTTTAGAGAGCTATTTCCATAGCAGCAAAATCGAACACCAGACTGCTGAGACTTCAGGAAGGAAGAACTAAAGAGGTGCTTGGAGCTAGTGTAGATGACCTTCTAAAGAACTTAGCTAAGGAGAAAAAAAGAGACGGCTTTTCTTAAAAGTGCAGAAAAGTAAAAGAAGAATTTTTACTTTGTTTTATTGTTTTTTAAAACATCTGTGAGATTTTTCAGACTCTCTGGAATATGGTTAACATTAAAGAGAAAGAGTGTCTGAAAGGAATTGAAGATGGAAAGTGAGGGCAGGGATAATGGTGATATTTGTGTATGAAGTTCCCACAGGCAGCAGGTGATTCCATTAATAAATGTTTGAGTATTGAAGGTTGTTTAGTGTTTGTCTGGCTTTGAAGGGATGTCCAAGAAGAGGAAGCAACACGCGCGAAAATGCACAGAAAAGTAACCAACTCAAGGAACAACAAACATTGAGCACAGCAAAAACATGAAGGAAACAGGAGACAAGAGTCAAGAGGCAGGGAGTGACCAGATCATAAAGGGCCTTGGAAACTCCTTCCGGGAGCTTAGATCTGGCTCCTAAGGCAATGGAGAGCCATGGAAATATTTTAAGCATGGAAATGACATTATCAGATAAGCTTTAAAGGGAAATTACTCAGGCTACAGGAAGAAGGACAATAGGAGACAGTGTGAGGGTCTGAGTGAAGCCAAGGATGGCAGGGATGAATGGGGAGGGACAAGTCAGAGAATTATGTTGAACGCAGACTCAGCCTGACAGCCGGGGCACCTGTTGGACTTGGAAAGAAATAAGGAGACTTCTCTGAGCTAAGAGGGAGATGAGGATGAAGGGGAAAAAGTCCTACCTGCTTGTAGTAATCCACATAGGTGATCTCAGTGCCATCCCGCTTCTGAAAGGTATGCGTGGGCTTCACCGACCAGTCAATGTCATCGATGCGATAGGTTTTGTTACTGTACCTGGTAAATGCAAGAAATCTTTAATTTTTTCCAAGTCATACAAGATAAGCAATCATTTCACTACACTTTTAAAATATTCGACCCCATAATTTCAGAAACTATGAAAGACGGTAACACAAGAACAGTCACTTTTTAAAAATGGTCAGCTCTTATCTCAAAAGAGCAATAATTAACTCTTGAGGATATAGAAAGTCCTCCATATTCCCAGAAAACTGGAAAGTCATTAGACCACAAACTATTTTTCTCACTGATAAACACTCTGACTTCAGGTAAATCATTCTTAAATGAAGGAAGGCCAAACATTGTTCACAACTTTCCCATCAGCTTCTGGTGTCACAGGATTTTTTTTGTATCAGATAGCTTTTCTGATAAAAAGCACAAAAAGGCAGCTGATCAACCATGCAACTCCGGTATGCCGCTCAGTCTCCCATCTAGGGCTAGCCCTCGGCAAAACTGCAAAGCTGTGTGGCCTGGAATATCTCCTCACACTGCCCTAGCCTTGGGACAGAAACCTCCAGGGTTCTTGGTACCTTGCAAGGTGACTTGAAAACAGTGTGATAAACTAATCATGAAGATCATGACAGGAGAATAAGAAGGTGGCCTTTTCATCCAAGGTAGGGTGGAGTTCAACCAGTCCCACCTCTGTGCTCTATAAGCCAGGAAAACAAGGTTCAGTGGAAATTTCGAGCCACTATAAGAAGGCCAGAAGATCCTCTAAAAGAAGTATTATGGACTAGCAGCCATATATGGTAAGCTTTTCAGTACTCAGGAAGCTACCTCATCTGTGTTTAATTCAGTTCAATGTACATCAAAGGCAAATTACATATGGACAAACCTAGAGACCTTAGAGACCTCACAATCTTATGAAGATGATGAGACATGGGCCTAATGTTCTATCCTGCAACCTCATAAAATTAAATAAGATGGCTATAAAGAGGCGGCTAAAAGCAACATGCTATGGGACTAGCACAGAGGAGGGAACTGAATTATTCCAACTGAGTGGACAGGTGGAGGCTTCAGAAAAGCAGTAACGTTTGAGCTGGGCTTTTGTGAAAGTAGAAATTTAGAAGGCAGAACTAAGGATGGAGAATCTAGGCAGAGACACTGAAGGAGCAAAGTGCACCCCACTGGGGGGCTAAGGGGAGGGGTACAGCAAGAGGTAGTGCAAGACCGTGTGAGACTGTGGACACTCCAAAGAGCACTCGAGAAAGTCTAAACTCTAGACAACTGAGACGGGCTGGGTCTTCTTAACAGGGGAGTGAACTGATCAGATCTGTGCTCAGGCCAGCACCCTGATGCTCTTCCTATTCCCAAATATCATAAATAATTCATTCTCTAAGGAAAAGTATCCTTAAATGCAAGCTTTTACCTTGTCAGGACAATGAGCCCAATCAGCTGGTTTTCACACATCTGGGGAAAGCCAGACATGCCGGTTTGGTGGCAGAGACCAGTCATGAATTCCAGAACAGTCTCATTCCGGAGGAGTTTATAACTCACATCAGCACTAAAGAGGAGCCGACTTTCAAACTGCGATACAGAAATGGAGAACCCGGGCCAAAGGGACAAGCTTAAAAAAACAAATAAAATTTTAAAAATACATTATATCAGAAAAACAAACATTTTTAAATGATGACTTTACATTCTAATTCTCTAGATTTTTATGAAATATTTTTTTCTTCAGTCTGATTTCTTCCTGTTGCTAACCACAAACTTTAGACATTTCCAGCTGGCATGTCTTTAAACATACATTTGAGATTAAATATATCCCTGTGGAGGATTTCTCGGTCTTGGCACTACTGACATTTTGGACTGGATAATTCTGTGTTAGGGGCTGTTCTGTGCATTGTAGGATGTTTATGTATCCTGGCCTCTATCCACCGGATGCCAGTAGCAGCCCCCAGTTGTGACAACCCAAATTATCTGCAGACATTGCCAAATGTCCCCTGGGGGCAAACTTGCCCCTGGTTGAGAACTACAGCTTTAGAATTGATATGTTTATGCAGTGATCTGTCCCAACATCAAAATATCTAGGTTCAAAAAAGCACACTGATTCAGTGGTAAAGACAGCAGAAAGACTTGATACTGAGATTAAGAAATAATGGAAGTGGTATCACATATACATACAAGAGAAGCTGTAGCAGAGACTACAGCTCCTTTCCACATTTATGAATATTATAAACTGAAGTCTTCAATTTTTAAAAATGATGGAAATGGCATGAAAGAAGAGACAAATATTTTTTAAAAATCCTTTCAGTTTGCATTTTGTGTACTTTATTCACTGTGATACTAAGCCAGCCTTCAGGCCAAGCATACGTACTGAGCACCTACTCCAGCCCAGCACACACACTGGACCTATGAGAACTTCTAATTCAGGTGGAGAGATAAATGACAGGGTGGAATAACATGCTTTATATAGACCACTCTGACACACTGAATTATCGTATAGAAATCCTGCCATTTTTCTTCCACCTGGTGGAAGGCCAAATACTCTGCCCCATTTTTTACCTTTTATGCACTTCTCCCTTTGTTTACATATCTGTCTTTGGGTTACTAGTTGATCCTGTCTTTAGTGTGACCACGCATTTTGGAGAGCTGAGTAACAACCAGTTTAAGACATAGCTGAGCCCTTTCCCTGCAGCAACTACTTCCCAGTTTAGGGTGAAAATTCTCAAGTGTTCTTAACAGATCTATCTTTCACTAGGATAGTTTGGTTGGCTTGTTTGTCTGACCTCTCCTTATCTAATAATTTCACATCAACCATCCTGGCTGTGCCAACTTCCGGTCAGCAAGAAAACAGAGCACCAGCTATGTAGTATAACATAATATAGCTTGTTCTGCTTTCGTTATTACTTGTCATACACAGAAAACTCAGTTTCTGAATTCTTTCTAGGATTTATCATAATGATCTAGCACACTAATATAAGAAAACTGGTTGCTAGTTTCATGCTGACATTCACCATTATATAAAAAACTTGAAACTAAAAAAATCTATTACTTTTCATATCATAGTGTCTCTCTCATAGTAGATATACTGGTATAATGTTGCGTCATAAATTATGGTGCTCATATATGATAACAGTTTCAGAGTAACAGAAAATATAAATAAACCTACTTGTGCTGGGGAATTTCCACTGGCTCAGAAGGTTTATAGAAGTTCCGTCCAATCTGGTACATGGACAACTTTTTTAAGATCCTGCAAGTATATATTTTTATTACCTTTTGGTAAACATCAGTGAATACCAGTATAATTCTAAGTTTGTACCCATGCTGAACATAATGATAAAAAAAAATGTAGAAAGTATAGAACTCTCATTCTCATAGCACTGGAAGGTTCAGATACTTGTTATGTATGAGTGTATATTTAAGAATGGTCACTTCTTCATATTTGAGAATGACACAATTGAAATTATTTTTATTTATCTGGGTTTAGCTACAATGATAAATATGTGATCACTTAGAAATTATGATCATGGTTTAAACATTTTGGTTAGCATGGCTGGGGTGAGCAAGCCGTGTCTGAAGACTCTTCTGGCCTCTTCCTTATTTTGAGATGAGGCTGTTTCTAAGGAGGCTACTCAAACTCCCCAGGTGCCACCAAATAACATGGCCGCCTCTTCAGCAACTAATCCTGGTCACCTTTGGAATCTGACACATCACCGATCTGAGGCTGCCCAGCTCAGGAAACCTGAGTGTGTCAGTCAGAAAACAGGGGTCCCACCTATATGACTCTGGCTGCCAAATGTCATTGAGCCTCAGCCTCCTCACCTATAAAATGGGGATTTTAACAGTACCCACCTTAGGGCACTCGAGTGCAGATCAAGTAAGATCAAACACAAGCGAAAAAGCTTTGTAACTGAAAATCGCCTTCAAAATACTAGCTGATCTAAAGGAGGGCACATTCAAGACTGGCTTCTGAAGAGCGTTATGCAGCACGGAACTGGGGCCCAGGGTAGGTCTAAAGCTACCCAGCAAGAAGTCTGACTCAAATGAGAAAATAACGCATCTGAATGGAGGAACTTCTTTTCCGTGCCCTACTCAGCAAAACCCCAAATTCTTCTGTCTTCATCCTGTCCAGAGGCCACTGTTGAGCAAAGGGCTCAAATCTTAGGTGCTTTAACAGATAACCTGACTGATCCACACCAGTGGCATGGAAAACAGTGGTTCACAAGCTTTTGTGTATCTACATGTCACCTGGAAAGCTTGCTAAAAACATGGATTTTTAGGCCCCACTCATGAAACTCTGTTTACTGGGTCCATGGAAGGGCTAGAGAATCTGCATTTTATAGAGTTCCCCACAACCCCTGTGATGACTTTGAAGTAAATGATCCTGCATCAGTGTGAAGAACATTAAAAAGCTTAGTCACCACCTTCTTTCTGTCCCCTGAATGAGGAGGATGGTGATGGCCTTTTACATCTAAAATAAATCAGCCAGGGGAAAAATGAATGCTTTGGTTTACTAATCCAGTCAAACCTAACTTTTAAGTCTGGGGGCGGAGAGTGGGAGGTGGTATAGGGTACAGAAAAAGAAGAGAAGGAAATAGGCACACTCCCTGCTACCACTGAGACATCACAACACTGAGTTCTTTCTCTCAACTCAGATAATACTAGACAATAACGACTGATGCCACTCAGCACTGCATAAGGACACAGTACATGGAAATTGCCCTAAAGAAGACATCGTTGCTAGCACAGTGCCTACAAAATGGTAGATCATGTTAATACCCAGTCTCTATGCTAACAGACATCATTAGCCTAAATTAAATTCATGTGTAAGGCACCTTACTTTCTGAAGATGATACTGAAGACCTGGATGCACACGGGGGAACTTGCTGGCAGCTCCCTCGTCAGAGTAATAGTCATCTTTACAGTCTCGCCTCTTTGAGTTTCACTTGACAATTCTGTGACCTGAGAAGAGAAATCATTAATATGCACTCTACAAATTACCTGAGCGTGCAGAATGTAGATATGATAAACCATCACAATATAATACTAATTAACAAAAACAAAACTGCAGGTGTTAGTGTGTAATGATGTAATCAATACATTACGTTTGGAGAGGTTCTTTTCTCTGTATCCTTGAAAAACAACACATCTCTCTATTCTGTAACCTCTTAATAGAGAATCAAAACCAGGCTCACGGTTTAAAGATTCACTCCAAAGAAAAGTCCATAGCCATGCTTCTTGACTATGGGAGGCGAGGTGGGGAGGGAGGTACAGGAGACAGGCCACAAATTGAGAGTCTGATAGAAGTACAGACATTCTCCCAAGGAAATGTCACATATATATAAACCACAATGATGTACCTAATGTACCCATTTTCAGGGGGTTCATGGATTAGTGGCCTGTCCTGCCCATCCTTGGTTCATGGCATTCAAAGTACAGCCTCTCAAAAGTTTATTTATAAAAGAGAAGAAAGAAAACAAAGGGGAGGGGACAGACAAGAGGGAAGTAAACGTGGGGAGAGAGAGAAGAAAGTGGTAGAGGTTTAAAAAGACAGGAAATCTGATTTTATTAAGTTTTGAAAAGTCTAGGGAAACCCCTAGGGTTTTTATAATCTGGAACAATGTGCTAACAATATAATGAACGCATGACTACACCAGGTGTCCGACTAAATTTAAAGTTTCTTTGACCAGACAGGGCTCAGTACAGGTTTTTGGAATAAAAGAATGAACAAATCAGTCAATAAAAATCAATGATCAAGTATTTTTCAGAAGAGTAAGGAATTAGAAGAGGTCAATTCATTAGCAAGCATTTATGTATTTTACCATGTTTTCTATAGTTAAAGTGTAGTTTCAACTACTTTTAGATTAAAAGGAATGTAGGGTAGGGGCAGCTCATTGCATGGAAACAGAGAGAAATGGGTCCTTTCCCAGGAGACGAAATATTTCATTGAGGCAATTTCTTGCTTCAGATAAAACTGAAGAGAAACCCAAGGTGGAGAACTGCAGGAAGAGCTCATCAACATCTAGAAGTCTAGCAGGCAGGCAAGATGAGGGATTCTCAAACTGCTACAGGGATTACAGAAAAAAGGATTAAGACAACAAAGGAAGTTGGAGTGAGTGGTTGTGGAGAACAGATGGTCCCCGCTAAGACCTCTATTCAGGAACATGCCTAACAGCCATCTGAGAGCAAAGTCATCAGCATGCCCTCCCTCCATCTCCCCCACCAAACACCAATGCCTCATGCTTCCTATGTTGGACCCCTGCAGTTCCCAGGCTGTTAGCCTCAGAGTGACCTTTCATTTCTGCTCCTCCTCCATCCACTATCTAATCAGTTGGCAAGTCTTAGCACTTCTACAGTCATATCTCTAATCTATTTTAGCTGTTTCAGAACCATTATTTACCAAAGTGCTTAAGAGCACTAGACTTGGAGTTGGCCAGACCCTGTTCCTCTCCTCTTGCAGGCTGTATGATATGGAGCAAGTTATTTCAACTCTTTAAGGCCTTTCCCCATCTCTAAAGTGGGAGTGAGTCCAGGGCTGTGAAGATTAAATGAGATAATTCATGGATCTTATCCTTATCCATAGCAGTGCTTTGCACCTTTGTTTAAGCCCTTCTGACATCTTGCACTGATAATTCCAGCAACATTTTATTAATAATCTTCTCATTTTCTCCTGTCAACCATTCAATAGAACATGATCAGAGTAATTGTAATTTAACACAGCTCCCTTGGAAACTCTCTCACAGGCTCCAGTGGCCCCCAGGGGACAGTCCCTACTCCTCACAGGGCATGTGAAGTTCTCCCTTTTGGAGCCACAACTTCTATTCCTTCTTGGCTAAATCTGAATGATCAAAAGTTTCTAAAATATGACTTCCTATCACTGTGCCTTTGCTCCCTCTGGTCCTTCTGTCTAGGAATCCCCCCAACCTCCACCCAACAACCTCCCCCCAAAAAGGAATTCAATATCACCCCACTGAAGCTCCTGCTGGAAATAATCTTTCTTTTCATCAAGCTTTATATAAAGATTTTATGCAAGACAGTTAACCTTTCAAAGGCTCCAGGGGTGATGAAAGGATTAAATGAGACCATGCATATAAAGAGCCTGGCAGAGTAAGTGTTCGACAAATGTTACCTGGGAGGTTAACAGTAGCAGTGGTGGTAGGTGGGAGACAAAGTTTAGATCTGTTCAAGAGAGATGTGCAAGGCTAATCCAGAGAAGAACCAAGAGCAGCACCTTACACTTGGTAAGTGCTCAGTAAATGTTAGCGTGATAAAACTACTAATCATTATTACAGCCCTTATTTCATCTACTTTGCACTGCATTTATTTGTAAATAACTTCAGTACTAAATTGAAAAATTTTTGACAAGAGCCTTTTCTTATTGATCCTTGTTTCCACCATGGTGGCAGTACCCTGCCAGATACACAGTAGGCTCTTTCTAAGCGTAGAATGAATGTGTGATATGTGACCAGTGACAGCTACCCAGGATGTGGCACAGATGCAAGGATGGGGTCCAGAAGCCTGTGGAAGGCCAGGAGACAGCAGAACAGGACTTCTAGAACTGCACTAGATGGCAGTGCAATGAATGAATTATTGGAGGAACTCTCAACTAAAAAAGCATCCTATGAAGGGTGTAAGGATGGATGGGAGTGCGGGATTAAGCCTGAGTCAAAATGAAGGTCAGAATAAAAAGGTGAGAATAGCTGTATCTTCACTGGGACATTATTTCTTTTAACTATTTCTTTTTCATGTCACTGGGTGGCAGGTCATTTGTTGATAAGGATTCGCACTCTGTCTAAACCTAGTATCACCTGTGTCTAAGAAATAAAATCAACAGGCCTGATTTGTCACACCATGTTTTTACTGTCTATTTACTCGCCTGCCTCCTCATTAGATTTCATCCCCAATAATAAGATGTGTGGCACATATTACAAGCTCATTTTGAAGGAGAAGTAAATAATATTAACTTATTTCTAGCATCCAAATATTTATTAATTTTTCCACTTTGGTAAGGTACGTTTTAAGAAGGCTGGATCGTTCAACTTATTATAGATATATCTACAAGCAAGATGATCTTAAATAATTATAATATACTTGAAATATATCATTTAAGTGTAAGAGGCCCTATTCGCATGCTATCAACATCTGGTTATATAACAAAATACTGAGGAATCAATGACATGATGAATAAAAATGTTTCTAAACTTACAGGTCCAAGTTTTCAAAGCCCTTAAATTTAATGATGACATAATTTTCAAGTTCTACATCCATATGAAATAAATATTCAAGTAAATCTTATAAACCTCGGGATCTCATGAAAGGATACAAGCCCCCCCCCCCCCCCGAGAGCTCAGAATTACATTTCTTGAGGAAATTCACAAAGATTTACACGAAGTCTTAGAAATTTACATTTATGCCATTCATATTCTTTCGATCAAAATATTGAACTAAAGGATCAAGCTTTCCAAGGCATAGAAGAATAAAGTTTTAATCCAATGCTCCATTTTAGCTTTTCATACAGAAACTAGTTCTTTTTCCCTTGTAGTAATTTTAATATTACTTTAGAACAAAGCAAATGATAACAACTTTAAAACCAATATCTGTTTTAGAACAGAAAATGTTGAGGTGTAAAAAAATGAATAAAAGAATACGAATCATGTAATTACCATATCCAATGTTCACACAATTAAAGATATATCTTGACGATTGATATCAATAACATATTTCAGATGATAGGGCAAGTCATGAATGAAATGACAGTTTTAGAATCAGAGATTGATGTTAAGTTATTAGGACACATGGGCATAATTATGCAGGAGCAAAAAGTCAAATAAATGTAAAGCTCTGAAACCATAGGCTAAAAGGTGTTTCTTAAAGTCTTGCCTATTTCAGGAATAGTTTTAAAAGGATGCCTATTTCAAGGACACTTTGCCTTAAAAAAAAAAAAAAGTAGTTAAAAAAGCAATGTTTGTGTTACAGCTCTTATTTTAAAATGCCAGAACTTCAGCTTCTTAATTAAGAAATAAATTACTGATGAGGTCTTAATTAGGAAGTCCCACTCACAGACACGGGGATGGGAAAGGGGAAAGGAGTGAGTGAAACACCCATTCCAACTGACATGAAAATCAGCTAACCTCTCAAATATATATGGATGGGTTTAAATATATGCACATATGTGTTAAAAAATTAATCATACTATACCTTTTCTTCTAGCTTTTGTGAGAGAAAAAGGATGACACCATCGAATGCTTTGGCTTTGTTGGAAAGTTCCCTATGACTATAAAGCAAAGCAATTCTCATCCTTCTAGATTCTAAGTCAGGCATATATGTCACATGGTATTGGTATAGCTGCCAGTCCTGGGGCAAATCTAAACTAAAGAGATTTGTGACCAGTTTCACAGGTATTCCACTGGAACCTGAGGAAAACAAATACAAAAAAGATTTTTTAACAAAAAAAAATCATACCGTGTTAATATTAATCACAACATTTTAAACATTTGCACAGTTGTTGCTGTAAAGACAGGATTCTTCTTCAATGACACAACTCAAGCTCTAATAACCTATAGCCCAATGACCTTATGGTATCCTATAAACACATGTTTGGGAATGAAGAAAGGACTGTGTGTAAAGGCCTCATAAGACCCTGGAAAAAGATAAGCATCTGAATTCAACTACCATAGGACTCCTTCCAAAGCTTTCCTTCCAGCTCTGAATCTATGCAACTCAGATCAGCTCAAGTAAAATTTCAGATGCTGCTCTGAAATAATGATGTGCTAAGATTATAAAGAAGCCGCCCAGTTCTTACCATGAATACAACCTCTTAGAAATTCAAAGTTAACCATACTTTTGAAAATTCTGAAGTAATTCAATCAGTGGTTAGGCCACTCTCAAATCCCACAGAAGCTACTCAGAGACTGAGAGGAAACTGAGGGAAGAGGAAGGAAATACACAGCTTTCCTATTTGAAAACGGGGCCTCTGGGCTTCTATCTTCTGCAGGCTCAGGGAGGCCCTGTGTGCCTCCTGGAATTCCATCACCTACAAAAGTTTTTATTCATCTCTTCAAAATCTACAGGATAAATTCAGAGATAGTCACAATACAGTTGGTCATTGCTCAAAATGGAGAGAGTTCCCACCAGGACAGAAGCCGAGAAGGGCACAGATGAGGTACTTTTCACCTCTCTTTGCAGAGGAACATCCAGTGCTTGTCTTGCAGAAAAGAATTATATCAAATAGGCACTGTTTTGCTTTTCTTTTGGGGTATGTGAAAACATGAGACCCAGAGGTGGTGAGAAAGAAAAAGTATCGTGTGTGCTTTAGTATGTCCTCAGCTTCTACCTATGGTATAAATCTATTCAGAGCAAGAAATTATTGTGCTATTTTAATTAAATGAAAGCTTTCTTTTGTTCTTCCAGATCCTGAGGAGATGACAACATATTTTAGCAGCTCACGTTAATGGACAAAGAGAAGTCATCCTAGTATGTCAGAGCTGGCAAGATCCTTCCAGATCATCTACACCAGAATTTGCAAATTAATCATGATCCATTACTGCTATAGTTACAAAAGTATGTGAGGTTAACTATCGTGTTTCATGGAAAGACTAGAACACAACAGAATTGGATCAGAGTGCCTTGCACATAGGGCAAGCGCTGTTTCATGAAACCTTGTTTTAATTGTGTGTATGAAGTTTGTGTATGCTGGATAACAATAACTACATCTTTTTTTTTGCTTCATGGTTTTAAAAGTTTGAAAAAGACTGATCTGAATCAGGGAGTCTTAACTTTTGGAAGGAAGTCACAAAGCCTTTTGAGGATCCAATAGAAACAATAGACTTACTTCCCTGAAAATGCATATGCCTACAATTCCGGATGCAATTTCAGGGTGAGCCTAGAATCTGGGTTAAGAATAATAGAAACAGGCCACAACTTTCTTTCTACAGCTGAAGTCTAGAAAGGTTATTATTCCCATATAGGAAAAGGGTTGGGAAAGAGACAAAACATCTTTTTTAACCCCTGCCCCAGTTGTAAAAAGAAAATCTTTTCAACAAGTGAAATGTAGGAGCATTTGAGATCTTGCTTCCCAGTGTGCTGTCAACTTGGTTAAAATAAACTCTTATAAAAAAAAAAGTAAAATGTAGTTTTGGGGAAACGTTATTATTCCTATTAATAAGAGAATTAAGGCTAAAACAATTAGTGTCTAGGTAATATCTTTAATATAACACATGTTAAATAAACACCTATTAAGTCAACATATGAACTCACTTATTTTAGATCTAGAAATTAAAATTCCTTAAGCAAGATTTGGTAACATTAAAAAAGTAAGTAACATGAAGACCGGGTACCTGTTTTGCAGTCTCTTACGTGGGCCAACTTCTCTCTGGTACACACACTCAAATCCATGAAGTCTTGTCTGATTTTCCCACCTCTCGCCATGAAGGTACATCCAGCATCACCAGAAGATATGCCACCTTTATCTAAAATATGAAAAGGACGCCGTAATATCTCATCTTATTCTAGTGATATTGTTTACAAATACTATATAAAAAAATGCATCTACAACCAAAACTCAGATTTTTGTAGTCTTTAATAAAACTGGCCTACATTGCTGAATACAATTGTGATTATACAGAAGTCTTCAGCCTAAAAATTGAAAATTGTGAAGGAAGCATAGCATGTTTTATTAGAAATAACTGACCCTGAGTTAGTTCTACTTCATAATATTTTATCCTTGTCTGATTCTGCTCTTGACTAAGGTGAAAGTTCGATCTGCCTCTGTCCCACTCTATATCCACTTATGGAAGGTAGTTCTCCCTCCTTCGACTCTGTGTAACACCCAGAAGAAGAGTTACAGACTAAGACCGTCCACACCAGCTTCTGCACAGATTGGGCTAAATTGCTCACCTTTCCCAATAACAAGAAGAGAAATGCCCAGAACACTGTCATAAATTTTTATGCTAGATCATTCCCTTGAGAATGAAAGCCAGTATTTTACCTTTGGGCATATTACTTGGTTAGGTTCTGGAAAATGTGAAATTGAGATCCAAATGAATATTTTCTTTTTAAATGAGTACAAAGAAATGTTGAGTTTTTGAATACAACTTTGGCTCTCTGAAGATAACATGAAAACATAAAAATACAGAATATTACTACAAAGTAATATGACTCATAGTATGACGAATCTCTAGAACTCTAACTTGACCACTGTTCTTTGATAGAGACACTGGATGCAATTAACTCAAATGTCTCCACCACTTGCTCAAAACTGCTGGTCATACCCTTCTCGGTAGAATCTGGGTTTTCCAAGAAAATCACAAAATTTATTTAATTTTAAAAATTATCCTCACTAGATTATTCATATCATTCACTGTTCTCGGTTTCAAAAGATGTTGGGTACTTTCTAAAACTTCAATCTACCACAGAATGGTAGTTGCCAGAAGCTAGGGAGAGGGGAAAATGGGAAGTTATTGTTTAGTGAGTTCAGAGTTTCAGTTTTGTGAGATAAAAAAGCCCTAAAAATTGATGCTGGTGATGGTTGCACAACTCTGTGAATGTCCTTAGTGCCACTGGCCTGTACAACTAAAAATGGTTAAAATGGTAAATTTTACATTATGTATATTTTACCACAATTCTTTAAATAAATAAGTAGAAATTCAGTTTATCCTTAAAGGATGAAGGGTTTCCATCACTTGTTAGTCACAAGAATGTGCAGCAGACGTGGAAAGAAAGTCCCAAGGAAAAGTTGGGATAAGGATTGAATGGTGGCAGCAGTGCTGAACTCGATGCACCGCCTCCCATAATAGCTCTCCTGAGGGACCACATTCACATCTGTGAGTTCAGATTACAAAGGGTGCTTGCGCAGGGCTAGAAAAACTCCAGCAGAAAACAAGAGAACCAGGCATAAGATGAGTGGAAGAACTGATGATCCTAAGAGTCTGGAAAAACCTAAGTGTTAAAAGCTTTCATGGTTATTAGCAATTCATCACTTAACAGAGACAGCTAACAGATTTCGGCAGTGGTTATAGGCTAGCTATATTGTGTATCCCTCAAATTCCTATGTTGAAGTCTTAACCCCTGATATCTCAGAATGTAATTGTATTTGGGGATAGGGTCTTTAGAGAGGTAGTTAAGTTAAAAAGAAGTCATTAAAATGGGGTCTAATCCAGTATGAATGGTGCCCTTATAAGAAGAGATTAGAGCACAGATGATTACAGGAGAAAGACCCTGGTGAAGACACAGGGTGAAGACAGCCATTTACAAGCCAAGTTGAGAAGCCTCTGAAGAAATTAGTCTTAAAGACACCTTGCTCTTGGCCTTCCAGCCTCCAAAATTATGAAACAGCACATTTCTATTGTTTAAGCCACCTAGCTTATGGTACTTTGTCACAGTAACCCTAGAAAATTAGCGCTCACACTGCGTGATAGTGGCTACTTAAAGTAGCATGTTGACAGACATCCTGAGGCCAAATCTGGATTTGCAAGGAAGAGAGCTACCATCAAATGGTGACATCTAACACAGGTGAGGAAGGAAGGAGAGAGCAGTAGCAGCAGGCATGCCATAGTTCTCCTATTCCTGCAAGGTGATGGCACTGACATTTACGTGTCATAAAGAATTTTAAAATATTCTTTCAAAAATTTTCAGTGAACACAAAGAATCCAGAAACTGGCTTCCTGATGTCTGTGGATTCCCAACTGTCACATGCTGTCAGGAAATGCAGCAGCAGACTCTGTGTTTCGGGTCCCAAAGAAACACAACACACACAGGGAATCCTCCAGGAAAAGGTAAGTGGATGCTTAAAAAGTGCTCCTGCTGCTGTGAGGCTTAATAGAGTCACTTGTGTTCTATTCAGATGGAACAGCATTGAATGGAACAGACTATTGCACTTACATTGCTGTGAAATCCCACTTGTTCCCACGAAGCCACTGTAAGATGATGCTTCATTGTCACTGAAATCAGCAGATGTAAGCTAAAATAGGCAAAATAAAAAATAAAAAATGTGGTCAGATTCGAGATGTTAATTTATAAACCAAAATTTTATTACAAAATAAGAACCATATTATGTCCTAAGTCATTAGATTGCCATGAGCTAATGTTAACAGGTTAACGTTAACACTTGAGAGATGATAAGAGATTGCCCATTCTCGAAAAAAGGAATGACAAGCCATAGTTTTCCCATTTATTAAACTTTGATACTAGTAACCACTATGAGCCAGATATAACCGTTAGACCCTGGAGGTATAAAGAGGCAGAGATGTGACCCTTGCATCCAGGGAGCTCATCAGAGGGAAGGTGGTACAGAAGAGCACCACCTCATGATCCATGGCCCACAGACATGTGGCCTCCAGTGTGAACATGTGCATGGTAAGAAAATAAACTAAGCCCTGAGGATCTCGGTCACCAGCTCAGATGATGACAGTCTTGAACAACTGGTCTAAAATTAGTTCATAAAAAGATGAAGGGAACCATTAATATTTTCTTTTTCCCCAGTAACTACTTCTCTTTGTCCAAGGAGGAACATATCTTGGCCTGCTAAAAAAATGCATGAAGTCAAGAGAAGAGCTTTTTTTGTGAGAGTAAAAGCATAATGACCACAGACCACTTGAATACTTTTGGTCCAAGAGATTGCTCCAAATACTAAGTGTACATAGTAACATCACTCAAAACTTGCTGATTTGCTGGTCAATTGTGTCTAGTTGCCTAAGTCTAGTAAGCAGCCCTACCCACAGTGACTGCTCGAGAAACAGTGGTTCAATCAAAACCACATCTGTGCCTGAGGTTACTTATTTTTATATACGAATTAGCAAGAGGAATGATATTAGATGATATGCCATATAATGGTACTACTGAAGGTCTAGAAATTTTTACCAGGAGACTTAAACCCAAATCAAATAATTAAAATTCAGAAAGTAGAAAAGGATGGGACACTTGCCTCCAATTTTCAGTTCTCTTCACTGGCCAAACAATCTCTTAATATCTTACTCAGGATAAGAACCCAGAAGGAAGAAATGTGAGAAACCTGGAAAGACTCAAAGTTGAGAGAGAAGATAACCCACTGCTTCCTAGGCCAGAGGAAGAGAGATGCAGATAAAGGCAGAGGCCTTGCAGGAGACAGGTAGGAGAAAGCCAGACAATGCCCGCTAAGCGATGTACGCACCGGCGGTGAGGCCTGGGGGCGCCCCACTTGCGTGGCTCTGGAGCCGCGGGAGATGCCTCGTGCCCTCACGCGGGCCCGCCCACTCATGGGCCCACTCATGCTCCGGATGAGCCCAGAGTGACTTCCAACGCAGCAAAGTCTCACTTAGGGTACTTTTTCATTGACATCCAAATGGTACGGCTGTGACAGGAGGTGGTGGGTCACTGGCTCCTGGGAAGGAAACGCCCCAAGTCCCACGCGTGGGTGGAGGGAGGATGCACAGCCCCTGGGGTTTGGACTGCACCGAGAGGAGCGCAAAGTGGAAGGTAGGGGTGCAGCCCGGAATGGGGTGGCGTGGGCGGGACGAGAGGGAGGGGCCATGGACTGAGGCCCAGACTTCCCTTTTCTTTCCATCACTCCCACTCTCAAATTTGGCCTTATCCAACTGTATACTTTTTGCCCATCTTATGAGTGTAAAGTTGCATCATACTTCCTTCAGTGTGGGTACACAATTCTTCATCCATGTGATAGATATGGAGTTTTCCATTCTATGAATTGTCTCTTTACACCCATTGCTGTTTTGAAAATTGGGCTTCTCATGTTTTTCTTTGTGATTTGGGAGACATTTTATCTTTTTTTTTAAACATTGCAAATATCTACTACCAATCTATCACTTGTTAATTTTGACCTGTGAAGTTCTTTATCTAACCAAAATTGTTCATTTTGATGTAGTCAAATATACGAATTTTCAATTTTATAGTTGGTACTTTTAAAGTCTCTTGGAAAGAAAATTTTCCCTGCCCTAAGTTTACAAGGACAATATATGGCAATAAATATCTTGTATCTTTCAGGAATGTATATAAATACACACACATACACATGTATGAACATACATTATGTGATGAGGGATCTAATTTTATCTCCATATGGTGAGCCATTTTCCCTAACATTGTCTATTAAACAGTGTATACTTTTTGTAATGGTTTGTGGAGCTACCTTCAGCAAATGACAAATTCTCACATATACCTAGAGCTGGTGTGTGCTTTCCATTTCTATTCTACTTATCTATATCTGCTCTTCACCAGTACTTTGCCACTTATTATTTCTTTATAATATTCATAAAATCTGTCAGAGTAAGTCCTTACCCTTTAATTTTTTTCAATTGTTTATTTACAAATTATAGTTCCGTATTAATCTTAAAATAAGTTTGTCAACCTTCTTTAAAAATTCTGCTTAATTTTTAATTGGCATTGTATGAAATATATAAATTAACTTGAAAAGAACTATCATCTTTACAATGCTAGATTACTCCATTTATTCAAGTTATTTTTCTGTCCTTTTTTTTTTTTTTTTTTTTTTTGCATAGCAGTCAAAATGGTTTACTCACATTTGTTAAAATTAGCTGAAATGAGGACATGTATAAAGTATAACGTGGTTCTTTCACAATAGTCCATTGTATCATTAATGTTCCATCCCCTGCTTTCAACTGATCAGGACATGTGGACTCAATACAGCAGATGGATGAACTCAAAATTGCCTCAACTGGAAGTGCTCTCCATTTCGATGTGTGTGGCTGGCCCACCCTCATTTCAAAAGCTGGTGTAAGTGGTATCTCTGAGACTTTACAACTTGCTTCCTTCCTTTTCTTCTGACATTGTTTCCCAGATTGGCTCCTTGATGTGTTCTGGTAACTGTTCTAATTTTGTCTTTGTAACTTTCATGGCAACTCCTTCAGATAAGTTTCCTTGAATGTATACCAAGTAGACAACTGCTGTACTTCCAGTTAGATGTTCTAATTCCAAACATTTGTAAAGTGTTCTCATTTCATACTGAACACGGTGCTTCTTGAAAATATGCACTGATTGGAGGAGAGTAAATTGCTCTGATTTCCTTGGAGGTTCATGTACTTTAATAAAGATACCGAGTTCTTTGGTAAAATATTCTTAAGTATTCGAAACAGCCTTACCATGGCCTTTTACTAAAACTGACAGTCGCTTACATAATGTGTCTGGCTCATCTGAAATGGTTATCATAGACTTGGTCAAATTCTTGGGAACATAGGTGTGTAGGTTTGAAAACTGTACCCACTTCATGTTGGTACTGAGAAGAAAGCCACCATTTTAGGCTATACTGCTCTTAGAGAAAAATTCCTCGAACCCTGCCAGAGGAGCCCGTGCAAGGCTCAAGGGCTGTTCGCACTGCTGTTTTGCTGTCCTGACCCTCTTTCTGCCCGTTAATATCTAAATTTTTTTTTTTATAAAAGTCTTGTTTATTATTTAATTTTGGAAATTTTATAGTCTTTGTTACTACCATGATAACAAGAGATCGTGTATCTTGTTTGTACTGTTTCCTATGATACTGATTTTTCTAAGGTGATATCATTTATCAAGTTTGCTTAACTCAGTTCTTCTAGCTTCTTTTGATTAATTGAGTTTGAATATAGTTGATCATATTATCTACAAATAATAACAATTTTATTTCATCCCTTCTTATTTTTATTTCTTTTTCTTATCATGTTGGTCTTTTTATGTATACCATTGAAAGTTACTATGATAGCTGGCATTCTTGTCTTTCCCCTAATATTAAGGGAACTATCTCTAAAATGTCCCCATTTTATTCAATGTTTGCTGTAAATATCTGGTTTTTAGTATTTATCATTTTAAGGAAGCTCCCCTCTATTCCTAGTTTTCAAAGATTTTTTTCATTATAAATATGTGTAGGATTTTATTAAATACTATCATGGATCTATCGAAAAGCTTGTGCTAAAATTATAAAGGCACAGTCCAGACAGTTCATCAGAGTTATTCGGGGTCCATCAGGAGGGGCGATAAGTGGCTAAATGTGGTAGATGCACAGAGTGGAGTACTAGGCCAACAGTCATGAACGATGCCTTAGAGATACATCCAGCAACATGAATAGATCTTCAACAAATTGTTTTTGATGAAGAAAAAGCAAGAAAAGATTGAGATGTATACTTCGGCAAAATAACACATTAATTTTTAAAACATTAGGGGCATATGTACTTGGATATGTACTAATTTTTTTCAAATAAACATATATACCCAAGGGTAACCAACAGACATAATAAATTGAGTACCTATATAAAGAAGAAGAACAGGAGCGGGAATGGGAGAAGTGAAAAGGAAAGCAAAATATAATACAGTATAGAACTTGCACAGATCCATAAGAATCATGTACAGTGAAATGAAGAATATGATTCATTTAACTTCCTGTACTTGAGGCCCTAAATTTAAATAAATATAATAGCTAATTTTTAATGAATACCTAAAGTATGCCTGGCTCTGGGGCCAACATTACTGTCTTCATTTTATAGATGAGAAAATTGAAGCTTAGAAAACTTAAGTGACTCACCTAAGGTGTTGCAACTTGTGTGGCAGAGCTGGGATTCCAGCTCAGGTCAGTCTACCTATAAAGCCCACACCATATCATCTCCTATTCACCTCCCTTCAAGGTGATCTGCATTACTTTAGATAGAGTCCAATCCTGTGTAATATGCTACGCTCTGCCTTCTACTTATTCTCCATCAGAGTGCTCTTAGATTCTCAAGAAATCATTAACCTTGAGGGCTGACGAGTGCAAGAGGTAATAATGGCCTTGGGCAGAGACAGCAGTCTTGGACTTGGCTGAGTGAAACCACTCAAATGAAAAACATAAAAATTTTAAATGAATGAATCCAGAAGTTGGGGACTAGAAAGGAGAGGAAGATGTAAATCTAGACAAGAATCTGCAATCTAGCACCAGAATCTGGATAAGAATACTGCTTTTGAAAATCTATGCTTCTGAGTAGAAGAATCATCTTTATCAACATGTTTTCTAAATTTACCACCTCCTGGTAAATTTGACTCATATTGATGAGATAGCACTAGAATGACAAGACAGGCTGAGAATATATATAAGTTACTTGAAACAATCAATTTTTTCAATTTTCCAAATACTGGCTTATTATAAAATCAGAAATATCAATTATTTTCCATCATTATCTGCATTTTTCAACTCTCTGTTATGATTACTATATGACACACAAAGCAGTCACCTTGTGCCCTCCACATGTGATTTTTAAAGGGAAAATACTTTCTGTGATAGGTAGGCAGCACAGCATGGTGTGAGTATACATAGGCTTTAGAGTAAGACAGACTGGGTTGAGATGCCAACTCCATCGCTTACTAGCTTTCTGACCTAAGAAAATATACTTAATTTCCTTTTTAAAAAATTTTAATTAGTTTCAAGTATACAGTATACTGGTTAGACATGTATATAGTTCATAAAATGATCTCCCCAATTGCTCCCTCCTCCTCTGACCCTCCACCTAGCCAACATATCAATGCTAACTGCATTCCCTATGGCGTGCTCTCCATCCCCATGACCATCCTTCAGCTACTAATTTGTACTTTAATGCATCACCCCATTCTCCCAGCCCCCCAAATCCCTCCTCTCTGTCTGTCACCAAATTGTCCACTATATTTGTGTCTGTTTTTGATTAGTTTGTTCTTTTTATTCCTTAGATTCCACATATAAGTGAAATCATATAGGGTTTATCCTTCTCTGTCTGACTTAAATACCTTCTAAGTCCATTAAAGCAATATTTTTTTCTATCCCCTTCCTTTTCATATGTAGGGATCTTGTTTTCTTATCCTTTCAGCCACTCTTTCTTTTGGTTGGAGCACTTAATTCTTTTCCATTTAGGGTACTTATTGATAGGAATGTAGTTGTTACCATTGTTTATTTATGTTTTTGATACGTTTTTTCTTCTCAAAGAAGTCCTTCCAACATTTCCTGTATTACTGGCTTGGTGGTGATAAATTTCTTTAGCTTATTTTTGTCAGGGAAGCTCTTTATCTGTCCTTCAACTCTAAATGATAGCTTTGCTGGATAAATTATTCTTAGTTGTAGACTCTTTTTGCCAAGTCCTTCTGTCCTGCATAGTTTCTTTTGAGAAATCAGCTGCCCTTAAAAGTAACTTTTTCTCTTGCTGCTTTTAACATTCCTTTCTTTGTGTTTAACCTTTGGCATTTTAATTATAATGTGTCTTGGTGCGGGCCTCTTTGGATCCCTGATTTTTACAATTCTCTGAGCTTCCTAGGGTTTTATGTCCATTTCCTTCACCAAGTTAGGGAAGTTTTCCATCATTATTTCTTCAAACAGCTGTTCAACATCTTGATTTTCCTTAGTTATGCCAATCAGACAGATATTTAGACCCTTAATAGTGTCCCATATGCTCCTTAAATTATTTTTATAGTCTTGACATCTTATCTCTTGCTTTCTGATTGCATGTCCTTGGCTTTCCCATTCTTTAGATAAGGCACTTGATCCTTTTCTTTATTCACTTTGCTTATTCCTTTGTTTATTCCATTTAATATACTTCTCATCTCAGATAATATGTTCTCCATTTCAGACTAATTCCCTTTTATAATTTTCATCTCCATTTTTATATTTTTATCTCTTCATTGGAATTCCCTACACTTCCCAAAAGTTCATTGAGTATCTTTATAACCAGTGTTTTGAACTCTGCATCTGTTAGATTACTTGACTCCATTATATCTGGATCTCTGTTCTGTTCTCTCAAACGGCTTCTGATTCTTTGTCTTCCCATTATGGCTGTCTTTCCGTGTCTGTTTCTATGTACTAAGCAAAGCTCCTAAATCTCCTGGTCTTATTATAAGTATGGATTTGTGAAGTCCTGAAAGGGGTTCAGCTGCAGGCCAAATTTAGCCCAAGCCTCTACACCTCTGGAGCCACCTGTTAAGATTCAGCAAGCAATCCATGGATACCGTGCTTATAGTTGCCTCAAAAGGCCACACCAGAAACTGAGGCCAGCTGCCTCCTCCAGTGTGAGTCTCAGCAAGGAGCACCTGACACACTGAGGATATACCTGGATGTGTCAGGGTTTCATGGAATCCTCTGGGCGGAGCAATGTCAGTTATCCACTTTGATGACGTCACGGCTATGGTGGTGCTGTGTCTGTGCACTGGGAGAGGGGAGGGCTCAATAGGGAACAATGGATACCGCCAGCACTTCTGTACCAAGTGAGTCTCACTTTGGCCCTCACTCCGACAATGTCTTCCTGTAAGTCCCTGGTGCCCCCTGGGCACAGCCGAATCGGCACTGGTGCTCAGAGTGAGCAGATCCATCACCGCGAAAAACAACCTGTGAATGCGGCCCCTTTAAGAGGAGTCTGCCACTGCCACTGCCGCTGCCACAACCACTCAGCTGCTCGAGACTGGGCAGCCCTGCATCCTTGCCCCATCCTACCCGCTGCTGTTGCAGGGCGATTTCTCGGATTTCTACCTAGTTGTCTGGCTTGTTCATCCCAGGCGACTTTTCCTTGCTGCTGCTCCTTGTTTCCGTCACAACTTTGATTTGGTCTCCAGAGGGATGAACAGAGCCTTTATCATTTATGCCATTTTTTTTTCCTCCTGTACTTAATTTCCTTTGGCATCAGTTTCTTCAACTCTAATACAGGATAACTATATGCCAGGATTTCTCAATCTTGGCGCTATTCACATTTTTGCGGCCGGAAAATTCACGTTGTAGGGGACTATCCAATGTATTATAGGATGTTTACCAGTATCCCTGACTTCTACACACTGGATGCTAGTATCACCTCCTCTAATTGCAAGAACCAAAAATGTCCCTAGATCCTGCCAAATGTCTCCTGGAGGACAAACTGCCCCAGTAAGAGAACTATTGAGATATGGCTGCTTCCCGGGGTTGTTTTGAGGATTAAATGAAGTAACAATAATGATGCAGTGTTTGGCATGTAATAAAAATTGGATAATTAGTTATCATAAGAATGTATGGTGGACAAATTTTAGAAAAATAAATTCAATTTATTTTTTTAAATTATTTAAAAAATTATTTAAAAAATTATTTATGGAAATTTATGTTTTTCCATATTTTGTACTTTTGAACTTGTGTCAAATTACTTCATGTGCATATGCTAGCTCGTGATGTTGCTAATCCTAAACAACTCTTGTCTTGTGTCACCCTTCACATTCTCCTCAGCCTACATTTTAACTCCAACCTTTGCTGTGGTGACCAGCTGTACACAGTGTAACCTCAGCTGCACTGTACATCTCTCACTTCTGTCCCAGGGCTTCCCTGCTGCAGCAGGGTACTCACATCTGCTCAGCCATTCTGACACAGGAACAAATCTCAAAGTGCAAGGTAGCTAACACATACTGGGGGCAACCTTTGGCCAGTGTGGGGTGGAAAATGGTGGATAAGTATTCCCTCTTCCATCCATTGGGCAGGTGATTTTGAGATGCATTCTGTGGCTTCATGGAGGGTCCTCCTGGGACTAAGTATCTTACCTCACAGTGGTGATCGGCTTGATAGTGCATCCTTAGTTTGACTTCATCCTTCCATGTTACACTCTTCACAGTCCTTCTCTACCATTCTTTGCAATCATTTCCCAAAATAATTTTCCTGTATTCAAGCCCTTATCTCAGGTTCTATTTTGTAGAGAACCTAGACTAGCATAGTTCAATAAGAAAATACAGTATTCATTCATTGAAAGCATATTTCATTCCTACTATGTTCCCAAGCATTGATATGTGAATTTTATCAATGAGGAAAAATACAATTAAAAGACTTAACTCATTCTGCAAGTCAGCTGTAAAATCAGTTTTTCATTTATTCAGTCCAGTAGCTATAGCTTAAATTTTTAAATGATTTTTATTAGGAAAAACCTATAAATAATGACAACCTACAAGTGCAGACTTGTTCAGATCAACTAATTTGTTCAGTATCCATGGTTCCTGCTTGTACCAAATTAATTCCCCAGGCACAAGTATAGATAGTCAAATACCTCTGAAATTAGTTCATCAGTGGTGTTGTCTTCTCTGGACCCTATTTCAACAATACTTACTGGATTAATTTCAAATAGTCATTTTTAACTTTTATTTTGAAATATATCACATTTACAGAAAAATTACAAGACTAGCACAAAGAACTTTTCACCAAGATTCACTGGTTAACATTTTGGCATATTTGCTTTATCATTTTCTCTCATTAGGTATATATTCTTCTGACTCATTTGAAAGAAGTTGTAAACATCAAGCCCTTTAACCCCCTAATATTTTAGTGTGCATTTGTTAAGAACAAGAATATCTTCCTATTCTCTTATATAACAATACAATCACAAAATTTAACAAGGATAAAACACAATTGTCTAACCTACATTCCATATTTAATTCCACAATTGTCCCCAAACGTCCTTTAAAGTAATTTTTTTTCTTGTCCAGAGTACACTTAGGTCAGGATAATTCATCAATTTGGTTGTCATGCCTCTTTAGTCTTCTTTAATCTGTAACATGAACAGTCTTGCTCTCTTCTCTCTCTCTCTCTCTCTCTCTCTCTCTCTCTCTCTCTCTCTCTCTTAATAAATTGTGAGAAAAACATTAGAATGGCCAGAGGAAAAAAAAATCCCATTACTCACTAGATGTTAACTGCTTAATCACTGTAATGGAAAATTTTCCAAACATATTATCTGCCTCCTGGTCTGTAGTGGATGCTCTAAAGGTCAATTAACTCCTTCTGGAGACCTGAAAATACTAGCATTGACTATTCTGTGTTGCAGAGGTATATCAGTTTATCTACATACACCCCCATTGTGCTCCAGAAAAGGATTTAACATTACTTATATAGGTACAAAATACAATAGAGGAAAAATGGTTACAATGGAAAGCTTCTTTCTTTCCTAGTTCCTCCCTAGTTCTCTGGCTATTAGGTTTGCACTTTCCTCACCCAAATGTTTTCTTTCCCTTTCCCTGGGAAAATCTGTCCACATCCAGCAGGAAGTCCCAACCCAGTGAACAGAGGGTGGATTATTGCTTTCCTTGGTCCTAAGTACTTTTACCTTGGTGGGTACCTTCTTTAATTAAAACAATATTAAAAATTATATCTTACAACTTAATGATGTAAAAATGAATATATTTTAGATTCCACATATAAATCAAACTGTACAGTATTTGTCTTTCTCTATCTGACTTAATTCACTTAGCATAATATCCTCTAGGTGCACCCATGTTGTCGCGAATGGCAAAATTTCATTCTTTTTTATTGCTGTGTAATATTTCACTATATATCTATACCACAAGTTCTTTATTCATTCATATAAACAGAGACCAAAGGGAGGTTACCAGAGGAGAGAGGATGGAAGAATGAGTTAAAACAAGGTGAAGGAGAATAAAATCAATAACATTGTGGTAAGTGTTCACAGTGACAGATGATTAGTAGAATTAATGGTGCGATTACATTGTAGGGCATAAAAATGTCCAATCACTATAATGTATACATGTAACTAATATAACTGATATTATACTGTATACCAACTATACTTAAATAAAAAGTAATTTAGTAACCTCAACAAAATAAAAAATGAATATATTTATATTATATTAAATCATTTTCTTTTATCTAAAAATTTTTTTCTCTTCTGATTTTAAAAGAAATTAAAACATTTTCTTTCAAGTACTGCCAAAAGTATTGTGGGCCTTAGGCACTGTGCTTACTGTGTCTAATGCATAAAGCAGTCCTGCTCTCACCCCCATATGCATTTCCCAAATTGAGTGATATGATGTGGGAGCATATTCAGGAGCTATAACAAGAAGGTCAGGGATGGCCCCTTACTCCAAGTCCCCGTGGAAGTGTGCAGAAGGTACCTGAGGGTGGATCCCAGGCGCAGGATCAATAGCCAAGGGTAGATGAGGGTCTCCAGGTCAGATTTTCTTTGTGTTGGTCCCCTCTGTTTTAGTTGCAGGTATGTCCACTTATTTAATTATGGAACCTGTTAGAGCAGCACATGTATTATTCCTAGGGACAGGTATAATATGGTTGGGGGAGCCTATGGCCATGCCACCCTGAACAAGCCCAATCCCATCTGATCTAGGAAGCTAAGCAGGGTCGGGCCTGGTCAGTACTTGGATGGGAGACCACCAAGGAAGACCAGGTGCTGTAGGCATAAAAAAGTTAATAATAATAATAATAATAATAATAATAATAATAAATAATAAATAAGGGATTGTAACCTGTCAAGGTCCTCGCAATCTATGAGGTCAATCAGGGTTGCCTCGCCTAAAAAAATGATAATAATAAAATAATAATATGAGTGGCAGGGTAGCACTGCCTAAAGTCATACTGGGAAAGGAAATAGTTCCTTAATTAGCAAGGCTCTTCCTTCTCCCCTGCAAGTTAGTATGTCTCCCATTGTTGTGTGGGGTTGCCTTTGGTTTCCAGCTCTATCCTGGAGCCTACCAGAATAAAAAATGAAGTTATAATCTCTCAGCTTTGGCTGCTCACTTGTTACTCTAAAGAAGAGCTCCAAATTTATGACTCCAGTAAGGGTTGAATTAAAGCTTTTAATTTTCTCAGACTGGAGGTTGAGATGGAGTGATATAGTTTATGAGCAACTCTATAAGGTAAAGGAGCATTACCAGGAGTCTGTTAATGCTTAAGATTTACAAATTTAGAGCTATCAACTTCAATCTGAAGAACTGAGAATATAAGCCTCCTAAGTGTTCAGTGGAATCAGCTCCCACTCACTCCCCTAGGGAACTCATGCCTCAAATAATTCTGCCCCCAATATGCTCTATTGTCAGACTTGACACTCAAAGTCTGGTCTTCCTAAACGGAGTTATGATAGCTGAGATTTTTTTAGGGTGATACAATTCAAATTTGGTAAGACTCCAAGTAACCAAGTCTAATCTTGTTTTAGCTTGATACTGCGGTAATATCCACTTGGCAAAGAGAAAGTTCCTGGTACACAGTGGAGTTTAGTCATTGAGGGGAAAAGTGGGTGAGGTTCTGACAGTGCACCCCAGCTCCAACAGGACTGCTCTGCTCTAATTTGTTTTACACATTGGGGTTCCACACACAATTTTGTTTGAAAATTAGGTTCTGTACCTGAAAAAAAAAATGTAAAAGCCACATATATAGGTTTTTCTCTTGCTTTGGGGCAAGAAACAATCCTATATGAAGCTCGAAGATTTAGAATGGCAATATTCCATCCACATGAACTCAGGTCATGCACAATGAAAACAATAGCCTTGGAGTCCGAGAGAATCAACGCTAGCTCTGTAGTAAGGAGCTGTGTGACTTTAAACAAGTAACTCAGCCTCTTAGCTATCTATAAAATGAGATCATAAAACTTAACTCACAGGAAGTATTGTGAAAATGGGATAATGTGTGTGGGAAAGTAGCCAGCTTAGATAACAGGAACGATAAAGTTTACCTTCTCTGTGCTCTTTCCCCCCTAGAGAAAACCATGTACTCTTCCTGTTAATGAAACTTCTTTCCTACCTTATGGTTCAAAACCCATTTTCTGTTATTTAAGCCCCAGCAGAGATAAAAGATGTCAGAAAACATTCTGAACAATGAGTCCTCATATGTTAGAGAAAATTATTTTATTTGGTTACTTGTTTATTTTTCAATTCCTTCCATATGGTTCTACCATGAGGATGTGAACTTTGTGTATTTGCTGCTTTATCCCCAGCAACTAGTCAGGTTCCAGCACTTGGCAAAATATTTGTTGGGTAATTAAAGATATTTGAAGACCATGAGAAATTTCCCCTTAGTTTTGTCTTCTCTGCTTTATGTAGTCTTATTGTTTCACACTTCTCCATAAAGAAATTTTTTTCAACTCTTTAATCATCTTTTGCAAATAACTCAGCAATTCTGAAAGCAGGATATTAGTTAAAGGAAGGCAAAATCGTTATTCTGATGTATTATGACACAGAAATAAACTTGAATCTTGCTTATTTAGTTCAACTTGCTCACTGCTTAGAGTCTAGGTCCTAGACTAATATACTTAATAAACAAAGCAAGATATTATAACCATAATCCCAAGAGAATGCAAACAGACTTTCAAGCAGAATGGCAGGTTGCTAAAGTTAATGTCTACATAATTGTAGTTTATGGCATATACTACGTACTTACAGAATTACTGAGTAATAAAAGACCTTGATAAATCTTAGAAGAAGGAACAGAGTAGTGTATGACTAATTTCCAAGTGTGCTATATAATATTTTTAATTATTTTATTATGAAATAATGAAAAAAAGTGTAGAATTTTATTAGTCATTGCAGAGGATTGCTGGCAAATAAAGTGTGTTCAGAAAGAACAAAGCAGATGTAATGAGTAAAGACATTCATTCTTTTTGTCTGCAAAGGGAGTTTAGCTGTTAAGAACGGTGAGAAAAATAAATATAATATAGAAAAGTATAAAAAGAAAAGAAAATGAATTTTTTAATTGGAAACTTTTTAAGTGGCATTTGAATTACTGAAGATTTTCTGTTTAATTATGTATAGAGTGTGATAAATAGACATTCATTTAAAAGTGTAACTCAGAAAAATACTGCAGGCAAAGTGTTTACACCCTGAAAACACAAATAGACACATCATTAGGTGGAAATAAAGAGGAATTTTGTAGTCAGTCTTACTTACTTATTACTTTACAGATTGAGAATTAGAGAGCAAAGCTACCTGTGCTGCTATGAGCTAATCACTTTAATCTCATATGAGTCAATAAAAGAATAAGTGGACTTGCCTGTTTATTTGTATTGGGTAGTCTACTCTAGGCTTCCTAAGGGTCCTGACCCAAAATGTCGGTATAAATGTGAAACCAAGGATAGCATCATATAAAGTTGCCACATTGACCTTTTTAGTTCCTAGGTAAGAATATCTGAAACCATTTCCTTTCCAGTTTATCAAGTAAAAGGACAGCACTGTCAGACATTTAAACAATAACATAGAAGAACAAGAATGTGGAGATAACCACTAAGCCAACCATTTCTTCTTATTTCTTAGAACATAAAAACCTGAGAGAATACAGTTAAGGGCATAGGTCAAGGTATAAACTTAAATAACCAAATTCTTACCATATGGATCCAGCAGTGGCATTCATTGGTATTTAACCAAAGGAGTTGAAGACTTCCTACACATAAACTTGCACATAGTTGTTATAGCTGCTTTATTCATAATTGTCAAAACTTGGAAGAAACCAAGGTATCCTTCAGTAGAAGAATAAATAAACTATGGTATACAGATAAAGGAATAGTATTCAGTGCTAAAAAGAAATGAGTTATTGAGCTATGAAACGATATGGAGGAATCTTAAATGCGCATACTAAGTGTAAGAACCCAATCTGAGATGGCTACATACTGTATGATTCCAACTCTATGGCATTCTGGAAACAGTATAACTATGGAGACACTAAAAAGATCAGTGATCACCAGGGCTTATGGGAGTGGGAGGAATAAATATGTGGAACAGAGGGTATTTAGAGCAGTGAAACTACCCTGTATGAAACTGTAATTGTGACTATATATCATTATGTATTTATCCAAATTCACAAAACGTACAACACCAAGAGTGAAAGCTTACGTAAATTATATAGACTTTGGATGATTATGACGTGTCAGTGTAGCAAATATACCATGCTGGTGGGGAATATTGATAATGGGGGAGGCTATGCATGTATGAAGGCAGGAGGTATAATATAAATAACATTTCTGTAGCTTCCTCTCAATTTTGCCGTGAACTAAAATAGCTCTAAAATATAGAATCTAATATATGTTTGTATATATATATATTTATATAGGGTCTAATATATATGTATATATATTTGTCACATATATATGTGATAAAGATGTTATATATAGAATATACAAAGTAATGGAATACTCTTCAGTGATAAAAAGGAACTACTGATACATGCAACTATACTAAAGTCTCAAATACATTATGTTAAACAAAAGAAGCTAGAATGAAAGGTTACATACTACTTAGTTTTATTTATGACACTTTAGAAAAAACAAACTATAGCAATAGACATGAGATTAATGTTTGTCAAGAGATGGGGGTGGTGGGAGCTGTATCCAAAGAAGCATGAGGAAAATTGGGGGTATGATGAACTTGGCCACAGGCCTGATTCCTAGATCCTAAAATGCTATTCATCAGCAGTGCTGCACCACTGGAATCACTGAAGTGAGTTAACTGAACTAACTAAATTTCGTTAGGCTTCAGACATGCAAATGGAATATGTGAACTAAACACTTGAGACTTCTATCAGGTCAGAAATCTGTAAAAAGAGAAAGAAGCACTGGCAAAGGCCATGTCTCCTCCTTGGAATTTCTGGGCGAATTAAACTAACTTATTCAATAATTCCTCTCCCTTTTAGGGAACACTCTAAAAGTCTTAGCCTCATTTTTCAAGGCTCTTAATTATCAGACCCTGCTCTCTTCTCCAGAATCACCTCTTACCCTTCTTACCTCCCACTCTTGACTCCAGCACACCCTTGTCTTCTAGTCCCACCATTTTCTCATGAGCTTTTGCCCATGCTAATTCCTCCTAAATACATATCTCTTACACTCACCTCTAATGTGTACCGGTAACTCCTCTTCATACTTAAAGATTCAAGATTCACACAAACATTGCCTCTAGATCAAGGACACCTTCCTTAATCTCCACTCACTATCTACACCTGAGCTGAATTAGAAACCCTTTATCTATGTTCTCATTACACTCCACATATTCCTTTGCCATGACTCTAATCAAGCCACTTGAAAACTTTTGCTTCATTTGTCTGCGCCATTGCTAGACTGTGGTCTCTTTGAGGGCAGGACCCATGACTTTCAACTCTGTATCCCCAGAATCTAGCATAATACCTATTATGTGTAAACATATATTGATTAAATGAATGGCTGACTGAATTCGTGAATGCATGTGGAAGGATGAATGATGGATGAATAGGTAAAGGCTGTAAGTATGTGAAAAGAATTCTGGGAACTATAAATTTATGTCTCTGTTTCTTGTGCATTAATAAATCTCAATGACTTACCAACTGATTTGGATTTCTACTTATTCTACCAACTGTTTTCAGATATAAAATTTACATAGATAAAGTTAGATTATAATAGCTGTAGAAGACAATACATACCAGGTTGGAGGGGACTCAAACATTTTAGCATTGCTTGACTGTGGATCCCTATATGACAGTACCATTCAGGAAATGCAGGTCTCAACAAATATCAAGATGACTAAGCAAATCAGACTAGGCAAAGTTTCTACACTTTTGATCATGGTTTCAATTGGATCATGGTTCCAGAGGTCCAGATTTAATTTCACATATAACATCAAATAACTGAAATAAAACTATGATTCTGTCTACTCTGTATTGAGGAAAAGGAGAAGTGACAGGAACGGAGAGAAGAAGTTATGCTTTGCTGAGAATTAGTTGGGGGTAGAACTAGGGTTAGATAAATGAAACAAAAAGTAAATTTTAAACATTAAGTACACATAAGAGAACAACCTAAAAATAAAAGAGTATTTTTAATATGTACTTTTGGCATAACAATGGTTTCTTCCAAATTCTTTTAAATTTAATAAGTTGGTACAATGCACAATTCAAGTGATATAAGTAAGTAAGCACATTAATGTGGTATAGAAAAAAAGCAAACAATTGTCAAGCTATTCTTAAAATAGCATTGAAAGTCAGTGTAATACTTTGAATTCTGGTCGTTGAAATAACTATTGCCCAAATTTTATCAAAGCTTCTAGTTATTTCTGTTTGCCTGTAGTGTAATATAAAATTATTAATAATAGAAACATAATTCTAGAACAAAGACAATTTTGCTATGAACGTAATTCCAGAATAATGATACTTTAACAAGATAGGAAATATCTGATATCTAGAGGGGATAGATATGTTCTAGTATTTCAGTTTTAGAGAAGCCCATGTAAAGAGAAATCCATAAATCCATACTATGTCAATCACACTTAGATCAAAATATCATAGAGAGCTACCCAATTCCTTTGCAAAGCTTTTTTTTTTTTTTCAAATTTTTCAGTTTAAATTCAAGAGACCATCTCCTGAATATAGAAAACTCTTTGCCAAGCTCTAAACTTCTAATTCTCTAAAAGCAAAGAAACTATCAGAAGCCCCCAGCAGGCAGTTCAGCAACATCTCCCTGGCCCCCCAGTTTGCATACACCTTCCCTTCCCATTCAGTCACAGCCAAAAAGAAGTTCCTGTTGAAGTTGGGGGGGCATCCACCACAGATGATATAAACCCTCAATTACCAATCCATGAGCAGGGAGGCTGTCCTCCAAAGTTATAGTACCACATTTTAAAACCCTAAGTTGGGAACTAGAGATAAATATGTATGCATTACATAATATTGTAAATTGGGGCATCTGAGAAAATCCAGAACAATGGCTGCAATAAATCAGGAGCTAAAATCAATGGCCGTGGCACCACATTGCTCTAGAGCCAGCATTATTCCTTCATGTTACCAGTGTTCCCTGTCCTTCCATCACTGAGAATGCAGAGAACTAGAAAGCTAGTGACGTGATGGAACCTGGCATGAGAGGGACCCTCGGAGAACAGTTGTGTTTTCCAGCCTCTCCTTCCCCAGCCCTGCTCAGGAGACCTAGGATCTTCTCTGGATATTGTCAATGTCAAAATTAATGACAGATTTTAACCAAGACAGGAATTGGGAGGGCCTGTAGGAGGGGCTGCCCCAGGCATATAGCTTCTTTAGTAAAAGGTTTATCTTTGCCTTAAGCAAGCCCTGCCCATTGTTCTCATGCATTTAGGTCAACACACCTTTGAAATGTTAGAGTAATCCTCTTTTTTAGATCCCTCTGAGGTGTAACCACACTCAAGGGAGCACATAATCTTGGTAACTATCCTGTAATCAATCCCCATCATTCTTTCTCTCACCTTCATTTAAACTTCCTATGTTCCCTACTTATTTCCAAATGTATAAAAGAAACTGCAAAGCTGTCATTCTTAGAGAGCATCTGAGATCTTGCTTCCTGGCAATGTAGTCAGTTTGGTTCAAATAAATTTACAAAAATTCTCTACAGGTTTGAACATTCTTATGTCAACAACACTAACCTTATGCTCCTAGGGATAAGACCCCATTAGCCTGTGGCTGGGAACCTGCTTTAAACGACATGGACTGATCATCTGAAACAGCAAGTTTGCTGTTACCCATCTGGTCCCAAGTCATATCCACCTGAAGACTCTTGTACTTGGCCTACAAGATCTCGGCTGCTATTAACTTGATACTGGCCCTAGCCTGAGGTCTGTAGTCTCACGGTAAGAGCTGTTGGGAACTACGCAAAGGTATTGCCTCTAGTGAGTCAGCTGACCTTGTCTAAGCCTTTCCAAGTCCTAGCTCCTGCTTCTTTCCAAATGTCTAGACATTGAAGTCTCAAGCAAGCTTTCTGGCAAGCCAGTGCTAAACATATGCCCCTTCTATTTTACAGGTGAGAAAATCCAAATTCAGAGTAGTTAAGAAAATCACCCATATAAGCAGCTGAAGATTAGTGAAACTTACATAAACTAGGATAGAGGAGTATACACACATCACAGTTACTACAAAATTTAGGCTTAATGAAAGAAAGAGTACAGAGTACTATAATGAAAGAAAGACTTGGAATCACATGGAATACATTAGAATCCTTGCTCAAGTACTATCTGTATAACTGTATGTGATTAACGGCCTTGATTCTGTTTTCTTATCTCTAAAGTGGGGATAATATCTGCATTAGTTATCTATTGTTGTGTTACTAATACCCCCAAACAAATCTTGAAACAACAAATAGTTGTTATTTCACAGATTCTGGGGGTCAGGAATCCAGGTGTGGCTCTCCTGGGCCTCTGACCCAAGATTTTTCATGAGGTTGCAATTAAGATGTTAGCCAGGCCTGGGGTCTCACCTGAAGGCTCAGATGGGGAAGAATCGTTTCCAAACTTGCTCATCTGGTTCACAGGACTCAGGTCCTCTCAAGCTGTTAGACTGACTTCAGTTCCTCACTGGGGTTGGCCAGAGGGCCTCCCTCAGTTTCTTGCCACAGCTCACATCACCTCAGTTGGCTTCCCTCCCAGCAAGCAAGCTAAAAAGCCAGAAAGGACCCCCAAAAAGGAAAACCAGGCTTTTTATAACCTAATCTCAGAAGTTTCTGCCTTTCACTTCTGCCATATTCTATTCATTAGAGATAGGTCACTAAATCCAGACCAAACCCAAAGGGAGATAATTACTCAAAGACATGGATGGACACCAGGAGGCAGGGACCAAATAGGGTTCATCTAAGAGGCTGCCTACCACAGTGCCTATGATGTAAAGGGTATGAAATAGAAAAAAAAATATCAGGAAAGCACCCTGCATATAGTAGGAGCTTAATAAATAACAAATATTAGTGAACTACAGTTTTTGGCAAAGAATCATTGTTTAAAAGCCATAAATTTGTACCTCCCAAAAAAGGAGGCTCAAATCATTAAATAAGACTCATTTTTATCTAAAGGTATTTCTGTTTGATCACTCAGATGGGTATGCTTAATTGTATTTCAGAAAAAGTTTCAGGTAGAGGAACAGATTTCTAAAATGTTTACTTAACATTATGAGAACAAGAAAACATAGAATAGGAGCAGGTGTTCCTAGTTGCTAGGAGAGCAAAATCCCTAGAGAGAGTAGTCATTTTTTTTTTTTTTAAGGTGATGCTTAACTGTAGTATTAGTAAAACTAATCAGGTAGGTAAGTGTTGACACCAGAGGCTGTCACATATATATTTTTTGGAAAGAACATTAAGAAGACTTAGTTTGTGATGAAGAAAGTTAACTCCTGACATGTAATCCTTTGACCTGTCTCAGGCTCCGACTGAGAGTCTGCTTTCTTTTCCTTAAATTCTGTAATTCTGCACATGATCTAATACATCTTACTATGACATATCTCTATTACGACAACCCTTATATTTTAGAATTATCTGTAAATATGTCTGTTTTTCCCACTAGAACATACACTTTTTGAATGCAGAATTCTTGCCTTAATTTTATTTACATCCCTAAGTCCTAGCAAATCCCTAGTCTTGAACATAGAAGGCACTCAAGAAATGTTTCAGTATTGTTGAATAGTCCAATTCTCTACCTTTTAAAAATAATTCAGATTAAGATTTTTAACACTCATAGTCGAATAGGATATCATTTTTAGTATATTTAGGAAAATTCAGTAACTTTTAAAAACATTAATTTGGAGTTCTGGTCAAAAGAGTGAAGTAGGTAAATACTGTGCTTGCTTCCTCTCATAACTATATCAAAATTACAACTAATCTACAGAACAATCATCATTGGGAATCACCTTAAGTCTAGCTGAACAGAAGTCCTACAATTGGGGACACACACAAGAGACCACCTCAAGACTGGTAGGAGAGGCGAAGACATGGAACAGGCTGGTCCCACCCATGTGTGGTGGTTGAAAATCGGGACATCTCATCTATGGAGTCTCCCCAGGAGGAGCGAGGGGTCCAGGCCCCACACTAGGCTCCCCAGCCTCAGGGTTCCAGTGCCAAGAAGAGAAGTCCCCGCACTTCTGGCTGTGTAAAGCAGCAGAGATTGTGGCAGAGTGAGATATAGGGCCACTGAAGTCACAGGCATCTTCTTAAGGAGCCTATGCACGAAATTTCTTGGTAACGAATTCACTCCCTCTGAGTTCCAGCACTGAGACAGCAGCTTAAAAGGTGCCATGGACATTCACACAAACTGAAAGTAAAGGGATGTAAAAGATGTTTCTTAAAAATAGAAACAAAAAAAACAAAAAGCTAGAGTAACAATACTTATACCAGATAAAATAGTCTTTAAAACAAGCCTATAACAAGGGGCAAATAAGAACCCAGTTATCCCACTTCCAGGTATTTATCTGAAGAAACCCCAAACATACTTTGAAGGGACATATGACTCCATAATGGAATATTATAAAAGAATTAAATCTTGCCATCTGTAACATGAATGGACCTAAAAGGTATTGTGCTATGTGGAATAAGTTAGACAGAGAAAGACAAATGCCATGCCATATGATTTCACTTACATGTGGAATCTAAAGAAAACAAATGAAACAAACTCATAGATACAGAGAACATTTTGATGATTGCCAGATGGGAGGGGGATAAGGAGTAGGTAAAAAAGGGGAAGATATTAAGAAGTATGAATTGGTAGTTACAAAATAGTGATTGGGATGTAAAGTATAGCATAAGGAATATAGTCAATAATATTGTAATAACTATGTATGGTATCAGATAGATACTAGATTTATCAGGATGGCCACTTTGTAAGTTATGTAAATGTTATATATAATATCATATGCCTTCTGTAATTCAAAATAAAATAAATGTTTAAAATATAAAAACACTAATTTAAAGATCTCAAAAATGCAATTTTTTACAACTTAACTTGAAATAGTTTTATAATAGGGTTCCACATGAAACAAGTAAGTGTATTAAATGTATTGAGTCCTTTGGCTCTTCTTCAAAAAAGTCATTTGTTGACTATGGGTATATAAAAACATAATAAATCTCTCTAACAGTAGATATTGAGTACAGTTGAAGTATGCCAACTGGGAATTTAAAAAAAAAAAACTGTAGTGAATGGGATTTTTTCCAAGATGAAAACGAAGCATTCATAAAATTTCAAATATCTGTTGTAATGAATCATGGGACAGTTTTACACTTCTGCTGAAATGTTAGTTCACTTCTTGTTAAGTTTCTGACTTGCCCTGCCAGTGAGTTCAGACTTCTTGGTTTCATTTCTCATTTGCCAACAGATGCTGCATTTCAAGCTGGAACAAAGGTTTCTATTTAGAAAAGGGTCACAGAATGGTGGCTTTTACACCATTCCCTCATTCTCTGTGCATATGTTCTTCCTTTATCCTACCTCCTTATCTTCCCTTTCCTTTTTTTCTAATCGCACTTTCTCTTCAAACACTTCTTACTCACTTACCTCAATGTCTTTCCTTTTTCCTTCTTTCTCTTCACTTCTCATCTATATTCACCATCTGTTCTACTCTATAATACACTTTTGTTTTAACTCATTCATTACCAAATCCTTTTCTTGTCACTCCTACTCTAAGCTGGTCTATTATTAATTTTTCAAAATCTGTTCTGAAATGAGCATGTCAGTGTGTGTGTGTGTGTGTGTGTGTGTGTGTGTGTGTGTGT
>CM053510.1:53862805-54075477 GCA_028627145.1 Eidolon dupreanum | reverse complement strand
AAGTGGAACTAGAGATCCCAAGAGATCTTGTTCAACATCCTCATTCTGCAGTTTGAAACAGAAGCTCAAAGTGGTTGTGACTTGCACAAGCACAGCTGGTTCTGCCACTGCTACTATAACCTTAGGCGAGTCCTTCACTGGGTCTGGACCTCAGCTCCTTCTGTAAATGGGCTTGTGATAATCATAGCTAACATCTTCCAGGTGTTTCCTATGTGCTAGACACTGTACTGAGTACTTTAAGTGTCTTGTCTAATTCTCTTAATACCTCCATAAATTATATATGATTACCTTCAATTAGAGATGAGACTATCAAAACACAGAAAGCTTAAATAACTTGCTCAAAATAAGATAATAGGAAATGTTGCAAAGCTGGTTTAGGAACCAAGGAATATCTGCCTCCAAAAATTTTAAATTTCAATTTTTAAATCCCGTTTAAGAAACCCCCATCAGGTTGGTTCTCAAATTCCTTGGATCTCTAAAAGTCTAGAACAGAACTGACAAACTATGACCCATGAGCCAAATCTAGGCACCCCATTTGTTTATGTATTATCAATAGCTGCTTGTGCACTATAACAGTGGACTTGAGTAGCAGCAACAGAAACTGTATGGCCTGCAAAGCCTGAAATCTTTACTCTCTGGCCTTTTACAGAAAAGTATGCTAACCCCTCTTCTAGAGCCTTAAAAATTTAGAGTATCCTTTAACTGTATAGTGCTTTACAATGTACAAAGCATCTTGGAGTACATCATCACATTTAATCCTTGTTTTGTAAGAGCATTCATGCATTATAAATGAGGAAGGTAAAACTCAGAGAGTTCAATTAGGCTCTGCCTAATTAGGACCATAGGGGCAGAAAGTGGCAGAACCACATACCCAGGTTCTGACTCCAAATTGTAGGCTTTATTCATGAAGCCACCCTGGCACCTCTAAATTACTGCCAGGGAAGGACTTGGAAACTGGAAAGGACCTATGAATACTGAAAGCAAATCAGATTGTCTTCCTGATGCAACTATCATTTCAGAAGCACTCATGTAATTAGAGTCATCAAGTGCTAAAAATATTGTAATAAATTTGAAAGAAAAGTTTATGCCTTAAAGGAAGGGTTATTACTAGTTGCCCAAGGTCATACTGCTGGAATTCAAATCTAAGCCAGATTACCTTCAAAACCCAAATTCTCTCCCACTGTCCCATGTCGATTCCCAATAATACCTAGATCATTGGCCAATATCTCATAAGTGCTCATTTTAAAATTAGAATTTTTCCTTTTTCTTTATTAGATAGCTGATCCTTTGTAATTATAATTCTACCCATATTATATTAATGAGGAAATTTTATCCACGGATTTTAATTTCTCTTTTTAAAGATAAGAGAGAACTGAAGTGCCTTTTAGATTTTAGTGAGCTTTTTAAGTGAGTCTACAACAAATGCACAGAGATAAAACTTTATGATTCAGCTAATTGTAGTAGACAAGTGCAAAATTACTGTTTACAGCAGAATTCTATATAAACCGAATTACTCTTGGACCCTACCCACAATAATTAGTCACTGAAGATCCTAATTATAATAAATCAAGGAGAAAGATAAACTATTATTTCAAGCTGTAAATCAACTGGCTTTCGAGTACTTCATTTATGGTCTGTATCACTAAAACGTCACTTTAAACAAATAGGTTCTGCCAGTTGATTTATCAAAGTTCATTATTAATTTGTTAGCAGTGGTAGATTGTAAGAGTCTTAAAGAGAGGGACCTTGCCTTACAATTTTTGTCTTTTCTGTGGCACTCTAAGCCGAGTGTTTGGCACAGAATGGGCATACAGTAACACCTATTGAATCTGCTGCTCATTCAAAAACTTTTAAAATTCAATGCTCATGTTTTCAAAGTTGGTCCCAAGGCACAGTCTCAAGAACCCTGGAAATCTGAGGATATATACACTATCTGAACTATGAGGAGAATCTGGGCCCGGGGAAAAAAAATACAGATTTAGCCTTTAACAAAGACAATGTTCATCCCAGGCACTAATTTAATTCCATTCTCTAGCAACATTTAAAAAAAAAAAAAAAAAAACTGAAAGAACAACTGCCATTAACAGAAACCATGAAACTTATTTCCTTTTGTATGATTTCATAATGCAGTACCATCTCTTTCATTGTTCTGCAGACAGGTAATGCAAGTCCCTGGAGGACTGACATTCCAGTTTAAATTTCAGGTCCAGTAAAGACACAAAGGAAGTGATTTTACGGAAAGTGACACTGTGGCCTCCTTCTCTTCTGTTTTTAAACACAATCTGGTTTTCTGGGAAGAAGGGAGAAGGTTGTTTCTGCTTTATTTTCACCTCTGTAATATTAACATGCTTTTTTAAAAATCCAGGTTATAGAAAAACATAGACACAGAAAATCGGAGATGATCATTCACATTGTAAAGGGATTCTCCATAGGATTTTATTAAATACTGAACTCCCCTAAGGCAGTGAATTTGGGATTTGATTGAAAAGCAGCTTTTTAAAAAATACATCTGTGTAAAGTGAGGTACACTTAAATATTCATGTTAACTCTTCTCCAAGGACAATCCAGCATCTTGTTTCCATTCACAGAGCAGGGGAACTGGATTCTAAGACCACCCTCCTCACCTTTCTCAGAAGCTGAGGCTTTGAGGAATCCAACTAAAAACAAGAAAAGATCCCCTTACGGCCATAGTCCTTCCACTATCCTGCAATAAGGCTCTTTATAAAAGCAGGAGTTTGCTGCACATTGGCTCAGTAAAATTGAGTTGAGGAGCAGTGTGTACTCATCTCAGGCCACAAATATGGCCTGTGGCAATGAGGAGATTCAGAGCAACTGACTCAACAGCTTCTTGTAGTTAAGCTATTTCTTCACCTCTGCACACTAGTTAGAAGGTGAGGAAGCACCCCCTTTCCCCCTGAACACTGATGCCCATAAACAACAGAGGGAGCCCAACTGCTAGTTGCACAAAAAACCATGAGAACCAGGGTCCTTCCTACCCATTCTCTGTACTAAATAATATTAATTGGTAAATCATCTTCTTCTCATAAAGTAAAATGGGGTGTTTGGAATACAGTCCCATGATTCGGCACTCAAGGAGATGCACAACAGAGGATAGAAAAGTTACAATTTGGCCTCCCTGGGTTACACCCAGGGAAGGTTGGCTTCACCGCTCAAACCAGCGAGCCAAGTTACGCATGCTTTGGGGCCGATCCCCAGCTCTCTGTACAGCCTGGCAAGCCCGGCACCAAGGCTCGTCCCAGAAGGTGGTTATGTGCACGGCGTACCTCCGGCGCCAGGTGAAGTAACGGCGGTAAACAGCTGGATTTCGGTCGAGGAAGAGCAGGTAGGCGGCCAGGGAGGAGGCATTAGGGAAGTCATCCACATGTATGAAGGCACCGCGAGGCACAAAGCGCTCATAATTGGCACGATCCGGCCCCAGCACTACTGGTACCGCCCCAGCCAGGAACGCATTGCGCCAGAGCTTCTCTGTGATATAATCCAGATGCTGCGAGTTCTCGAAGGCCAGGTAGAACTTGTAGCGGGCCACCGTGTGCAGGAGTCCAATGTCAGGCACCGGCCGCCGGTGCCCGCCCTTGCCGAACACGTCCACGGGCACGTGCTGGCTCAGCTGGTGGTAGTAGCGGACCCGAGCCTGGCGCTCATCCCAGTTGCTCACCACCCAAGCCACCAGCCCGCGTTTCCGGGCCAGCGGAGGGACAAGGCCTGGCGGCTGGTCGCTGGGATGGGTCCTGGGGTAGAGGTAGCCATAAGGCACAAAGACGTCCGAGTCGGCCCGGTAGGAGAGGGTCCAGTTGAAGAGGTTATCTGCCAGGCTCCGCAGCCCCGGAGAGTGGGAGGGCGACTCGAAGTTCATCCATACCCAGCGCTGGCCCGGAGGCCTGGGGCCCGAGGCGGCCAGGTCTTCGGCAGCCGCCGCCGCAGCTTCCTCCTCGTCGTCCAACACCTGCAGCTCCAGCTCCTCTGCCGTGCGCGCCCTGACGCCCCAGGGCGGGGGCCAGTCGGGGGGTCCCTTCACGAGGTCTCGGTGGTGGAAAAGCACAGCCTGGGCCTCCCCGTAGGCCGCACGGTCGGTGAGCAGGCGGCAGCCGCTGATGTTGAAGCGCAGCCAACAGTCAGGGGGCGACCTCACAGTTCTGTCACGTCCCCTAAAGGGCTCCCACCACAGCAGCACTCCCACCGGACGCGGCGGGGCGTAGGTGGTCCAAGGCGGCGACGGCAGTTGTCCCCAGCAGGCAAAGGTGGTCAGAGCCATGCACACCAGGCCAGCAGCCCCCAGCAAAGAGGCGGTCCGTGGCAGCCCCCCGGCTCCGCGCCGCCGACAACGCCGGGGGGCCACGAGGCCCCACGGCGCCCCCATGGCGCGCGCAGACAGGGCCGCCGCCGCTGTCCGCGCGTCCGCAGGCGTGGAGCAGCAGCGCCCGCTCTCATACTGCCGTTGCGGCTCCAGCCGTCGTTGCCGCTCCCCGCAGACTCTGGACCCGGAGAGGGCGGTCCCAGAATCCCAAGGCCCGCACGTCCCGCTCCCCTCCCCGAGATTCGCTGCGGGGCGCGCCGCCAGGACGAGGTGAGCGAGCTGGGCAGCCCAGCCCGGCGCCGCCCCGTCCCTCCCCTCCACCGCGCCCCCAGCCCGACCGGCCCGACCAGGCCCCGGGCGTTTCCTGCTGCACCTCCGCCCACTTCCCACCTCCTCCATTGCTCCCAGACTACCCCGCCACGCTCCACCCGCTCCTCTCCCGCTACTCTGGATCGCGCCTCAGGAGGTCCCGGATCACTCTGCGCGCGTCTAGCCGGGCGCCCCCGCCCGCCCGGAGCTCTCTCCCAGCTGCACTCGGTGCTCAATCGTGGTGGCCCGAACCCGCGCCTTCCAGAGTGAGGGCCTGGCTTATCTCTGGGTGCGCGCAGGCGGAGCGAGACCCTCCAAAAGCTGCTGCGGCGCGAGGTCAGGCGCAGGCGCTGGCACTGAGCGAAGTCGGATCCGGAGTGCAGAGCCTCCCGGCAGAGCAGCGGATCTGAGACCACTTCCTTTCTCACGGCCTTGCTACGGCCAGTGACGCCGGCTGGAGGGAGGGAGCCCTAGAAGCGTCGGTGACCTTGACCTCGTGACCCACCGAGAATAGTACTGACAGTTCCTTGCAGCGCGGACTACGGAGGTTGTACATTTTGTTAAACCAAGTTATAAGTTAAACTCTACTGTCATAAGAACATTCTCTTTGATCCCCCACTGAACACTTCTTTCTGACTGCCGGCTCTTACTATTCTTTATACTAGCTAGGGCTGGGGGACTCATTAAACCAACAGACAAAGGTAAGACCCTTGAGCCTTTGTCCTCAGGGAACTTCCTGCCTCTTCAGTGAGGTGAATGTTTGAACATCACCATTAATTTCACTACACTTAAGAAACAACTTAATTTCTGCACTTAAGAAGATTATACGAAACACTGGACGATAAACTGATGACTAAGATAAACAAATAGCGGCCCAAGTTTAGGTCTTAAAGGATATGTGTCACACTGACTTCTCCAGGTTTATCAGTGAGGAAACAATCAAGGCACCTACTTCTACAGTGGCTTGAGGAATTTTTTCCCCCCTACGGCTTGAATTTGAATTTCTGAGTTTTGGCCTTTATGTTATTAAACTTTTACTCAGTGAAATTTTAAATAGGCCAGGGGCTGCTGACCTAAGGAGAGGAGGCAGTTTTGAGAAAACTATTAGTAGATCACAGCTGTGAATCGATTGTTCCCCAGCCCAATGCCATATAAATCACAGGATGTTAGGTGACAAATAGATTTTCTGGGAATGGGGCCAACCTGTCAGGGGTTTCTGATGTTATGCATACAGAAAATAAACTTAGATTTGCCATTTCGATTTTTTGTGAAGAACTTTTTCATTAAAAATCAAGTAGAGATTGTAAATGCTTCTATAAAAATGGTTTCAGGTGGTACTACCTGCTGGCCACAATAACAGTTTGGGAGATGGATGGACAGCATGAGGTGCTCTGGCTATACTCATCAACCTAGTAACACTTTCTTCTACACAGTGAAACCTTTTATAATGTTTCTAATTATTTTTAATTTCATAAAATCATTTTCAAGCCATTAAATTGTCATCAAAATCAAGAACTTCAGTGATTCTCCGCTGTTATTTTTAATTGAAAAGAAAAAGCTATAAATGCACAAATAACTTTTTTCAACTAAATAAAGAAAAGGATATATTGGCTTTTCTTTTTATGCAATTCAAAAACTACACATTTATGCACCTTCCTCCCCCACTTTAGTTAAGTAAGACGTCATAGATAGAGCCTGACATTGTGTCTGGTACATGGTAGGTAAGCATTTGGTAAATGTTAACCTACTTGCTTGCTTCCCCCCCTCCCCCACTCCCAGTTTTCTCTTACATCCTCCACATACTCCAATTAAACCAACTTTTTACCAGCAGAATGGTGCAGATCTCATGAATATCAATTTCCATGAGTCTACTTACCTTAGTTGGGTGCAGGACCACAAACTGTCCTTCTTTTAGTCTTATCTTGGTATGAGAGGGAGGGGATACCAACAGGAAAGTATGGCTGGATCAGTGAAAACGAATCATAACTTCTCTACAGACTACAGTCATGCACCACATAAGGAGATTTCAGTCAACGACAGACTGCATATACAACAATGTTTCCATAAGATTGTTTCCATAATGTTTCCATAAAAGAGCTGAAAAATTCCTATTGCCTGGTAACATCATAGCCATCATAAGGTCATAGTGCAACACATCACTCACATTTGTAGTGATGCTTGTGTATACAAACCTACCATACTACCAGTTGTATAAAAGTATAGCACATATGTACATGTTCAATACTTGATAATAAATGACTGTATTACCAGTTTATGTATTCTCTATACAATACTTTTTAATCGTTATTTTAGAGCAGTAGTCCCCAACCTTTTTGGCACCAGGGACTGGTGCTCCTATGAGAATCTAATGCCTGATGATCTGAGGTGGAGCTGAGGCCGTGATGCTAGCACTGGAGAGAGGCTGAAAATACAGACGAAGCTTCACGCGCTCACCTGCCGCTTGCATCCTGCTGTGGAGCCTGGTTCCTAATAGGCCACAGACTGATACTGGTCCACAGCCCAGGGATTGGGGACCCCTGTTTTAGAGTATATTCTACTTATAAAAAAAAGTTTGTCGTAAAGAGTATGTGGCATTACACTGGCAGCAGCTTTACATATCTGGCGTATACCGCATCTATTGCATCATTTCTCTTGTGCTTGATTTAATCTCCTGTCATTTTGTGCAGTTACATACTATACAGGCTCATAGCCTAGGACAATAGGCTATACCATCTAGGTTTGTTTCAGAACACTCTATGAAGTTCACACAAGGACAAAATCACCTATTGACACGTTACTCTGAACATCCTTGTTAAGCCACACATGACTGAACTGGTTGAAGGTCATATGCCTTAACTTATTAACAGGACAATGGTTTGTTCTTAATTAAAAAGAATGGAAGGAAGAAAAGGAAGGAAGGGCATTAAGGGAAATTACTGATGTCAAGTGTTCTAATTTATTCATTTAACCAATTGGGAAACTGGGATGAAAAAACACTACTTCTACCTTCAAGAATCTATGAGAGAAACAGACGGTGGAGAGGGAAGGGCTTTGAGAAGGTGGCTCCTGGAATAATTAGTAATGATTAAAATGGAAGAGGAAGAGAGCAGAGATGTTAGTCTTAACAGAAGGAACAGCATACACTAAGGCCAGGTAGTGAGGATTGGGTCATTAGGTTTGAAATTACTAGGGGTTAGTTTGGCTAAGGAAATGGGAACTTATCCTGAAGTCTGTGGAGAGTCCTTGAAAGGTTTTAACAAAGCAAGGAGCAAGATGGAGACTAGTATTCTTGAAAGCTTATTTGTAAGGGGAGGTGAGTATATGGAAGGGGACATTAGGTAGGCTTCTAATGTGCTGGCCATGTTTATTGATATAGGCACTGGTTAATGGGTGTGTTTGCTTTGGGAAATTCATCAAGCTGTATGCTTATATATGTATTTTTTTTATGTATGTATTATACTTTAGTAAAATGTTTTTAAGAAAAAATTATTCTGTCATCAGTAAAGGATAAGTTGGGTATTTGAGATCAGGATAAAGGTAGAAATAACAAGTCTAATTGGAAAGCTATTGCTGTAATTCAGGTGTTCAACAAAAAGATCTGAATAAGATAGTAGCTATAAGAATGAGGAAGAAAATTAAAGATGAATAGAGTCAGAGATATTAGGAAACCAGTCCTCTCCTGCAGGAAGCCTTCTTGGACACTCATGTGTACATATGGAGGGTAGGTTACATACTCCCCCTGTGTGCTTCCATATATACATCATTCTGTTTCATTCATAACTCCATCTCATGCACAGATCCTGGCATCTAGTAATATTCATCATCTCAATGAATACTTGTTGAGTGAATGAATGCTCTTAATTTATGAGTGAAATGATCTGTCAATATCTGTGTCCCCTACTAGAATATGGGTAGCTATCAGGAGAAATTGGCTATGTGAATGACTTTCTGTGACCTTAAGAAGCCTCTTAAGCTTTCAGCGGAAAATTCTATACATGTATTAATCAGAATCCTGATGATAGGCACCATGAACTCTATTAAATTAGGCTGACTCTCATTGTCCCAACCTGGACCGAGTGCTCATTCTTGAAGCAATCACTGTGACCAAGGGATGTCTCTTTAGACCCTCTTTGGGAGCTACGGGATAGAATCAGCCCCATCTAAACCTCAGGGATGAACAATGGGGGGAGGGTGGTTCCCATAAGAAAAAATGTAGTGCTATCACCTGAAAAAGAGGGAAGGGATGGTGGGCAGGCAAGAACAATACAACCATATGTAAGAAATCATTATTCTAAATGAACTCTAAATCACCTTACAACTTTAAACATTCTATGATTCTTTTTTAATTTGGTAACAATAAACACATTATTCTTTGTGTATTTAAAAACCTCTCCATCTCCACAAAATATTGCACAGAAAGAAATGGCTTTCAGTTGCAAACATGAAGACAAGATCGAGTATAAAGAAGGGCTTTCGGAACCTAAAGATTGATAAAGCAGCAATGAAGAGAGATTTATAAATCAAGACTCATTTTATTAAGCTGAATGAGTAATCAACATACAATATGTCCAAGAATGACCTATTCAGTTCCAAAATTTAATACAGTACACAATTCTCTGGGGCAAGAACCAGGCCAGCTGTGATTCCTAAAAGTCTAACTTGTTCTTGGTTCTTCTCCAGGGAAATAGTTCATTTTAAGCCTGTCCTGGTGCTCCTCACAAGAGATGGTATTTAAAAAAAGTTATTTATCTTTATTATGGTGATATTGGTTAATGAAATCCCCAAAGTTTCAAATGTACAATTCAACGGTAAGGCATGTATACACACACAAACACACACACACACACACACACACGTGTGTGTGTGTGTGTGTGTGTGTGTGTGTATATATATATATATATATATATATATATATATATATATTGCATTGTGTGTTCTCAGCCCATAGTTAGATTTCTTTCTGTCATCACGTATTTGACCCCCTTTACCCCGTCTACCTCCCTGATCCTCCTCCTCTCACCCTGTGGTAACCACTAGTCTATTGTTCATGTCCATTAGTCTCTCACCAGAGACATTTGTCTTTCCTAGGGAAGCCCCAGACCATGTTCTGAGTGCCTTATATCTTCCCACCAGCACCGAGGAAGCTCTGTCAGCCTAGCTCCATGAGGCTGCTCTCAGTGTGCTTCTATTTTTGTTTGAATCTGAGATTTCTGTGACTTAACATTGACTTACTAAATAAACTTTCATTTTTTTTTTTTCCTGAAGAGAGAAAAGGGTAATTCAGTCTCTCTCCCAGTATTACGTACTTACTGGGATATGGGGAACAGCCAGTGAGCACGTATGGTCATAAAGGTTAATCTGTATGTAAATAGGTGAAGATTGTTCCTTTTGGCAGATAAGTATAAAAATGATGGTTAAAAATTATTAAGACTTTTGTAAATTCAACAACAATCCACAATTTATTATTATTGCCCTATTAAATCCTTCATAGAAAAACAAACCTAACACCAACTTACAAGGCCTTTCTTTTTTACCCAGTGCAAAAACTTACTGTTTTGTAAAAGACATTGTTATGAATAGTCAACATGGGAACTTACTTGACTGAACAGGTAATGCAGGAATTTTTTATGTTCAGGAAAATGTATGTCGTGAAATTTTAACTAAAGTCAGAAATATTTGAACGATATTTTAAATATTTGTGGGGCATTCTTCTTGTTAAGCTACTCTTTCCTAAAATACAGACTATTTGCTGTCACATGTAAAAATTATATACTACAAGACTCATACACACAAGAATTATTTTGACAGTAAAATAAACATGTTAATATCAGTGCAATGCCCGGCACAATGAGGTGTTTAACAAGGATTTGTTAAATAAATTACTAGATGATTGAGTGAATTAATGAATGAACACCACTATTAACTTTACATTTCATGAGGCACTTATGAAGCAATTTGATTTCTGGAATCATGAAGATTATGCAGAAGACTTTAGACTATAGAATAATGACTAAGATAAATAAAATAGCACCCAAGTGTTGAGTAAAAATGGTTAGGTATCATACTGGTCTTCCCAAATCCTTTTCGAATTCACCCGTACTCTCCTCCTACCCCGCCCCCCAAGTCTACTTGGCTCCTCAACTGAGTTAGCATAAATCCTGCACAGCTTCTGGAACTCAGGTTTATCTGATCTGGGCTTATTAAGGTACCTGCCCCATATTAGTACTTCTGTGTGGCCACATTCAAAGTGACCAAATCCCAACTCAGGACCAGACCCCAACTCAGGACCAGACCCTAACTCAAGACTAGACCCTAACTCAGGACCAGATCCCAACTCAGGACCAGACCCTAACTCAGAGAGTCGGCCCAATTCTCTGCAGATGGAGAAAGGAATCTCGACTATGCTCCCCCTCCCCTTGTCATGACCCCACTTCTCACAAGGACCCAGGGCAAAATTCATGAATGAAAAGGGAGGGAAGATGCATTTTCCCTAGAAGGCAGGTAATTCTGTATAAATTCCCCCAAAGCAGAGAATCAGACCACAATAGTGGTCAGACTGGATTCCATCACGCTCATTCCTGTGGTTCTTCCTCTAAGAGGGTTCTGAGGCATTTGCAATATCAAGAAATACTTGTTGGATTAAAGTAAACAAAATAAGTGACATAGAAATGATTTTGGAAAGGAGTGGAAATGGAAGGGTAAATGTATCTTGCTCATATGGCAAGGAAAAAAACGTTCCAGGTCAAGCTTACTGTGGCCAGATAAACCACAGCCCAGAAATCTTGCATGATGCATGAGGGTGAAATCACATTGAAAAAACCTGCTTATAATAGAATTGTTTCAACCACTCCCAAAAGAACCTTTGGTCTGTATTTACCCTTAATAATGTTTAGCACAAGTCAACAAACATTTGATCCTGGGAGAAAGAGAAAGACAGATGGGTGAGTGAATAAACATTGCTCTGATGGCCTAACTAAAGGAACTGCTTCTGTCCTGGCAGCAGCACTGGTCTCTGCATAAGAAGGAAACTTTGTTCTTGAGTGAGCTCGCTGCTCAGAGACTTAACTTCCTGGATCATCCAAGGCAGCAGGGAAAGAGCTGCTACTCTTAAAGTCAGAGAAGACTGTGAATGAGAGAGAGAGATGCTGTCCGACCACCCATGCACATATCCAACGTCTGTCACTTCCACCACTGAACAGCTGTTTTGCCTCTTTGCATCCATTCAGGCTCCACTGGGCCCATTTCCCAGTCCACAGTTTGAAAAAAAGCCATGAGGATGGTTGTTAAAAGATTTTGATATGATTATCTCAGTATTTGCTGTGTTCCTTTCACCTACTTGAGCTTTACTTTGATAGATTACGGCATGATGCCTCTGTCATTATCAGCTTATAGAGCTCTTTCTAAAGTGTTTTCCAAGAAATACAAGACTGAGAATTGTCCTATATTAGCATTTGCAGGACTACATTGGGGTCAGAACTTATCCAAGCTTATAAACCTGCAAAAGGATAACTTCATGAAATAAAATTTATCGAATGATATGTGCCAGGCACATGAGGTATATCTGAATAAACAGACAAACATTTCTGTCCTTGTGGGATAACTAGCTATCACACTCAACCCACACATTTGAATTACAGCTTCAGAGCAATTTCAGACTTAAAGAGTCCAAAGGTAGATTTCAGAAGCTGTGAAGTGTTAGGCCTTTAGGAACGGTGCCCACTTTCCTCCTGAAGCAACATTTCTTCGATTGCCTTGTCACTTTGTCCTTTGTCATATCTGTATCAACCAAGTGCTATTATCAGAGTAGAAAGTTTTCTTAGGCACCTACCTTTGTACCTTCCTCGTTTCCATTTACAATTACTTAGGCACGGTTTGCCAGATTATCAAGGAAATTTTTCAAGTTAAAGGGAAGCAAGCTTCCTTTGGGGGAAGGATAGACATGAATCTTTCCATCACATAGTTCCCACTCTCCTTTAGTTATAGAGATGTGGAATTATAAACCAGAAGGAAGCTATTTGGCCCACTCACATGTGCTTCAAGTAAACACTGTAATTAAGTCAGATAAAACTAAAGGCAGTTGTATTAGCGAAGGTTTTTTGGTAACAAGTACAGTGACTTACTGGAAGCAGCTTTAGGGAAAAAAAGGACAGGGCTGGAGTCAAAATTTACTATCATTTAAAGGGGCGTCACCTATTGTATAGGCTTTAGAAAAAACTAAGTATTTGTTATTTAAGAAATGTCATTACCATTTACCATGAAAAGGGCATCTAGAAGGTAAGAAAATAAAGACTAAAAAAGTAATAGACATGGTAAGAAATAAAAGATATAAAAGTAGCTCGGTGTAGTCGGGAAAGATTTTTTTAATAGCATTTATTGTATTCGTCTCATATATATAGCAGATATTTATTATGTATAATTTTTAAATATGTAAAGTATGAAGAAGGCAATAAATAAAATAATGCTCCTCCCTTACCCCTACCTCCAGATAACCACTGTTTATATTTTGATATTCAATGAATACACAATATACATGAACTAGGATCATATTGTAACACTATTTGTATTCAAAGTTCCTCCCTTAATATAAGCTTTATCCCATGCTTTTAAATGTGCTTTGAAAACATGACTTTATAATGGTTTCATTATCTCTCTCTCTCTCTCTCACACACAAACACACACACACACACACACACACACACACACACACACACACACTTGTAGTTACTGATGATTGAGATTCTCTCTAAAAATAGCTACTTTCTAGACCATACCCTGTATTAGGAAAACCATTAATCAACAAGCCCTGCTCATGCACACAGTTTTAATCAGCGTTTTAGTCCTTTACTTATTTTTTAAATTTTATTTTATTGTAGTAAGAACACTTAACATAAGATCTATCCTCTAAACAAATTTTTAAGTGTACAATACAGTATTGTAACATGTTGCACAACAGATCTTTAGAGCTTATTCATCTTGCTAAACTCCCCCATTCTCTCTCACCCCAGTCCCTGGCAACCACTATCCTAGTTTGACTATTTTAGATACCTCATGTAAGTGGAATCCTGCAGTATTTGTCCTGTGGCTAGCTTATTTCACTTAGTATAATGTCCTCTGAATCCATCCATATTAACCTCCAATTTTCTGTCTCATGTGTGTGTGTGTGTGTGTGTGTGTGTGTGTGTGTGTGTGTGTGTGTAGACAGGAGTGTGAATCTGGCTGAAATATTCTGGGAGCTAAGGAGATTGGGGCTCTTAAAAAGGACAGTGTTGACTCCCAACTCAATCACCATATTTTCATCCAAAATCCTCTTGATTTATTCCTTCTAGAGTATAAACATGCACATTTTTATCAGGATGAGAGAGAGTTATCTGGGCTATAAGGAAAAATCTAAGGGGTTTCCTATAATTGTGGGGCAGGAGGAGGTAGAAATATTTCTTTAAATGCCAAGTTTATAAAAATTGGATGCAAAATGAATGGCCATCAATAGGTACAGGTTAAAAAACTGTGATACTGTCATACCAGGATATACTATATAGCCTATAAAATCATGTTTTAGACCAACATATAATATACATAGAAAGTGGTCATAATGTATGACTAAGTGAAAAAAATTCAGGCTATAAAATATGTGTAATGTCATAGTATTTTTATTAAAAGACCTCCTCATTACATGATTTCTATGTATATTTTAGTTGTAAGACAAAGGATATGGTAGTAAGATAAACCAGGAAATAGATTTCTTTAAAAGTAAAACTAAAAAGTTATCTTTTCAGAAAAATTGTGTTCCATTTCATGTAGCTAAATAGTCTTCCCAATCATTATAGGTTTTTGTTTTATATTTCTAATATTTTCATCTGTGTGGCTCACAGATACTTTTGTTATGGCTATTTGGGCAAATTAGGAAGCAGGGTGCAAGCCCTATGACACCAAGTTATCCAGTATGCTGCAGCGACTGTCTCTAGCATAAACAAAGGAAATTTAAGAATTCTGGGGCCAGGAGCATATAAAATGAAGAAAGAAAGTGAGCAAGTTGCAAACATATTTAGGAAAAAAAAAAAGCACTTTTGTTTTATGCTTAACCTCAGAAGGAATGCATCTATCGTACTTCATCAAATATGAAAATGGCTATTGGTTTAAGACTGCTATAGATCTTTATCTTTTTCAAGAAGTGTCCTTGTAATCCTGGCTTTCAAAGAGTTATTTAAAAAATGCTTATAAATTAAAAAAAAAAACAGGTGCATCACATTATATAGTAATTTTTTAAATCATCCTCCGCACTTGGTGTTTAGATGGTTTCTGTTATTATCATAAATAATCCTGGCATCAAAAACCCTGCATGTGAATCCAGTTAGCAAGATGTGCAAAAGGAACCAGGGCCCCTAAATAGAATAAGGACAGATACCCTAGTACCTTAGAAAGAAAACAGTGCCATGAAATCTGTCCTCCATGGCATTACTGCTGGTCAGGCAGAGAGAGGCAACGTGAAACACCCAGCCCAGGCAACAAGGCTGACGATAAACAAGGGCTAGGGAGAAGAGGAGAGCTTGTTTACTGGGCAGGAGTAAAGCGGAAGTAAGGGAGGAAATTTCTGAGCATGTTTATAAAGCCGCACTGGGAGCTCAAATGCAAACAGGACACCATTTCTAATGGATGAATAAAAATCAATGCTTCCCATCTATTGCACTTTTCCCTTGTCATCCTAACATACGTGCAAAAAGATTTTTTAGGTTAAAATTTTAGGTCTGTAAGGATAGTAAATGCTTTACCCCAACTCCAGGTAGTTTTAAGTGTTATATGTCTTGACTAGCTTTACATGTAATCACTCCAGTTTCAGCCATTGGCCTGAAACACCGTTACTGAAGTAGCCAGTGATAAGAGTTTCATAAACACGGTGGTGGCTGAAATTGGCTTACATGTAGGATCTCTTCTAGTGTGTATTAACTAAATGGAAATTTTTATATTAAATCTGGAAAAGTTTGGATCTTAACTTCAGAGATGATTGACTGCTTCACAGTGTAAATATTTTTAAGTAGAGAAGGGAAGGACACACCTAGTCAAAAAATCTTTGTTTACCTTACTTGATTTATTATATTCAAACTGAGAAATGAACCCGAGTACCGTAAACCAGAGAAAGTTTTAAGAAGATCTTAGCCTAGAGAGGAAGGAGAATAAAACAGATGTAACCAGAATACTAGGAAAAAAAACATTTTTAAGGGGTGGGTGGAGTAAATCACAACAGTTATATAAAGTGAAAAATCTAAAAGACCTAAATGCCCCCAAAATAGAGTAATAAATGCAAAAATTTAGTACAAACATATCAAGATTTTTTAATGTAATTATTTAAAGTTATATTTTAATGAGTGGGAAATTCTATGATGTCATGTTAAAAGGGATAACAAATGCATATACTATACAATGTGATTTCAAACATGTAAAGTAAAACGTGTATAGGAAAAAAGAACAAAAATGTATCAATGTTATCAGTGGTTGTTTTTGGGAATTGAGCTACACATGAGTTTTTTCCTTTACTTTTCTTTATTTTCCAATGTTTCTACTGCACATATATTATTTTTGGCAACTTGGGCAGGGGAGAAAGTTGATTTTTTTCCCCTTCTTCTAACCTCTTTTTCTAACTTCTTTTAAAGCCAGTAGTACTAGTAAAATTCCTTTTTTTTTTAGTTGTCTTCATAAATTTTTTGGCGGCTTACTATTTAGTGGATAAATTCTAAAAAAATGATGAGCTCTACCAAGGTTAGCATTAAAATGGTTGTCTCTGACTCAGTGACTTTTCATCTACGTCATTCATTTACTAACCCATACCTATACCTGGATTTATTTGTTTTCTTTTTTAATAAATGAATATATTGATACCCTAGTGAAAGATTAAGGTTGATACTGTTTACTTTGAAGTGAAGACTCAATAAACATGCCTTCGTTTTACCATGTTTTACATATTTAATAAAATCATCTGAATTAGAAGCCCAATGTATTCCAACGGTGAAAACTAAAAAGTATAATATTTTCCTTCCTTGTTTTCAGGTGCTTAGTAAATTTTACCAATGGTCTGTCATTACTTTGGATTAATTTATAGATAGGAATTAACACCAGCAATAAAATTTATAGACCAATATACATTTTTTTAAAACACACCTTATATGAAACAAGCTTAGGTTTCTTCTCTATTTTTCAGACATCAGGAAGAAGAGGTTTCTTCTCAATGGAAAAAATTTATTCTTCTTATCCTAGAGTAAAGAAACATGTGAACAAGTTAAGTTTTTACTCTAGAGAAATACTCTTTAATCCCGACCCCATTTTAATCTAAATTTTATTTAATATTTCCAGCAGTATTTCAACTGGTAGAGCAGAATGGAAAAGCCACACGCCCATGTGACCCAAGGACCCAAGGATCCACTCTTCAGTCTTCTAGATCCTCATTATTCAGAATATAGCATCTGAACAAGCTGCATTGGCATCACCTGGGAGCTCATTAGAAGTGCAGAATCTCAGACCCCACCCCAGATCTACTGTCAGAATCTGAATTGTAATAAGATCCCCCATGTGACTTGTAGGGACATTAAAACTTGAGAAGCGCTAGGCTAGACAACTTTTTATTGCTTTTGTTGTTACATGCCCCAGAATAAGAAGGCATTGATAAAAGTAAGTGAATAAAACTTGTTAATATGATGAGAGTGAAACTTCTGTTTACAGTCTGTACTGGAAATGTGTTTTAGAACTACAATTAGATGATCATGGTTTTAAATTTTAATTTTAAATGATGTGCATTAACTGTTAGAAAAGTCACAGCTACAATGACCATGTTGTTCATTAGAAAGAGGAAAGAAGTACAAATGAATACAAAAAGATGACAGTGAGGATTGACTGAACTATCTAAAAGAAGTACACTTTACAGGAGAAGTTTTTGGAAATATTGTAATCCATAGAAGACTCTCGTCAAAGGTGTCAGTTCCAAGGTATATATAAGATATGTGCAACTTTTCATGATTCACATGCTAAAGTCAATAGGTTCCTTTGCTTTTTCCCGTATTGTTTGTATTGTTTAATTTAGCAGTCTCAAGTGGTGGGAAACCATATAGTTTTCTGGAGCGAAGACGTATGTGAGTTAGCACCAAAAAGATTTTGAACATATAGTAGGCATTCGACATATACTTCCTGGTTCATCATACATCAGTCATTCTTGTGACAGAGTGATTGAGCACCTACTCTTGCCGGGCCCCATGCTAAGTTCCAGATACACAGTGGTAAGTGAAAGAGACATGGTTCCTGCCTTCAGGTAGCTTCTGATAATTACTGCTGATCAATTTTTGAAAAGTACCTGTGGATTTTGTTCATCTATGCCATTTCTGTGCCTTGTACCTACCTTTTTTTCATTGATAATAAGTAATGTCTAATCCTTGGTTATCAGTCTAACTCATATAGCTTGGTCAGTTGTGATTTGTATAGCAGTTAATAGCACTTCATATAGCAAAATGCAGCTGGCAACTTACAGAAAAGAAGTTAAGATATATAACAATAAGTTACATACTGTAACATAATCACTGTAAGGGCTTGACATGAATGGGAGATAGTGGGCTGGGGGTTGCTAGGAAGGTGGTGTGGATAAGTAACAATGAGCAGGAGCCATGAACAAGTCTTCTCCTAAATTGTATGGATGGATGTAATGCAAGTATGGTCAAAAGGAAATACATTAAAAAAAAATTATATGTTCCCAATTGATGAATTGGGTAATCTATTGGACTTGTACGTCTTCACATGAAGGTAATTTGTTTTTCAAACCAATCTTATAATATGGCATTTAGAAAATTATTCATCTTTAAGTCGCTTTGTGAGTTTTCTTGGAACGATGGATTTACCCACTGTAATTGAGACCCGACAAGTTGGGTGGAAAGTTGAAATAAATAGCTCGTAATGAGCAAGTGGCCCAGACTCAGGTTGAATCAACCATTACTTTAGGACACTGATATCTTTGTGGATTTTGAGTGCAGTCCCTCCCAGTTTCCTAACCCTGCATTCCGAGAGCCCTGGCATTTGTGCCTGTTTTAACCACCACCCACAACTGGTTCCACCCTTGTTTTCCAGTGACTGAATTCTCTGCTATGATGTTCCAGAGGTTAAGAGCACAGTCTCAGAAGTCAGACAGACACAAGTTTGTAGTTCTGATCTCACTACCTCCTGGACATAGGATCTTGGGTATTTATGTCTCTATGCCTCAGTTTTCTCACCTAGAAAATGGAGATCAAAAATCTCATCTCATGTGATCATATGGATGATAGAACTATATAAGACACTTACTGCCACATGTAGCACATGGTTAAATGTAGCTACTACTACTTTATTATTATTAAACCCAGGTTTCCAAAGTGGTTCCTTTCTGCTACATGAAACCCCTTTAGTAGCAAGCGGTTTTATTTGTTAGTTTGTTTGTTTGTTTGTTTACCTTGTGTCTCAGTCTCTTAATGGTTATACTTTCTCTCAACTGAATTCATATTGCAGAGGCTGTCTCCCTGGGCACTCTCCTCCTTTGTGGCACTTTTGCTGAGCTCCCACTCTACCCCGGGTTCAACAGACACCCAGCTCCTGGGCATTGTTTATCTCATAGAGACAGAAGTGCCTTGGGTTAAAGCCAGGGGAGACTGGCTGCCTGGGTTCAAATCTCAGCACTTCTACTTACTAGCTGAATGACTCTAGGTATATTATCCACCCTTTCTATGCCTCCATTTTCTCATCTGTAAAATGATTTGTACCTGTTTCATTTGATTGTTGTAAAGGTTAAATAGATTATCATAAGTGAAGAACCTAGAATAATAAATGCTATATAATATTTGATATTATGAGTCACACCTTGGTACTTATCCACTTCTTTCTTCTTACTCTGGGGTAACCTCCCATATGTAATGCTATTTTCATGATTCGTATTCACCGTTTCATGTCCCTAGACTATCCGGACACTGCTCATGCTTCCGCCTCAAGACCCCTGCCTTCTCCACATTCTGTCACAAATGTTCCTGGAAGACACTAGCTGTGACAGTGAGGAATGAGTAATATTTTCTTCCAAACTTTATGTCTGTGAGGTACAGTACACTGGGCCCAACCTGGTGGCCACTTATGGAAAATAGGCTGAAACTAAGAGAGCTGAGCAAAGCAGTTGCCTTATTCTTCCTTAATGTCCTCATCCCTCTCTCCCCATTTCCACCAGTAAACAAAGACCACCCATCTGGAAGAAAGAGCAGTGCAAGACTCCTCCCCAGTTGAAGCTGACTGCCTTGCTAGAAAGTATTATGTGGATAAAAAGCAAAGGAGAGTCAGGAGGATAAGTCAGAGTATGAACTTCTATTGAATCCAGGGGGTAAATTGGTTAGCTGAACTGTTGCTGTTCTATGATGAGGCAATGTGGCTAAACTCAAGGTAACCTGAGAGAAGTAAGCCAAAAGAAGACTGAATCTTATTTGAGAACATTGAATAAAGTACACATCACTGTTTTGTAAACTGTTGAGCACTCTCAGGGACTTTAGTGGAAGTTAGGGGAATCAGGGTGGGAGGGGGATGTCTTACTTCTCAGCCCTCCATGCCTCGAATAGTACTTGGCTTGTGGCAGTAAAGTGTTTCTGCTCTGCAGTCCTGGCTTCAAGCCTCCCACGGGAAGATTCCTTTTAATGCTCCAAATCCCTTCCAAGGCCACTGTTAATATTTTCAAAAGTAAGATAATGATTATCAGCTTATTCTTTTTATAGCACAAAGTATTTAAAATATTTACTTGGTGTTTATTTTTTCAGTCATTTGAATGGAGGTTTACTTGGTTTGATTAATCAAACCACCCAAGGTCTTTATTATTTCTTTAATCTTTTATTCTAGTTCATTCATTCAATTATTCTCTATGCAATTAAAACTCTACAGTGCTTAATTAGATAATTCAACTTGACCCTAAAGAAGGAGACGAAAAGCCAATATAGAAATATAAATAACAAAACATAAAAACATCAAGAATAAATAACAGTTTATATATAGACGTCATTCAGTCAATCTTATCTGATTCTGATATCTAGAAGTCCAAATATTTCAAAAGATAATAAAACCCAAAGTCACCACATTAATTTATCCAGTAGGTCCAACACTCTTCTGAAAGCCATGAACTAGATGCTATTCAATCTTCCCTTTCAAGAAAAAATAAACTCACTGGAATACACCATAACAAAATATTTGGAATGTGATGTCTATACATTTGCAAAAGCAAATTATAGTCTTAAATCCTGATACCATTCAATAAGTATGGGTTTAGTACTGGGCTTTTCTCCATATCTTAAAACCAATTACTTAGGCTGATATTCAGAGTTAGTCAACATACATTTGCTGTGTAGAAAACTGTGACCCAAGTCAAGTAAGGTAGTGAATTCGGGTTAGTGACATAAGTTGTTTTTCCCATTTCTGAAGCTGCAAAATTTGATGTCAAATATTCTCCATAGATTCAAGGTTGCCCACTAGCATTCACACTGACATTTGATCTCTCCCTAAAGGATTCTGTACCATGTAATGATTAGGGGCATGGCCTTCGAGTTCAGAGGAAATCGAGGTTTCAGTCTCTGCTCCACCACCTACCACTTGTATGGCATTGGGCAAGTTATTCAACTTACTATGTCTCAGTTTCCTCATCTTTGAAATGAGGATAATAATATCTACCTTAAAGGATTATAGGATTTAGATGAAATAAATAAAAAGTCCTTTGCACTCAATAAATAGCAGCTATTATTTTTATAGGGACAACAATTTTCCTGTTCAAGTATGGCCTCAGGCATGGTCACTGAGCTGACTCACTGACCTGAATGTCAATACTTGCCTCTCCTTCCCCTTCCTGAATGGAGCAGCTGAAGCTATCTGTCAAGATTAGTTTCTTCCCTTTTCTTCAAAGACCTTCAAGTAAAACACCACAATCTTCTTCTGTTGACCTAACAAAGTTTAAGCTGTTCTTTATATCTAACCTAAATCTTCTCCCACCATTCAAACTAGTTTCCTCTTCTTCTGTCCCATCTAGAGATAGAAGAGAGTTGCTCTCCAGCCTCTGGATAGTAAACTGTCATATTTAGGAGTCCACAAACATTTATTAAATACCCCCTGTGCACCACACCCTGTAAGAGACCAAGAAAATGAGTTTAGATTTGTTCTGCATTGTGGCAAGTTCTGGTAAGTGGAAAACAGTTTAAAATCAGGAGGCAGAACTATGTGGTAAAACCATATCAAATCAGATAGAAGAATTGTACTGGTCTAATTTAGTTGTGCTCTTTCAGATGCAATCACAAGTATAGCCAGAAGTTTACAACTAACTGAGAAAATACCTGAAATGTAAATGAAGATGCTCAGAAATGCATGAAAAAAAAGAAAAGTCAAAGCAAAATATAGTGATGCGTAAATAGTTACTGTACTCAGAGATAAAGACTGCTGGAAAAAATAGCACTACTTTGATCTGCTATGATGTTTGAACGAAGAAGGTACGAAAGGTGGTATGACCAGAGAAAAAGGTCTGAAAAGAAGCACGAATCCCTTTGAACCAAATGCTTCTTTAAACAGAAATCCAACTCCCTCTGCTCTGTGCAGCCTAGAGGAGGAAGGAAGACAAAGGGGGAAGCAGGGCCCGAGAGACTTCAGTGTTGGCACACTTACCCTGAAAAGGAAAATGCAGCAGGCAGAAGAAGAGCAGGAATTAAACCCTTTCTTCTAGAGATTCTCCTTTCTTCTCTTCTCATGGCCCCAACCCCTTCTACTCATAAACTTTTTTAGGTGTGTTTTTATCCTGAATTTTAAAGTTACTACACCATGCCTTTATGCTGGAAAGTTTAGTCAGTGGGACCTGGCCTGATCTTTCAGGGAAGGTCAGCTTGCCCTTTAAAAATATTTTTGTTCCCTTTGGCTGTCTTGGGACTGTGAATAATGAACATTAGAGCTTGAAAAGCTAGTTTAGAGCCATATCCTTTGTGTTAACAAGGTAGAGATTTAACCAGAGAAAGAAAAATGTAAGTAATTTAAATTTCTTTGGTGACTTCTAGGCTCTGTAATTATTTTGACATGCCTTTGGTGTCTATAAATTCTTTGCATATTGTAGGTACACAAAACATTTTTGGTGAAAGAATTATGAGTAACAAACATATCCATATTCACTGAGCAACATTTTATATTTTCTGAGTTAGTACATAATAAATAAGCCAGACTCAAAATTAAGTTTCTGTGCATTAAGGCACATGTAGGTACAAATTAATGGATTTGGTGGGACATTACTGAAATTCACTGAGAAAGAAAATATTGTGTAAGAGAAAACTAGTAAACTTCATTAACCAAAGTTTTCATGACTACTCAACCTCTGCATGTTTTAGGCAGAAAAATACAAAATCTCTTTGCAATTCGAAAGCATTAAATTAGAACTTTAATTTATTTTTGCAAAGTCCTCTATAGAGGTTCTTAGAAATGTAGAAATAATTTAAAGATAAATGGTACAAATCAATTTATCGTTCCATAATGTGTGTCTTACAATCTTACCTCTTCTTTTTAAAAAGTTATAAGGAAGGGAAAATCTTCGGGGAATCACTAAGAACATGTGAATGATGATGTTTGTTATTTTTTCTTTATCCAGAAAGTTCTATAAGTTGTCCCAAATTCCATTTTCATTTGACAGAAAATCAGAAAATTGCATTTTCTTTTTTCAGGGTAATGGGAACCTTTCGTGTAGATCCTGGCTGCTGTTCTTATGTGACAGGAACGTGTAACGCCTTTGAAACCTCTGTTCTACCTCAGATTTGGACCTAAACTGAGGCTGAAACTGGAGAAAATGGTGTCAATGTCAACTTTTTTTTTTTTAATAGAGTGCTGTTTGCTACCACTATAACTTTAAATCATTTCCCATAATTTAAAGAGAGCCAGTATAACTCAATGGTGAAGAGTGAAAACATTAGCTTCTGACAGGCCTGTATTCAAATATCAGCTATTTCACTGTGTGGCAATGGGAAAATCACTGTACCTTCCTGAGCCTCAGTGTTCAGATCTGCAAAGTGAGAATAAGGGCACAGAATTGTCACAAGAATTAAGAGAGATACTTTGTAAAAACTCTCATGTCTAGAAGACACACTGTCAATGATAGCCGTTATAATAATAATTATTATTACCATTATCACTGTCATCATGATATATACAGACACCATTCACCCACTGCACACCTTACCCCAGCATTCAGAGCTTCTTTCTGAGCCCACATGCCTCTGCATCAGGAGCCTGGTTTAGAGGTCTGGCAGCCCGTTTTTTTTCTGTGGTCACCGATGCCATTCCTTAGACCCAAGTATGGGGTGCACAGTAACAACCATCTAGGACAACTTGGCTATTTCAGTGTCTCCACCTCTTATTAACTGTTGTTACAACACAACCATAAGAACAGATGGGATAGTTCCTTCAGCTGAGGGTCCAGAAGACTGAGCAGCTCTTTTTCTTTAGTTACCTGTTGCTACCCAAACAACAATATTCCAAAAGAAATGTTATGTTCACTCTATTAAATGTCCATAAACTTAACTTCTGAATCTTTCTATTTTTGACCAATTTCATTCAACCCAAAGAGAAGAAACTTCTGATCTTTTACCAATTTCATTCAACCAAAGGAAAAGGAAAAGCAGCATAGAAATAATTTGAGTCCATTGCTTCTGGACACTTCCATAATTCTCATCCTTAGCTCAGTCACAAATAAAACATACTATAATTAAGTTGTCTAACTTCAGGATCAATCCTCATCATAATAGAATGTATAAGTTCTTCAGGACATTCACCCACTTACTTTGCTATATGGTCATGTTTCGGTGCTTTATCAATGGTTGAGGGAAAGTTCAGTCTTGACACTTTTTGGAATCTCACCTTCACCAATCATATTATTGTAAAAGCAAGTGGATTGTTGAAAAATTCAAACAAACCAACCAATGCATACATAGCTACACAAGTATGCTTGGATACATGCATACACCTTGGGTCCCCAGAATTTAGATAGACTTGGGTATATCTAAGAAATAGTGTGTACAAAATCTCAAAGTCACAAATTCAAGTATGTGTGTGTGTGTGTATGTGTGATATGTGTGCATATGTGTGTATATACATACATACACATATATACATACATGTATATATGTGTATATACATACATACATATATACATACATGTATATATGTGTATGTGTGTGTGTGTGTGTGTGTATATATATGTGTGTATATATATATATATATATATATAGAGAGAGAGAGAGAGAGAGAGAGAGAGAGAGAGAGAGAGAAAACGAAAGAGAGACTGAGAGACAGGGAGACAGACAGACAGACACATGTCAGGCAAGTAATAAAAGTAAAGTCAGGGGTAAAAAATAATTGGCTCTCTCAGTCTTTTATTTTTTTTCACTTTTGTTGGAGGTACAGATGCCAGAGAAATACTAAGAAAATGTCAAGTTCTCTGAGCACTGGAGTCATGTCTCACCGTTCTTTTATTTCATCTGGTACCCATGAGAGTTTCAATAAAAACCTGATGATTTGAAGAGCATGAAGTATGAACCTAGTAATCATTGAGAAAGAACTGTGAAAATGAAGGTCTCATGCAGTTTCAAAATAACATCTGCGAGGGATTGTGGAGTTTCTAGAGTATATCCTTTTTTCAATGGACCATCAATGAGAGCTGTCAATGCCCAGACCATATAACTCATATAACATGTGTATGTACCATAAGATCCTTGGATGAGTTGACCTATTTAAATGACTTATTGTTCTGGGTCGGTGATTTGCAAAGTGGTGTCCCTGGACCAGTAGCATTGACATCATCTGGGAACTTGGTAGAAATGCAAATTCTTGAACCCTGACCCCAGAGCTACTAAGCCAGTTACTACTCTAGAGATGGGGCTCAGCATTCTACTTTTAACAGGTTCCCAGGTAATTCTGATGACATCTAAACTTTGGAAATCACTATTATTGGTCATACCTATATTGATAAAGATTGAACATGTTATTGTGCTTTTCAGGCACTTGGAAAAAACTCTGCTTATCATTAAATAAAATAACCCCACCAAAAACATAGGACAGCAATATAGATACTGATACCTAGCTCATTTTTTTCCTAAATATAAGAGTTTATTTAGGCATAGGCAAAATAATTACAAAATTTGCCCAAGAATTTCCCCAAAGACCTATTTTTCTTTTGATGGTCACAGTTTTGTAATAAATAATCTCTCTGCCATCAAATAGGCAATTTCATATCCATTTCACAAACATAGTTCATTTGTCACTGAGATTACCTGCAGGTGGATTTTTAATGTGGCATTCATCTCTCTTAATATAAAGTTCTTCTTCCAGTACTTCCTTAATTCTCTTATGTGGCTCACAATATAAAAATTTCTTCCCTATAAAGACATTAACAAAATTGGTTACATATCATAAATTCTTCCCAACCTTCTAGCCATTACACCTACACCAATGACTATTTTTTTAAAAAAAGACATATCCTTCTATACAAATGCCGAAGATTTACTCTGTAAACTCTATTTTGGGAAGATCTCAGTCATTGTAGTTTCTGGTTCTTTTGGGACTTCAGACTTTCATATAATTCCTGAACTTTGTGGGCAAGTTTAAGATACCTCTTTAAGGTATAAAGAAATACATGGAGTTTTCTTCATTAGCTTCAAGAAAACTGTCATTTATTCAATAAATTCTTATTAAAGACCTACTCTGTGTCAGGCATTTGAGTAGGGGCAGAGGACAGAACAATGAATAATTCAGATGTGAGCATGGAGTCTACAATCCAGATATATAACAGAACAGCCTCAGCATTAATTAATCATCATTTTAAAAGACTTAACCTGATTTGTAGTAGTGAACCACTTATGGGCATATGACTTTGTCTTGACCTCTAAACCTGGCTCTATAGGACACCAGTGCTACGTGGAGGACTGTATTATGCATTCTGAGTACCTTAGCTATGTTCCTTCTGCTCTGTGCTATCTGACCCTGCCTATCTCTGCAGTCTCTCCTCTCAGCCTTTCTCTGTTGTTCTCTGAGCTTCCACATGGCCTTTCTGCCCATTCTCACATTGAAGCCTTTGTATATTTTATTTTCTCTGCCTGAACTGCCGTTCTTCTAATTTTTTTTTGGGGGGGGGGTACTGAGGGGGCTGGGTAGCTTCTCAAATTTCAGGCATAGCCTTAAATTTAAATTCTTTAGGAAAACTTCCCCTAACTCCACAAATCTCAAAATGCCCCTGGTTGCTTCTTCTCATAGTACCCTCCTCTTTTCTTTCATTTAATTTACTGGAATTTATATATAATTTCATTTACTTTATATACAATTACTTGCATAACTATTAGTATAATATATGTCTTTCTTATCAGACCATAAATATCCTAAGAGCTGGGATATTGTCTGTTCTGTTCATCAGAGTCCTAAAACAGAGCTTGGCGCAATAATAGACACTCAGTAAGTGTGTGTTCAAATAGAAATAAGTATTGTTAAATTAGACTGAGCTGAAAGACTATTCTGTGAACAGTTCTGCCCATTCAGCCTGGTGAATGTCAGGGAACCAGTAGTTTTAGTCTCATTACTCAAAAGCTCAATCCAAAGAACTGTGGAAAACCTAAACAATCAAATACTTTAGCTATTTAAGATTTGACTTCATACTCACAAGAATATGACAGGTGTCTCATCTTTTCCAGACTAACCAATAAAGGACACAAGTGAATAAATTTGACTTGTGGACAGATTGGGCCAAATGGGGCAAGATATCTGGTGTGGCCCTGGGTCACTCCTGGTCATGAAGACTCAAGGACACTCTTATCCACAGACAAGGTAGAACTAGATAGTTATTGGGTCTCATTCGTTTCCCAGAAGTTAGGAGTCATATGAATGAGAGATGGGGTTAGCATTACTCCAGCTTAACTCTGATTTAAACTTTTTTGGTTAAATCATGATCTTCAGACAGAAAAGGGTTTAAGAAATGTGGCTAAGAGGAAAGAAAACCCTATAACAGGTCAGTAAAGAGAAAGAGATCACTTCTAAGCAAATTTCAGCTCTGCTGCTATGAGAATTTACAGAGGAAATCACTAAAGGTTTTGAGGAACTGTGAAAAACGAGAATAGAAAAGAGTTAGTATAGGCAAATATTCTCTACTCTGCTCCTCCACCCCCAAAAAAATGAGAGTGAGAGAGAGAGGGAGAGGGAGAGGGAGAGAGAGAGGGAGAGGGAGAGAGAGGGAGAAAAGAAAAGAAAAGAAAAGAAAAGAAAAGAAAAGAAAAGAAAAGAAAAGAAAAGGAAAGGAAAGGAAAGGAAAGGAAAGGAAAGAAAAGAAAAGAAAAAAAAAGAAAAGAAGAAAAGGAAAAGAAAAGAAAAGGAAGAATGGGAGAGCAAAAGAGTGGGAGAGAGGAAGGGAGAGAAAAATAAAGAAAAATTTTTTATAAACTAACATAGCAGCTTAATGTTGATCTTCACCAACATTTTTAATGAATTGGTCAACAAATTGATTGTGAGTGTAGACTATGAGGAGCTATGATCTTTAAGTGTAAAGGAGTGCTGAAAATACTATTCCAGACTAAACTACTTCCTTTTGTTAAGAGTTAATAACAATTGGCACAATTTATTGAATGCTACCATGCCCTAGGCATGTTATATGTATTATCTTTCTTTCTCACAATCACCCTATGGGCAGGTATAATTATTCCTATATTATAGGTGAAAAAGAAACTCCAAGAAGTCACAAAACTCAGAATAAAAATTAAAAGCCCTGTCTACCTGACTTTCTGACACCCAAATTACCAAATTAGCTAGATTAGAGAGATGTAGCCACAATGCATCTGGATTTCAGCAGGGCATTTGATAAAGTGTGTTTATAGGAGGAAGAATGTCCATGCAAAAGATGTTGGTTGACTGATCAAGGGCTCCTAGAGATTATTTGGAACTGTTGGGATCACCATCTAATTTGCTAATTTGGATGCAGGAACTGCCAGCAAACTCACCAAATATGAGAATGGCACAAACTTGGTGAATGGCAAACACAGGACTCAAAGGGCTACTTCTATACCTGGAATGCCCTGCTGAAATCCATAAGATGGTATTGATAGGGATAAATGTAACGACTTGTGTTGAGGATTAAATAAATGCGTAAGTATAGAATAGCAAAGGCCTGGTTCAAATATTTTTAGTTGAATGAAGAAGGAAAGAGAAATTATGGATGGCATAGACTGCATTTGTTATATATTTTAATGATATAAAGTGTCTGCCAAAACAGCTAATGTAATTTTGGATCCATTTAATAGAAGTATAATGTTCAGCTCAAAGGAAGTTATAGTCCCACCACACTATTCTAATCTGATCATACCTAGAATACTGGTTTCAGTGATTTAATAAACTGAAGAATGTTGGAAGAGGTCAGCCAGAAAATTATTTTAAAGGTAATACTGAAGTCTATGAAAGATTTGATGGGTGCTCAAATAGCCACCTTAATGTAATTCAAGGATGAAATTATATAACTTCAGTGGGGAAAAAAACACACTTTTTCTGTGTATATTTGAGAACAGATCTGTGATTAGGGAGTAGAAGCTATAGAGAGACTGAAGACCTTTCTAAAAAATAGAGACTGAACACTCTTCAAAAAACATTTGAAAATTGAACAAGTGCTTTGTGTGGGTGTGAACCTCCTGTTTCTACTTAGTCTGAGGCTCTAAAAGGAGGTTTTCAAGGAGGCTGTCGCAGGAACTCTTCATATGCTGGGACCCTGACTTTGTGAGCTCCAGAACGTTTGGACACCTGACTGAATTCATTACTTATTTCCCTGCAACTTGCCCAATGCTAGGCATGCAAGAAGAACACAATATTCGTTGAGTTGATGAGTGAATGATTAATTCGACCTTTTACTCCTACAGGAACCTTTTAAATTCTAGCATCTTTAATGGGAAAATTCCCAGATAGAATTTTAAGTCGGAATGAGGAATTACTTAAATATACTGAATACTTAAATATACTGAATTTAGTTGTTCTAAGTAAAGGCCTCTGCATGCTGTTGATAATAATAAAAGGAATGAGGTATCATAAGCAGTAATATTGGGACTGATGCTGAGGAAAGAGCCCCTTTCATTAGAAGGCAGCCATCATCCGGCCTCTCCTTGATGAGATCTGGCGGGAGGAGGATGTGTGGTCCCGAGGCTCCAGAAGTGAGCCGCTTCAGCCCAACCCTCCCCGCTGGGGCCCGCAGTGAACACTGGAGCTTCCAGAACAGAGAATGCTCTCTAGAGAGGCAATCAAGGAGGCGCTGCAGAAGGCCTGGAAACAGCTCACATTCCTCTTTGGCCTATTATTTTCACCATCATCATTCCTTAGCACTTGCTGAAAACTTGTGCTGCGCCAGGGGCTGTGACATATCTGTAAATTCATGGAACGATATGGATGAGCGCTGCGACCTGGCGCAGGCTCAAGTCACAACCACGTCGGTTGTGGCTGTGGACCAGAACTGCTTTTACTTATTCAAATATTGCTTATGTGTTTGGCAGGGCAGGGAGGAAACAGAGGTGTTAAAATGTGGCCCATAATTGTGAGAGTCAAGAGATGGGAGTTTAAGTATTACATATTTCTCCAGCACTGACTGACCGTGGGTAAGTCAATTCCTTTCCTCCAGTCTAGACCTCATTTTCCTGGTCTGTAAAATGAAGGAATTGGCAAAAATGATCTACATGCTTCCATGTGTATAAAATTTATATATATTATAAATTCATATATAAAATATAATATGTATTATAGTACATGTAATATATAATAAATTATGTAATACAACATTTTAATATATAAAACAATATGCAATAAAACAAAAAATATAATAATATATCATATATAATAAAATAAAATTTATAATATATATTTTATTGTATATGAAATTTAAATTTATATTATATATACCCTTTTATAATTTTATATTTTTATAAATTTGTATATATTCATATATACAATTTTTTTCAATACCTTCTAGGCCGACGCCACTACAAATTAAGTCGGAGGCTACCTGGGCTCAGGTAGCTTTTACTGAAGGAGGGCTTGGGGAAATGGACCAGATTCTTTCTGCCACCGTGCCATCACCTCTGCCTCTGCCAAAACGGCAGCTTCAACCCCGCCCTCCAAAATCTTCGCGGCTTCAGTTTCCGATTTCTCCCAGTTTCCCCTTTCACTAGTTATCCCTCGATTCCCCTTTCACCCGTTCTCCACACCGCACCTCCCCGCTGCGCAGGTTGGAGGGGAACTCACACTGTTTGCGGGACTCCTGCGGGCTGCCGACGCCCCGCTCCCCGCGCGCCCCGCACCCCAGCCCAGTCAGTTGCCGAGGCTGCTCCGCGTCGCGTCCCGCCTCGGGAGCAGCCACCTTAGTCACCACCATCGCGTCCTCCCCTCTCATTCCGCAGCGGTCTTCGCTGCTGGCCTTCTCAGCTCCACTGCCGGCTGCAGGAGAATGTGAGGCGTCTCCGGTTGCCATGGTGACTGTGGATCCTCCCCGCCCCCAGCCGCTCTCAGCGGGCTTCTCTCCTGCCTCAGGTGTCCCGCGCGCCCAAGAAGGCGCTGAAGTGAGGAAGCTGCTATTAGTAACTGACCAAAGCAAAAGAGCTGCCATTAATCTCTATTTTGTTCCTCGCATTAATTTCGCAAGAGAGACTTTACTATTCTAGGAAAAATAAGATTCAGAAAAGCTAAGGAAATTGTCTGAGGCCATACAGTTAGGAAGTGGCGCAAGCCGGAATCCGAATTCAGAAAAGTCTGACACTAAAGCCCAAAGAATAGATCACCACCTGGAACAGGTAGGGGCGGGGAGCAGGAACTGAAAAGGTGAGTTCAAGGTTAAGGTGGCTGGTTTCACGCAGTATTCCGTTTGTTGTGTCCAGTTCTCTGCTACACACACAACGTGATCGAACGCAGGAATGTTGAGGATTACCAGCCTTTGGATTGTAAGTTGTTATTATTATTATTATTATTAATTATTAAACAATTCTTGTAGTTTCCAAGCACATTTATTCACAATCTATTTCAATCCATATAATAAATTTCAGATGAAGAAATTAAATTCAGAAAAGTTTGATTCAAATAGCAAATGGGAAAATCTAGAGTTTGATTTGGAGCATGAGGTTGCTTTCGTTTCGTTTTTGCAGCCATTTAAAAAAGTGAATTACATCGTGTAAATTTATGAAAGCTAAGTGTGCATTACTTTTCAGAGTTAAATAATTCTACAAGGCTCATTATCAAATTCAGAGGACCTTATCTACTTTCATTTCATGCCAGAGGCAACCACTTTCACCTCTTTTGGCTGCTAATTCACTATTTACAACCATATAATCAAATACTGATTTTGCTGCTTTTTATATTTTTCAATTTTAGGTATTATATGTTGATTTTCTACTGTGGAAGATGATAATTTAACTCTCATGCTTATCACCTCACGTATACTTATTACCCCTTCAAACTCCTAATAATGATAAGATAAAAGTTTGGCTGGAGAATTTACATTGCTATGACTGTGTAAACTCTTGTCATAACTGAGTTATGCAATATCATATGGTCACTTATTCTCTCTGCATGACCTCAGAATTACCTGGAGTTAATAATTTCCTTGTTTTTCTAATTTGCTTGATTTTTAATGTCCTTATCACAAATTAATTTCCAAACTCTTTTTATCCTTGGTGTAAAGCTTTTATTATGTTTGAACATATGAGGAATTCTATTATCTTTTCTAAAAAGGCCCTTCTAGAGAGACTTCTGATCTGCTCCAGTCTGCACTGGATGCTCTCTAGAACAGTGGTTGCAAAGCTGTTGTATAAGGATTTCCCTTCACCATCATGCCTCTCTCTTGTGTTGGATCCCTTATTTATGGAACTCATCTTTTTCTTTCTTAGTTTATTTACTCATTTGATAGAGCATGTCTCCAGTAGCCCTTTAAGAAATGGTTTATGGGAGATAAAATGTCTAAATCCTTACAGGTTTGCAAGAGTCTTTATTTTACTGTCTACTAACTTGGAGCTCTAACCGTATAAGGAACTCTGGATATAGAAAATCATTCTTCTTCAGAATTTTAAAGTCATTGCACCTTTTGTCTTCTGGCATCCACTGCTGCCACAGAATTCTGCTGCCATTTTATTCCAGACCCCTGGTCTAGGACCAGTTTTTTCTTTCTAGTAACTTGGAGGATCTTTTCTTTGTCCTCCTTGTTCTGAAATTTCATCATGATACAACTTGATATGGGTCAAATTTTCAACCATTTCACTAGACAGGCATCAGATAATTTCAATCTAGAAACTCATGTCCTTCATTTTAGAGAATTTTTCTTGAATTATTGCAATTTCTTTGTTTTCTCTGTTCTCTCGGGACTCCTGTTATTGGTATGCTAACTATTCTGATTTCTCTGACCTATTTTTCCTATTTTATATCTGTATTTTTGCACTCTTTTCTGGGATAATTCCTCAAAACTATTTTTTAAACATTCTATTTTTCATTTCTGATATCATGTTTTTAACTTCTCAGAGCTCTCTAAATATTCTTTTTCATATAACACCTTGGCCTTATATCATGGATGTAATATATCTCTGTGAGGATATTAGTGATATTTTTCATTTCCAACTTAATTTTCTCCTTGTATAATACTGCTTCCTCCAATTTACCTGTTCCTGTTTGTTTTGGTCTCTTAGCTTTCCTCAATCTTCAGGTGATCCTTGACTGTCTTGCCCTATCTAGTACTGAAGAATAAGAATCTATGCATACAGGTGGGACTTATTGATGGGAGGTTTCACTGCTGAGTGATCTGTTTGGGCTGTTTAGTTGGGGAACCCCTGATGTCAGTACTTTAAGATCATATATCTTGAACTGCTCTGATTCCCCATGGGGGAACTCCAGTCCTCCTGCTGGAGGGCATCGGTCTGATGCCAGCACCCTGGGAAGTGAGTGGGAGAACTGAAGAGTCAACATGTAGTAAGTAAGTATTCATGAAATTCCCCAATTTTCAGTATGGTGATCTTGCCCTCAATTGTGCTTTGTACCTTCCAGTCTAGAGAGCCTGTTGGACTTCTTCCAGAGAGTTACTTCCAGTCATCATCTGGGGTTGGGGGCATCTATATAGCTGCTCAGAATGAGGAACTGGAGGTCTAACTGCTTTATATTTATTGTGGTAAAATATAGATAACAAAATTTCCTATTTTAACCATTTCTAAGTATACAATTCAATGACATTAAGTCTATCCACAATGTTGTATAGCCATCACCATTTCCAAATGCTTTCATTATCCCAGAGACTCTGTATCCATTAAACCCAAATTCTCTATTTCTTCCTCTCCCAACCCATAGCAATCTCTATTTCACATTCTGCCTCTATAAATTTGACTTTAGGTACCTCTTATAAGTGGACTAGTAGAGTGTTTTCAGTTTTGTGTCTAGCTTATTTCACATAGCATAATGTTTTTAAAGTTCATCTATGCTGTAGTATGTGTCAGAATTGCATTCTTTTTAAAGCTTGAATAATATTGCATTGTATGTATATGCCACATTTTGTCTATCTGTTGTTGGACTTTTGGATTGTTTCTACCTTTTGCCAATTGACAATAATGCTGCAATGAATATTGGTGTACAAGTTATTTGAGTTCCCGCTTTCAGTTCTTTTGAAAATACACTCAGAAATGGAATTGCTGGATATGGTAATTCTATGTTTAACTTTTTGAAGAACAATCAGACTTTTTCAAGTGGTTGCACATTTTACATTCCCACCAGCAATGCCAAGGCTTTCGACTTCTCTACATCCTTGCTATCATTTGTTCCTTTCCTTTCCTTTCCTTTCCTTTCCTTTCCTTTCCTTTCCTTTCCTTTCCTTTCCTTTCCTTTCCTTTCCTTTCCTTCCCTTCCCTTCCCTTCCCTTCCCTTCCCTTCCCTTCCCTTCCCTTCCCTTGCCTTGCCTTGCCTTGCCTTGCCTTTCCCTTTCCCTTTCCCTTTCCCTTTCCCTTTCCCTTTCCCTTTCCCTTTCCCTTTCCCTTCTTTTCCTTTCCTTCCTTCTTTCTTCCCTCCTTCCCTTTCTTTCATAATAGCTAGCTATCCTAATTAGTGTGAAATTTGTTGTTCTCATTTGCATTCCTCTAATGACTAGCGATGTTGAGCATCTTTTCATGTGCTTATAGGCTATTTATATATCTTCCTTGGAGAAATGTCTATTCAAGTATTTTGCCCATTTTTGAATTGTGTTTGTAAATATTTTTCTCCCATTCTATGGGTTGCCTTTTCACTTTGCTGATAGTGTCTTTGATTTTAAAATGTTTTAATTTTAACGTAGTCCATTTATCTTTTTGTTTCATACCTATGTTTTTAGTGCCATATCTAAGAAATCATTGCTAAATTCAACACCATGAAGACTTTTCCTCTGTGCTTTCTTCTAAAAGTTCTAAAGTTTTAATTCTTACATTTAAATCTTTGACCATTTTGAGTTAATTTTTGTATTAACATTATAGTATGATGTAGGAGTCCAACTTTATTCTTTTGCATATGGATATCCAGCTTTCCCAGCACCATCTGTTGAAAAGGCTATGATTTTCTCAATTGGTCCATAAATGTGAGGGTTCATCTTTGGACTCTCAATTCTATTCCATTGATCTATATATCTATCCTTATGCCAGCACCACAATGTCTTGATTAATACAGTTTTCCAGTAAGTTTTTAAATCAAGAAGTGTGAGGCCTCCAACTTTGGTGCTCAGTAACAACATTTAGCACTTCTTTAATTGCTTTCATTAATGTTTTGTAGTTCTCAGAGCAAAAGTTTTATGTGTCTTTCGTTGAATTTATTCCTAGGTATTTTATTCTTTATTCTTTTTGATGGTATTGCAAATGAAATTGTTTTCTTAATTTAATTTTCAATTTGCTCATCTGTAATGTTTACAAATAAAGTTGATTTTTGAATATTGATCTTGTATTCTGGAGCATTGCTGAACACATTTCCTATTTCTAGTAGTTTTTTCATTGGATTCCTTACACTTTTCTATATACAAGATCATCATCTGCAAATAGATGTACTTTTACTTCTTTTCCAATCTGGATGCATGTTATTTTATTTTCTTGCCTAACTGCCCTGGTTAGAATTTCCAGTACGATGTTTAATAGAAGTGGTGAGAAACAACATCCTGGTATTGTTCTTGATCTCAAGGAAAAAGCATTCAGCCTTTCACCATTAAGTACAATGTTATGCCCCTTAATAGGTTGGGGTAGGCAAGCATTTCTTAAACAGGAAACAAAAAGCATTAACCATAATGAAAATTGATAAATTAGTGGTCATTAAAATTAAGATAGTCTCTTCATTAGAATCACCATTAAGAGAGTAAAAAGGCAAGCCACAGACTGGGAGAACATATTTTCAATCTATATATCCAAGAAATGGCTAGTATCCAGAATATACAAAGAAATCCTACAAATCAATAAGGAAAGGGCACACAACCCCCCCCAAAAAATGAAGAAAGATGAACAAGCACTTCGCAAATGAGGAGATCCAGATGGCCAATTAGCACTTTAAAAATTGTTTCATATCATTAGTCATAAGGAAATTGCAAATTAAATGTACAATGAAGTATTACTACACACTTACTAGAATGGCTTTTTAAAAAACATCAACATGGTGGCAGTAAGAATGATTGAAAGGCTATGGAGCAATTGGAACTCTTATTCATTGCTGCTAAGAGTATAAATGGGTACAACCACTTTGGAGAACTGTTTTGACAACTTTTACTAAAGCTGAATATGAATATACCCTATGGTCTAGTAGTTCTAACACTAGGTATATACAAAAGTGTATCATGTGTATGCCAAAACCATATTCTAGGATGTTCATGCCAGCACTATTCATAAAAGCCCCAAACTGAATTCAAAAGCCCTCAAAAATCAACAATGGTGTGTACATACATATGTACAAAGTATTATATGTTCATATCACAGAATACTCCACAGCAATGAGAAAACAAACCTCTGCCAAATGCAAAAATATGGATGAATCTTATAGATGTAATATTGAGTGAAAGAAGCAAACACAAAAATATACATAATGAATAATTCCATTTATGTAGGTGAAATGAAATAATGGTGATAGAAATTAGAATAGGGGTTACCTTTGAAGAAGCACTGAAAGGGAGCATAGAGAGGACACTGGTTGTGTCCTATGTCTAGATCTGGGTCATAGTAACATGAGTGTGTTCACTCTGTGGAATTCATCAAGATTTCTGAACTTTACTGTATTTTTTATACCTCTACAAAATTATACAAAATTAAGCATGTTTCAGTTAGAAAAAAATTAGTCTGAAATTGTTTTACTCATTTTAAAAAATGTGGTTTACTTTGATCAAATAATAAAGAATTATGCAGTTGTTGTTTTTTATTTTTGTCACCAAAATCGAAAAGCAAATTGCAGTAACTATATTAATTTAGGTAGTTTATTTTTTTCTTTCTCCTAAATGGCTTTTGATTTTCTATTTCTAATTATTATATGTGTTTTCAATTACACACCATCTCAAATTTGGGGGTGGATAAATTATTGATAAAAATTAGTATAAAATTTACCGTTTTATCTAGAAACTGTGGTTACTATTTTTTTTTAATTCCAAAAAACTAAAAATGAACAAGAAAAACAGGACGGGTTATCCTTTTTTGCATATTAATTAAATGTAAAAGACCCATATGTCCACTAGATGGAGGCAAAATCCAAGACTAAATCTTATTTCATAAAAGTTAAAAATTATGTTTAATGTAAAAAAATGAAGTCTTTATTAAAGAAATAAAAATTTAATGTATTACCAGAGTTAATGTATTATTTTGTATTACTTAATGTCATATTCATAAAAACTAGGTGGAATAAGTTTTACATTTTGTGTTTAATCATAGATTTTGAACACACCTCCAGAAGCCATCTCAGTTTTCCTTCAGCTAAGTAATGGCAATTGAATTAGCAATTGATGTTTAATGCTTCTGGTTTTTCTTCAGAGAAGATGCTATAACCACTTAGGTTTTAATTAATTTAAGTGGTTTATTTCCTTCTTTCTTCTAAATGGCTTTTGATTTTCTATTTCTAATTATTATGTGTTTTAGTTCTACATGGTCTCAAATTCCCAGATTCTAACATTCCTGACTTATTTTAAAAGCCAACAAATCCTTCTTATAGTAATGAAGCCACCCTTTTAAATTTGTTAAATGTCGTCAAACGGACTATTTTAGGGTAATTATTTTGTTTCCTGCTCTATCATTTAATGGAGAAACTGTTCCTTCCCATTACACGGGGCTCTTTGCTTGAAATTTTAAAATTCTAGTAAATTGCCGAAATCTATTTTTTTGGACTCAGCAGCCCCCCGGAAGATACACCCCTAGAATTTAGTGACGAGGTCCTAATATGTCCCTACTTGCTATAGAAAATAACGAAAGAATGAAATTAGTTCTCACTGGATACTTACATTTAAAAAATCAACTTTATTGAATAACTTATGTATAAAAACTGCATTCCATTTACTGCATAGAATTTAATGACTTGGGCAGGTGCATACACCGCAAAACTACCACCACAATCAAGATATAGAACATTTCTAGCACCTCCAAAAAATCCTTCCTTCCTTTTTGTAGTCCAACTTCTGTCCCTGTCACCAGGCAACCACTGCTTGCTGTCTATAAATGAGTAAATTTTTCCCCCAAATGGATATTCAGTTGTTCCAGCACTATAACAGAACATCTTATTGAAATCCTTAGCACCTTTGTCAAAAATGAATTGACCATTTATATCTGAATCTATTTCTAGACTCTATTCTGTTCTATTGATCTATATCTATTTATCAGTACCACACTGTTTTGATGTTGCTGTTTCACAGTTAGTTTTGAAATTAGGTTGTATAAATGGCCCAACTTTATTTTTCTTTTTAAACATTGCTTTGGCTCTTATGATTTAATGAAATTTTTATTTATGTTTTATGACATAAAATGTAATTTTCTCTCAATAGTGGTAATTTCTATGCCCTTAAACACTACCATAAGTAAGCCACATAAAATTGTAAAGAAAATGGAATTTTTGTTATGATTATTTAATAGACTATCTGGTGGTACTTGGATATTAACACTTGAGAACACCACAGATGAAAAGCTATAATATTTGAACATGAGCTTTCTGGAAACTTGTTCATAATGATTTACTTAACTTCCCTAAGCCCAATTTCCTCATTTGTACAATGGCATAGGGTTATTGTAAGGCTCACATGAGATAATGTATGTGAGCATCTACAGCACATTTGGCACACATTAAGCACTCAATCGTTAGCTGTTAAGATCATGACAGTGGCTGGTGTATCACATCTTGGATATATAAGAACTTTCATAAACAAGATCAGATGAGACTGTTTCATTCATGCATTACATAAAAGATGATTGGGAAAGGCTCATAAACAAATGTAGAATGGTTTTACATTATGATTTTGATATATTTCATCTTAGAATTAATTTTTAAACTGAAATTGCTCAAATAGTTATTTTTATTTTTAATAACAAAAATTCTAAAATTCTAATACTTTTATATCTGTAATGACATTTAGAGATTATCATCTATCTTCCCAGTTGTTTTATGCCTGGAACCCATTACTCCCTCCCCATTTCACTCTTCTCTGCAAAGGGCTGTTGGCTTCATTTATACCTTTTTTCTAGAAGTAAAAAGCATGTGTATCAACTTAATAGCATTTTATTCAACAATGCAATAAAAAATTTACATTTGTCATGGAGCAACCTATTAAAAATCAGTACATGATTATCATCTCCATTAATACCCAGAAGTTAGAATTTCTCTAAACTCATCTGACCTAAGGGGTAAATTTCCTAGAGGCCAAACCTGGAAGTAGGGAGTGGGTTTTTCTTACAAATGACACTTGATATTGAAGACTTTTCTTTTTCTAACTGTATGTTTTAGGCCAATTTTTAAATGTTTAAATGTTCTCATTAATAAAATATTAAAATTTAAAAATAGAATCAATGATTATCTAACTTTTGAATGTACACTAATGAATATTTGGACTCTAAGGAGTGCTTTAAATAAAACTTAATTGCATGGTAATATAACAATTTCGGGGCTAGACAAACTATGAAATCTCCTGCCTTAGAGATTTTGATGACATAGAGCAGGGAACATTTGGCAATGTCTGGAGCTATTTTTGGTTGTCATAAGTGGGAAGGTAGAGCGAGAGGTGCTGGTGGCATCTAGTGAGTGGAGGCCTAGAGTGCTGCCAAAGATGCCCCCACATGCCCCCACAGCAAAGAAGTGTTTGGCTCCAATGTCAGTAGCGTGAGAAACCCTGACATACGATTACCTTTCTAAATGGACTCAAAAACCTCTTCATTGCCATATAATGGATTCTCTTAACAAGCTTTGCATATCTTCAAATGAGAAATATGCAAAAACACATGAAAGCAAATATGAACTCTAGTGCTTTTTTTTTCCTGGTATGTGCCCTGAAGGATTCGATGTTCGTATTAGGTCTTAGTATTATTCCCACAGTGCAGCTATGCCTTGGTCCTAGAGTTGATCCCTTCAATCAGGATATGTTTTGTATTTTAATTATTAAATTCTGGAAAAACCTGATATGCAACTGATTTTTTTTAAATAATGGCAGGCTTACTTTCTCATTTTTTGGATTGCTAAAAATTGCCTGTTTAAGGCAGCTGTATCTGAAAATGAAACTCTAAATGACTGCTTAAAAGACAGTGCTCCTTATAAACTCACATTAGTTCTCTAATGACGTTTTCCTGATTTTCAAGTACTATATATCTAGTAGAGCTGAAATGCTGAAGGTATTATAATAGAAAGGAAAGGAAGAAAACCAATTAAGTAACAGCTTGCTTTTAGATTTTTATAAGCTATGCAAGTCATTAAGCAGATTTTCTGGCCTACAAACCCTGCTACTCTGAGATCATCTGCTGGTCATGGTCATAGAAATGTCATTAAGTTCGTCGCGAGAACTGTTATATTTACTTGAATTGATTGGATAATTAAAGTGATAAGCCAAAAATGAATGTTTTTGTGTTTTTATTCCATTTGCTCAGTGTTAACGAGACCCATCCTGAAAAGAGGAGAAAATTAGGTATGAATTTAAAAAGCAACTATTTGATAGGTATTGAGAAGCCACACATAGAATGAGCCATAAGTCATCATCAGTTGCAAGGTCCTGGATCCATTCTGGAGATATATTTTCTCTTGGAATCTCATATGCTTTAAATTCATGTAATCATTTGCTGAAATTCTTTTGCTTTGTTTTACCTTTTTTTTTTTTTTTTTTTCTGTTGGAGACCTTTGCCACTTGGCAGGGACTTTTGAAGATGTAGTAGGTATTTTTCCTAGGCACGGAGGTGTTTGGATTCTTGAAAGCAGCTCTATGTTGCATATTTTACTGAAAAGTCATGAAAGAGAACTATGTACAGGAATATAAAAGGAATAACTTTGGTCATCTGCAAGGATCTAACTAAAACAAGAACGGCATTTCTGCTTGAAATGCTGGGTAAAGAATACCATTTTTTTTTTTTTGAGTACATGTATACACATTATGGCTCATTCCTTACAAAACTATAACAAGGTTGATCTTTTCTCCACTTTATACATGAGAAAACAAAGATTATTTGCCCAAAGGGGCATAAGGGTGGCCATCAAGAGTTGAACCCAAATGTGTCTGGCTCAAAGTTTAACATTATTCTTCCTAAGTATTGTGCTATGCCTCCAAGGAATGTTTCAGGCATCTGTACCTGTGCAGTTCAATAAAGCAGCCAATGGTATTGAGGTGTGCCATAAAATATACACTATATTTTGAAGACTAATACTATCTAAAAGAGTAAAATATCTCAATAATTTTTAAACACTTATCTCATGTTAAAATGAATATTTTGGATTTGTAGGTTGTTGAATAATTTATACTATTAAAATTAATTTCACCTGTTTTTGTTTTAATGCAACTACTAGAAAAAAATAGAGATTACACATGTGGCTTGCATTATGTTTCTTTGTGATAGCACTGATTTAGATAATTTCTACTTAGGTTCCTGGAAGTGAAATTTTAGAGTTTTAAAGGGAAATTTTCAGGAATTTAAACATCAGTAGGCTACACTAAATCCTTCTTAGTTTACTGACTTCTTAATAAACAGAGACCTTAAATTTCCTTTAAAGGAAGCATGTCATATTGTACTAGTTGAATGGTCACCTGGTAATCCTACAGAGGGACTAGAGCGTCCCATGATAAACTAACTATAGGAAAAGCATAATCACTGCTTTTGTACTTACTTGAGCCAAAGAAGTTCTATAAATTCCTAGAGCCATTTCAGGGTGATTATAGTATATGTGTGGATCAGGAATCAAGAATTAATCCAGAGGTTTCATTTTGGTATGGGACATACACCTCAGAGCAAGTGTTACTTCTCTGTGCCTCCTTTGACCATGATCTTTTAGCATAGTCACAGATGTGATAATAGATGCCAATGAATAGAAATAAATAGATGCTTTCACAACCATAGTATAAAGACTCTAAATCCCATCATTGTGGTAGGTTGTAGGCTAGAAGGGTCCCAGGAGAAGTGTATATAAGATTAAAAAAACAAAGCCAACTAATTTCACTGGGCCTTATGAATGAACAATATATTCTTTGAACAATGACAAAAAGCCACCTCTTCTTCAACCATATAAGTTAATCACAATTAAGCCGTTATGAAAAACATATTTTTTTAATAAGTCTGTGAATAAACTCTAAGATTAGAGAAAATTTTGTTTGCAAACTGAGCTATTTTGCCTTCTTAAGCAAACTTTAAAGTACAGATCATATAGTCAAAGGTATGATTAGTCAATGCCTTCTGTAGAGAAGTTTAATAACTACTAAGGAAAGTGTAAAAGAAGCAAACAATATAAATTCTGCCCTCAGGGATGGAAGGGATTTCCATGCACTGGTTGAGTGTTGAGGCCTGAAAATGAGAGTAATCACATCTTAGTTTCCTATCAGAATTAAGGTGGCTCCTTTGGCTTCATACTTAAGTGGAAGGCTTACATAAAATCATGGATGCAACTCATTACCAATTAAGAAAGGAGCCATGGGCTCTGTGACTTTCAGATAACTAGGCAGCCTTGTTCATCAGTCTACTGGGGTAGATGGGGTCCTATTCTACCATCATTGTCTATCAGATGTACCGTTCATCTGGTATCACTAAATTGGGCCAGGTCAAACAGAAAGCAACCTCTCACTTTCTGCCAAAACTCTTGTATCATATATTGATACTCTGAAACCCAGGCACTTCCTAGACAGAGATCAAAAATAACAGAAGCTCTCCTAACTCTTGAGATCCTGTTTGTCACAATGATTCAGTGCATACATCATCTATAACCTTTCTGAGATGATCTGATTTTGTTCTAACCTAAAAATCTCCACACACATTTGATGAAATAACATTCCTTAGTCTAGGTTAATTGGGTCACAAGGGCTGGTTCAAAAGAGACAAACCTTGGTGGACATTTTAAAAATATAACTGCAGAAAAGAGCCACTGGTTTTAGTTCCCCTTTTCTAATGTGATAGTTCTGGTGCTGAGAAGAGAAAAACTCTTTGGGAATAGTCACAGAGGAGCTAGTCAATAGAAAACCACTGCTGGAGAGACTGAGAGAGTAGATGATAAATAAATGTGTGCTGAATGAATAAATATGCTATGGATGCAAAGAAAATACATACAGGTAAAAAAAGAATTCATGCCTTTTTTCACTGTTCAAAACTTTTATTTTTTTGAATATTTGTATTTATGCTTTTTTCACTATCTACTGTTATTAAAAAAAGCCTGAGCCAATTTGTGGTTTTAGCCCTAATATAATCTCCTCATCTCCTCACTCTTAGAATTCCTTTTCTCTTATCACTTTGCTTTTGTATGGTTTGTATATAATGAAGATCCTGGGAAACCAACACTTCCTGTGAACTTGAAGACTATGTGAGCAGTGCCCAAATCAGGAGGGTTAGGGAGGTAAAACCAGCTGGACAGCAGATGTATTATGACCTCTGGGACCAAGGTACAGTTGTGTGCATGTTTAAAAGGTCATGCTGACTCACCAGTAGAATAAGGATTATGTTGGTGGACCAGGGTGAGGTAGGACTATCCACAGGATTGTGGTAATTGTGGCAGGGGAGGCAGTATATAACATTCATGGACTAAACACACAGTTAGCTACTTTCCTGAAAATAGTTTAGGTTCTAAAAGACAAAGATCTAGTTTATTGATGTTTTTTAACTTATGAACATTCAAGTCACTATAATATGTTCGTTCTTACAGTTTAAAATGAAAGCAAATGGCTATTGTAATACAGAGAAGACAGCTGACTGCACCAGTATATTGTAGACTTTTAAATTCTGAGTTATCTTACCTTATAAAAATATGTCAGTATACTAAATACTTAGCAAAGATCCAGGATGGAGAATATATAAAAATACATTTTTCTTGGATCAGCACCAAAAATATGTTTTCTCTACAACCCGTGATAAGTTTTTAAGTATAGTTAAAATTATTTCCGGTAAAAAAAATCATACACTCTGCAGAAATCATTAAAGATATATCGAAGCAACTTTCAAATAGATTTTGACATCAAGGTCAGGCAATTCACTTGGAAGGATATCATGAGTACCACTGAATTTTTGTTGTAAGACTTTAGATGTCAATTTTATATTATGGGGATTTTTCACATCTCACACAAAGGAGGCACTGATACTTAGAAACTTAAAATGTTTAGAACCTTTAAGACCGAGGTGAAGAATTTGTGCAGCCTTCCACAATTTCAAAGAGGTAGTGATAGATACTTGACCTCTTGGCGATGTCAAGTGCAGTTTCTTCCAAGTTGTTTTTCAGATCTGGTTTGATGTAGCGGTTCATCAGGAGGAGCTCTAGGGTATTTTTGCTGTCTCTGTTCCCAGCAGCAAGATGTAAAGGGGTCAAGAGGCCTTTTGTTTGGGCATTGATGTCTGCGTCATGTTGAAGTAAGAAAGAAGCTACTCTAGTATGATTCCACTTACAAGCACTGTGTAGGGGCGTCCAGCCATCCACAGTCACCGCATGAACATCTGCTCCTTGTGCAATCAGCTCACGGACAACATCTAAGTGTCCACTGTAGGCTGCTCGATGAAGAGGGGTATATTCATCTTCATCTCTAGTGTTCACATGAGTGGCCTTTTCAGAAAGTAGTCTCCGCACTGTAGTCAGCTGAGCAGATAAAAAGAGATCTTTTAAAAATGCAACAAAAAAAAATACACACAAAAAAATGAATAAAAATCCAACTCAGACTCAATAGTAAACAAAGAAAATTAAATGGTCTAGTGGTGTTATATTTAATTAAGTTAAATAAAAAAATTACTTCTTAGCAGATGACTTTGAAATGAAGATTTCATTTTGGAGGGGAGAGGGCAAATGATTTTAAGAATGAATGAGTCAGCATTAACCATAACTATTGATTCTAAGAATGTGGTTCCCTGAATGTCAACCATATGTCTACTCTTGATCCAGTTAAGGCTTACTGCACAAAAGCTTTAGTCCTAGATGACTAATACAAGCTATAATTGTATTTAACATTTTATAAGTCATCTGTGAAGAAAACATAGTAACAGATTGATTTTCCTGTAATGGGAATATATCATAACAATACACATAATGTCTAAAACTTATAAACTCCTTTATCAGAATACTATGGGAATCTACCAATTAAAGTGCTTAAGTTCTTCTAACTAAAACAACCTCACTTTTTCAGGAAGTGATTTTCAATTTGGTCTACGGACCTCTGGTGAGATATAGGGTGCTCTTGGGTTAAAAAGTTATCCAAAAATGCAAGACCTTTTTAGTTATTAGTATACTAACAGAGACATGGAGGAACTTAGTAAAATGAGGTAGAAGCGGCTGAGTGGGAAGAATAGACTTCATGTTAAGTAGGGTCATCCCACTTGGATGATCCTGGACAAATTAATATTCCTGAATCTCGATTTCCCAATTTGTAATAGGTAAGAACATTACCTATCTTATAGAGATATGAAGATTAAATTGAATGTAATAGGTACATGGTATAGTTGTTATTCAATAAATGTTAGTTCCCATCACTTTCCTAAATACTACTTGTTTCTAGGATGACCCTAATGACTTAATATAAATGATTTAAAAATACAGATGACTGCTTGTTATATTTATAGCTAATCATCCCTAAAGCCCTCCTCCCCCACTCCAAATACCTAAAAGACTCTTTTGTAACTTATCATGTGTTTTCATGTATATTGCTTCATTTGATCCTCAAAACCATATATAAAAGAGGCAGGTATTATGATGGCCATTTTTACTGACAGAAAAATAGAGGTTGAGAAATAGTAAGATATGTCCAAAGTTACAGATCAAATAGAGGTTCAGGGACAGGTCTTCAGTTCAAATCTAATACTTTTTCTACTATGTTATGGTTTCTTCAATTTTTTTTTTTTTTTTACCCGATTATTTTCCGCAGCCCAAAGAAGTAATTTGCTTGGATCTTTTTCCATTTTTTTTTCTTGCAATTGATACCACTCTTCAGGTTTTTCATCTTGTTCTTCATCTTCATCAGAATTCCCTACCCAGAGACTTTCAGTACCAGTGGGAATAAGGTGTCCATGTGTTTCCAACAATTCAAGTTGGTTAAAGTGTTCAGAAAAGTCCAAGGAATTCTCTGGGTCTGGTTGTCCATCATCATTTACTTTCTCTTTTTCCATTTTTTTTTTACTATTATTCTAAATACAAAGCATTTCTAATGCCAGAGTGTAAATAATCTTTTTAGAGATGAATTATGTCTGCTTTATTTATTCATCAAGGTCTGAAAATACAAACAAAAATTATTAGCAAAACAGTAATTGAGGCTTTATCAACAGCACAGATAAGTCTTGTAAACACACACAAATAAACCCTATCTAAACTCTTTGGTGTTGACTGATATCCTTTACATTTACTAAATACTGGAGCTCATTGATTTCAGTTATCTGTATTTTTAATGGCCTAATCTTTCTTATTTAGTTTTTTCTTCTACTTAGTGGCTGTAACTGTACAGGTATACCCTATTTTATTGCACTTCATTTTATTGTGCTTCATAGACATTGTGTTTTGCACATTGAAGGCAAGTTCCTTCACCAGAAAAGAGATCATGATTCGCTTTATATGGTGGTCTGGAACCAAACTCACAATATCTCCAAGATATACCTGCGTTTATTTTGAATATAGTTCTTTAGATATTATTGCATTGTGCTAAGAGTGATAAATGCTTGAAACTTTTAAATTATAACTAATACAATAAAGACAGGAACATGCATGATTTTTATAAAGTAGACACACAGACACTACAAAGCAGAAACAAAATCTCTTAGTTCCTAAAAAATTACTTGAAAGAATCAGGGATCCTTAGAGTTGGAATAGCCCCCAAAGGACATCTGTCCCAATCTCTCATCAGTGCAGATATATTTATCGTGATATCTGTAATAATTACCCTCTTCCCACTTTAAGTTTCAGTATTGGGAAAATGAACTGCTTTAAAAGCAGTCCTCTTCTTTCATAGACAACTATAATTCTTAACTTCTTGTTTTGAAACTGAATTTTAGCTGTCATTTGCTCCTCCATTCAACAGCATGAATAGAATACCTGGTATGTGCCAGTCTCTGGGTACTGGGATTCAGTAATGAACAAGATCCATGTCTTAACCTCAAGAAGCTTACTGTCTAGTTGGAGTGATTGGCAAAGACAGTGGAATAAGTGTTATGATAGGACCATGTGCAGATACAATGAGTGTGCTGGAGAGTCATAATTAACCCAGTTCTAAGGGATTAAAGAAGGCTTCCCAAAGGGAGTTATGCTTATTCTGCTAGGCTGCCATATTTATAAATTAACATCAGCTGAAAGAGTTACATAGCAAATTAAACTTCAATCAGTCAAAAAGAAAAGAATATTAATGGATATTTTAAAAATATCATTTCTACTTATTGGAGTGATCACTTTAAGAAATACATATCTAATCACTATGTTGTACACTTGAAATATAATATTGTAAGTCAACTGTAATTGAAAAATACACTTTAAAAAATACCATTCAGCCTCCCAACTGTATTTGTTGCTTATCAGTCTTTCAAGGTTATTCTCAGATGTTGTATTTCATTAAGTCTTTCTTGACCCTTCAAATTAGATTTCTCTCTAGTTTCTACTTTTTTGTGTGTTACATATTATCTCATTTCACCACTAATTTTATTCTTGTTTTAGCTTCTTTAAAAGATTGTAAGTTTAAGAATAGGGACTATGTTTAAGTTATATTTATGCCCCACTTACATACAGCAAGCATTAAGAAATATTGTAGAATTAAATTTAATTGAAGCCTCATCAACTGATTTTGACTGAAATGTATTCTGATAAGTTAGTCATACCCCTAAGATACTTCTATCTACCTAATTTGACAAGTTTAAGAGTATACAATCCTTATGCAGCATTAGATCTTGTTACTAGTGCTAAGAGCATTAAACTCGAGTTTAAATCTATCACTCATGACTAGTACCTTCTCTGGGCTTGTTACTTCACTGTTAAATGTATGGATTTTACTAAAAAATTTCCAAGGCCTGTTTAGCTTTTCAGTCTATGAGAAAAGCTACCAAAATTGTTTTATGTTTTAATAGTTCTCACTTTTTTCTTTATCTTAAATTATTCCCTGAACCTTGCAACACAAAAGTGATCATACATTATTTCATGAAACAATACATGCTGGTAAATAACGTAAAGTTCACTTGTTAATTATATCAAATTATAACAAACATCTTACACTTTCCTTGTTATAAAGCCTCTTTTTATAAATTTTGAATGTACTGCTCCAGATAGGATAAATTACATATAAAATTTTCTTAGTGGATTTTATTTAAAAAGTTAAACCCAGGTGCATCTCCCTGATTCTGGATTTAAAAAGTCAATCAGGATTCTTACTTGACGATCTTCCACCGGGAAGAAATTAGGTACATTTCTTTACTTCAAGGACACATTTCCATTTTGAGAGAGATCTAAATTTGTTAACTCCTCACAAACAACTCAATGACGAGTGGGACCATAAGCCCCATTTTACAGGTGAAGGCGCTGAAGTTTGGATAGTTAAAACATCTTGCTCTAGATCGAGGAACTCCAGTGGAATCGAAAGCCCAGATTTTCTAAAATCAAGTCCCACGTTATTTTTTACTGCACTATATGTTACTGTTGCCAGCACGAAGCAATACAGATGTGCTGAACTCGGGATCCAGGGCTAAGGGGAAGATCTGTAAAACTGATGATCCGAATGCTCTACTTCTGGGGAGTAGGAGTAAGGGAGAAGGCCACCAGTCCCGGCCCTCTGGCACCAGCTGGTCACTTCACAGGCCTGGGAGTCGCTCCTGCGGCCTTCCGAGCGGCTCCAGCCCTACCTAGGACCACGACGCTGCCGGCGTAGACAAGTGACCCGACGCCACGGGCCCAGGAGTCCTTAGGTGGCTTAAGGGATCCAGGAAGCATGGTCCGAGGCAAAGAAGAGTTACCCACCTTACAGAGGTGAAAATCGCCACCGCAAACCTCGCTTCCGGGGTTCGTCCCCTCGACTGCTCAGGATTGGCTCCTGCACGGGGGCGGGGCCTCGCTGCTACTTTCCACGTTCCCTAAAGGCGTTCGGCAGCCAATGAGAGCGGGAGAGGACATGAAGAGTCTACGTAATCAATGAGGTATCGCGAGAGAAAGAGCTGCCTTTTTTTTTTTTTCCCCCTCTCCCGCCCTAATTCAGGTGTATGGCTAAGCGGATTGTTAGAGGCGATCTCACGCCGTGCCGTTGCGTTTCTGCTCACGAATCTCGATCCTTCTTTCTGGATAAAAGACACCCTCGAGTTCCCATGGTGGGGCTTTGGTGAGTGTAGGGTAATTTAGGAATCTTACCCGCCTCCTATATGTGCAGGATCCCATGCAGAAGTCCAGAGTGGATTGACCCTCTGAAAAGAATGGGCCGAGTGGGATGCGGAGGAGTCCTGCAGGATCCTGCGTTGTGGCTTTGAGGAGTCTGGGGATGGGAGCATGCTGAGGCTTGGAATTCCCATGAAACTGGGAATCTGTCTGTACGTTGGAGGGGTTATTTCGCGATAGCATCGTTCCCCAAGTATGCTGGTCATTTTCTTTTGTTCTGCGGGCGGCTGACGGTATGTCTCCGCAGACCACGTGTTTCTGTTTATTTACACTAGCTTCGGACGTGGGGACCCTTCTCTTTCCAAAAACAAGCCCTTTTCTTTAGAAAATCTTGTGTTTGAGCGGAAAAGTACGAGATCGCCTCCACGCTTCAGGGTAGCTTATTCAAGCACCTTAAACATTTCTGCAGAGCTGTTCATGTGCTAAACCACAACTACACTGCTGTGACCCTGTGACCCTTTTTGCCCATTTCTTTAACAAACATTAGTTTCCCATAGGGCATGGAAAAGGAAAATAGAAAATAGGCTTGATCATAATAGTGAAACTGGAACGGCACTGGAGATGTGCTGTTTTCTGTTGTTAGCTCTAAAAGTAGGGTGGGAGCTTAGATGAAAGTGAAACTTCCGAAATTGCCAGCCAGCTTTTTTAAAATGCATGTTTTAACAATAATTTAATTTTGTTTTTAGAATTTGGAATCGAGTGAGTTTGCTGACATTTGAGCACAGTACTCAGTGGTACTTCGATAGAAAACTGGCCTTGGAGGAGCTGGACTGACCACAGAAATGACTTCTGCAGGTGCCCTGTAAGCCCTTGTCTTCTGAAATCTTAGTTGCTTTGGGTTTCTAAAGCTCATCAACCATGATCACCCTGAAAGAAAACATTTAATAAATTAGCAGTAGATAAAGAGCTTAACTATGAACAGAAGTGGTAGTCATCAAAAAGAATATTTAAAAATTCATACTATATGTTTTTTGACTGAAAGATAATAGGCATCTATAGATTGGGTCTTGCAGTAATTTGGTATATGTTGCTGTAGTATGTAAGTTTATGTTCTTAAGGTTTTGTCTTAAAATGTTGAAGCTACTAAATATTCTTGAACTTTCATGACAGTCTTGCTAGTCAAGGCAAGTCTATTGAAGTTGATTTTTAGAGGAGTAAAGTGCTCTAGTGTTGAATGAATTGGAAATGAATTTGAGTAAAATGAAAATAAATAAAAGGACTAGAAACAGTTATGTGGAAATAGCTTTAGACTTGGAGTCTTTCGTTCTGGTTTTAATTCCTCGGTTAATACCGTGTGACCTTGGGCAAGTTAGCAATCTTATAAACTTTGCTTTAGTTTCTTCATTTGTATAATTGGAATAAAAATGCCTTTCTCTGATTAATTTTGATGTTTAAATGAGGGAATCATGAAAATACTTTTGAGTTGCTAGGGAAGCATAGGGTAGTCATTTGATCTCAAAGTATTCTACCTGTGTGGATATAGGAATCAGATGTGTGCATATCATTTTTAAAGTTTCTGAAGAGAAATCTTTTCTGAAACAGTCTCATATATAAAGATGTGAATTTTGGAGATACATATGTACACAACTATACATATACATATGCATACATATGTGTATACATATATATATGTCTGTATATATATAAAAGTTTTATTTTTAAGTTCATTATGGTTTTGTGGAAGTAGCTTGAGTTTTAATCTTGGATTTTAGTCCAGTTTCTACTTAATTGTGCAATAAATCAGTTAATTTCTCTGTCTGGCCTTCTCAGTTTTCAGAACTAACAAAACCTACTTCTACATGTAAGTTGAGATGACCTCATAGTTACAAAAATATTTTAAAGAACATTAAAAGTTACATTAAGTTTAAGAGAGTATTAATAGCTATTACATTGTCGCTTTATATGCAAAGTACCTTTGAATACTACCAGATTTAAATGGAATTGTAAATAATTCTGTTTTGTTACTTGGCCAAATTTAACAAAAAATTAACTTTGTACAGAGAGTAGAGGTAAGCAAGCTTCTTGTAAGGGCTTGAATGTAAGTTGCTAGATGATTAGGATAAACTCTACTTATAAATTTAGAGAAAGCACTTTTTAAATTAACCGGTTAACTCTATTCCTGGAAGAGTACAAAATAGACAAGTAGCAATTTTAAATATGGGGTCAAATCCTCTTGGGTTGTTGTTGTGGCATAGAATAGGAAAACAAATCAAGCTTTCAAGGGTACAAAACTGGTTGTAAAGAGGCTGTAAATTTTTGAAGTAGTCACAGACCTTTTAAAATTTCATATACGTATGATATGGTCTGTATTGAATTCGTGGTAGGCAAACTATGTGATGTTAAAGATCTGTTGAATACTTCAAATTTACAGTTAAGACTAGAAAAAGTGATTTTACTTCATAACTGCTTTATTTATTTTATAAATTTAAGTTTCAATTTGCTGGAATGTTCTTTTAATTTATTATATTGAACAATTTCTTCTTTTTTAATACAGTGATGATGAAAATACATTTAAAATCTTAGTTGCAACGGACATTCATTTGGGATTTATGGAGAAAGATGCTGTCAGAGGAAATGATACCTTTGTCACACTTGATGAAATTTTAAGACTTGCCCAGGAAAATGAAGTGAGTTTGGTTTACAGTTATACAGTTTCTACAGTGCTCCCTTACTTAGCAGTCTCTTTTCCTTTCTTAAAGTTTGTTTGTCTTGTAGACTCATGTGCTCACATTGCCTGCTTAGATATCAATATACTAAAAACCCAAAGCGAGTTTTATGTGCTTTGTGCCCTTAATTCAAGTAGGAACTACTTTTGCAAAGAGTCTGTAAAATTTTACAAGTATTTATGGGGTGTTTTCTGAGTACAGGATCCTGTGGCAGTTTCTGTTTGAAATGTAAAGATAACTGTAGTTTCTACTTTCAAAGAACATAGACCAGTATGTGAGATAAGACAGATGTCCAAAATGCTCCGATGCAAGCTCATTTGTGATAAGAGGCATAAGAAAATTATAAACAACCTTTCATGGGAGTTTAGAGATAGAAGAGATAATATTTAGATGAAGATAGCAAGATGAGTTTAATGCAGGAGGTGGCGTTTAACTTGGGCTTTGAAGGTTGGGTAGGTTTTTGGCAGGTGAAGAGCATAGAGAATGTACATTTCACAGGAAGCAGGAGAAGGGCTCAGAAGTGAGACAATAGGTGTGTGAACATCTTAACATGGGGAACAGTAGCTCTGTTTGGCTCACTGGGAGACCATGTGTTAGAAAGTTTGCTGAAAGAATAGAAATGTGACTAGAGCTGCGTTAATAAGAGCTTCAAATGCCAGATTGAAGAGTTTGTATCCAATTCAATACAGAGTCTTATGGTAACAGGGCATAGTATGAATTGGAGACCAGTTTGAGGCTTTTTGAAAGTGGTGGCATGGGATGAAAAAGGGGAAGTGAATGCAAAAAATATTCCAAAGATATGATTTGCATACTTTGATTGGTTCGTTGTAGAGGTGGACGTGAAGGAAAGGGGATGACAATGACTCTGAAATTGGCGGTACCGAGAATAGAAATAGGTTTTAAATAAGGAAGCGGTACTTTATGTGGAAAGGTGAATAATTGCGATTTAGACTGTTTGATTTGAGATATACCAGTTGGATTTTCAAAGAAACATTCCAGCAGGCAGTTGAAGTATTAGTTTATAGCCTGAGAGAGAGAGCTGGGGAATAAATGTAAATGCTGGTGACTTGCAAATTAATATTTCCAACCTTGACTTTTCCTCAGACTTCTGTTCAGATTAACTGCAAGTCCTTTGTGGAACCTTCCCACTAATCTCCATTTTCATTCCTATAAACTTAGTCCCAAACTTGTAACAAATTTTGCTGGACTGGAGTATTTGCTCATTGGTCTCTCTACTTCCATTCTTTTCCCCTACATCTATTCAGCATAGCAGCCAAAGTGAACTTTATTACTTTATCAGATCATATCACTCTGCTGCTTAAAATCTTCCAAGTGGCCTTCCATTGAACCTAGAAAAAAATTGAGACTACAAGACTCAACTTGATCTGGCCCTTGCCAGGAGACTTCATTACCTTACAGCTCTCTGCCTAGTTCAGTGAGCTGTATCTACACTGGTATGTTCTACTGAGACCTGGTTCTCTGTTTGTAGCATCTTAATCTTGGCAGAGTTGATGTATCAGTTCAAGTTTTAACCTTTTAGGAGAGATCTTTCCTGATATCTCCAAACACTCTTTTATGACATTACTCTTAATTTTTTTCATAGCATCATCTGAAATAATTTATTGACTTGTTTACTTGTTTATTATCTGTCTTCTCCATTAGAAAGTGAACTCCATGAGAGTGAAAAATCTTTTGTTTGCTCATGCTGTATCCTCCCACCTAGAAGGGATCTAGCAAGTAGTGGGTACTCATATATTTGGTAATGAATGAGGGAATGTCTGGTTTATCTCCTTTTAAGACGGGTTCCTCTTTCTCTGAGGGCAGAGAAACTTGCAGCTGAAGAAGGTCTGTTTCCTGCCAAAGAATCCTGTGTCCTTTCTTTTCTAACTTAGGTGCTAAAATATTTCTTTCCTTTAGCATAAGCTTCCCGCCCCCCCACACACTTTGTCCTTTCCTTCTCTTCTACTTCCTCTTGTTTCCCTTTACGCCATCCCTTAATTTTAACTGACCCCTCCCCTCACAACCCCTTGCTAGTACTTCCAGATACATATTATATTTACTTTTTGCCTTCTTCCTGACTCATAAATCCTGTTTTGTGGGCCTGTGCCATCTACCAGCCTTATTTTTACTTCCTAATTACTTGAAACCTTTCTTTTAACTTTGATTTTGAAACAATATCAGTCTTACAAAGATGTTACAAGAATAATACCCCTCACCCAGATTTTCCTGTATTTTCCCACATTAGTTTTATCTTCTCTCTTTACACACACACACACACACACACACACACACACACATTTTCTGAACCATTTGAGAGTAAATTGCATATATAACAACAGTACACTTATCAAAACCAGCAAATTAATATTGATTCAATATAATTATTAATTTTAAGATGTTAACAGTTGTCTTGGTAATGTCTGCTACAGCAGTCTGGGGGCAGGTCAGTGGTATCCACGTTCCAATCCAGGGTTGCATTTTTTATTTAGTTGTCATGTCTCTTCAGTCTCTTGTAATCTGGTACCTTTCCTCAGTCTGCCTTTTCTTTAATGACTGATGTTGAATAGTACAGGCCAGTTATTTTGTAGAATATTCCTCAGTTGAGAGTATGTCTGTCATTTCCTCATGATTAGACTCACTTATGGCTAGAATACCACAGAAACAAGTTGTGTCCTTCTCAGAATTCTCTAGAGTCACAAACCAGTTTCTAAAAATAATTTAAAAAAATGTTTTACTTGTAATAAAATACTCATTACAGAATTAACCATTTTTAAGTGTACACTTAAGTAGCATTAAGCACATTCACATTGTTGTGTAACCAGTCTCCAGAACTCTTTTCATCTTGCAAAAGTGAAACTATACCATTTAAACAACTATTCTCCTTTCTCCGTCCCCTCTAAAATTGTTATTTTATTTTATTTTTTTGTTTTGTTTCTTCTGTGCCTTTGATTATGATCATTTTTTTCCTTTATTCAAATCACGTTCAGTTTTGAAGACCTAGCTTAAATCCCACATCAGTTTCCCTGACTACAATAGGGGTGCAAAACTTTTCCCTTCCTATCTAGGTTCTTTTTGGCTGGTCTGAAAATTAGATTGACAGATTAACAGGAAAAAAATTCATACATGTAAGAACCCCATTAAAATACAAGACTTCCTGGTAGTCAAGTAATTAGAGCTCACCATCCTGAGCTAAGGAGAAGGGGCTAGGTGTATAGGGGCTTCAAAGGGGAAGAAGGTAATTCACAGGAAGATAGGAAGATGGGAAGAGTGAGTGTTTGGTAAACAAATGTTTGCCATGCCATGCAGATAAAAAGTTACCTCTGGTGATAGCTCTCTTCCTGATATGAGCTCCCTATTAGGGGAGAGGTAAAAAAATTTTTCCTGAATCCTCTGGGCTTTGATTGTCTTCAGCTCAAACCATCCACATGCTGAAGTGGCACCTTTTGTGTTGGAGTATTTTGCTCCCCCTCACTACTGTAGCCCGCATCAAGTTTCTTTAGGTAGATTGTACACTTCATGAAAGTGTGAATGTCTTAGGATCTCTCTTCTTGGTGGTTCTTAGAATGCTCCTCTTCAAAATCTCATTTATCCTTAATAATGCAACTCATATTACATGGTGTTAGTGCATCCCTCCTGGACTTACTATCCTCAAATTTTTACTCCTCAGAATTAATCATTATGTCACCTCTGCTCCTGGTTTGTTTACATATCCATTCTAGTGGTTATCTGACTTATCTTTAGATGAGTAACAATTTGTCTCTTTCATTAGATTTTGAACACTTTTAGGATTGGGATTGTATTTTATTCACCATTGTATCCTCAGGACCTAGTACAGGACATTGCACATTGTCAGTATTTCATAAGGGCAAGGGCATCATCTTTTTTTTTTGTAGATTGTTGTTTCCTTAGCTGCCAGTGCTCATAGAAACTCTAAATAATTGTTGAATGAACTGAATGAATAATTTGAATTGCACTGGCTATCTCTTTCATAGGTTCATTAAAGTGCTAAGTTTATGTTTGGTTCAAATAACAAAAAAAGAAATATGGTCACTTTGGGTTGTACGAATCAGAGACTTGGTGTAGTAATTTGAAGATGGCTTTTTGAAGGTGGCCTAGGAACCTGAGTTGGAGTTAAATTATCACCATATTAGAAGGTCCTTTGAATGATTAAAATATAAAATTTTAAATCTCCATATATAATGGTATCTTATATGATTTTTTCTACCTCTTTCATCTATAGTTTAAGATTTTCTAACTATAAAACATAATAATGTTAACACTATTTTCTGTTGATTAGGTGGACTTAATTTTGTTAGGTGGTGACCTTTTTCATGAAAATAAACCCTCAAGAAAAACATTACATACCTGCCTTGAGTTATTAAGAAAATATTGCATGGGTGATCGTCCTGTACAGTTTGAAATTATCAGCGATCAGTCAGTCAACTTTGGTTTTAGTAAGTAAGTATATTTAAGTACTTACGTGGACATTTCCTTATGTGTAATATTTTCTGTGTAAGACACATAAATGCATTAACAATTAGCCATTTCACCTTTGTTATAAGCTATTTTCATAATAGATGTAGTCCTTTAAATTTTCTGTCTATTATTATATATTTGTATTTCCAAATAATATTGGGATTAAGTGTCTTCTCGAAATTTTATTTTACATTTTTGTATTTTCTTCTGTTCATATCCTTTACCCATTTTAAAAATTGTGATTTCTGTCTGTTGCTACTGACTTTGCAGAAATTATTTATATATTTTAGATACTAAGCCTTTGTTAGGCACATATTTTTTTCCCCCAACCAGAGGATCTTCTTTTGACTTTGTTTATGCTGCCTTTTGTTGACTGAAATATTTAATTCTGAGGTAGTCAAATATATTGATTTTTTTTTAAGATTTATGCTTTTGGGACTTATTTACAATATCCACCAAGAACCCCATGTCATAAAGATACCTCTCATATTTTTCCTTAAACATTGTATTAGGATATGACATTGCATTTAGTCAAAATATTCTGTTAGGCTTCTGCAGCCTATGCTAGTTTCTTGGTCTTTCCTTGTTTTTCATGACCCTGATACTTTTGAAGTATTTTATAAAATGTCCTTCAGTTTGAGTTTTTCTCATGATTAGGGTAGGATTATGAGTTTTGAGGGAAGACTATTCCACAGGGCTTAAGTACCCTTCTCATAGCATATCGGAAATACATGCTATCAACATGGCTTGTCGCTGGTGAGGTTAACTGCCATCACTTGGTCAGGTGGTGTCTGCTGGGTTTTTCTGCTGTCAAGTTTTCCCCTTTCCAGGCACTGTTTGTCAGAGGCAGTCCTTACGTCCAGCCTGCACTGAAAGAGAGGGAATTAAGTTCCACTTCCAAGAGAGAGGAAGTAGTGTTGAAGGATTTATGGCCGTGGTTAAAACCACCACTGTAACTAGTAAATATTTTGGGAGAGATATTTTGAGGATACGCAATTCTTCTCTTTCTCCTTAAAATTTGTTCACTAATTTTAGCATTCATTAGTGACTCTTGCCTACAGCAGTCATAACTGTGGTGTTCTAATGGTGATTTTCTGTTTTCCACATTCTTTCTATATTTATTGATTGGAATTCTTCTGTAAGGAAGATTTGTTCCTTGTTCCACATTTGTTTATTTATTTGTCTATGTCATTAAGAACTAATTAAATTGTTTATATTAGTACGAACTCATTTTTTCCCCTTTGGGTTAGAATTTAATACTATTGTAATCTATTTTGTTGCTCAAACAAATTGTACCAGCTTTACCTATTGGACACTCTTTCAGATCTGCTCTTGTGTGTGTCCTTTTGACATACCCGAATTCCAGAAGTAGCTTTAATTTACGCAGGAATTTAGTATTTGGTAAAGGTGGCATCTCATATCTCCACAAAAAAATACAGAATATTCAACAAAAATACTAGAAGAAACTTACACATTTTTGAACATTTAGATGTGGCAAAGGCTTTTCTCAGTATGACACAGACCTAGGAGCCTTAAAAAAAAAGATTGGTACTTTTGTCCTGAAGCAAAGTCAAAAGTCAGAGGTCATCCATGAAGAATATTTGCAATTAATCTCAAGTTAAGATCTAATTTCTCCAATAGATTAGTAGTTCTTTCAAGTCAATAAAAAAATCCATGAGTTAATAAAAAAAAAATAGGTAAAGAATGTAGATATAGTTCATAGGAAAAGAAATAAAATGGTATTTAAACATATTAAAAGGATATGAAAGATATAAAGGGAAGTTCATGAAAGAAAGATACAAAATTAGGTATACTGAAATATTTTTTTCTTATTAGATTGGCATAGGTGACACTGTTGTTACCTAGAAATTTTAAAATGCTTATGCCCAGTTTCCAGGCCAGTTAATTTCTTTTGAGTGTGTCATGGGCATTACCACTGACATAGATTTAAAAGCTTGATAAAGTATTATGTGTGTGGAGTCAGGGGAAACTGTCTTTCTTATGCATTGCTGTTGATTATGTATAAATGTATACAACCTCTATAGAGGGAAATTGGCCGTAGCTATCAGATTTATAAATGCACATTTATCCTTTGACCTAACAATTCCCTTCTACAAATTTCCTTATCCTCTTACAAGGGAAACTTTGTACAGAATTACTCACTAGAGCATTATTTGTAAAACAAAAGATTGGAAATGGTCTAAATGGCGATTGGTAGGTAACTACTTAAACACATAATAATAATACAATGGAGTACTGTCCAGCCCAAAAAAAGCACAAAGACACCCTTTATGTACTGATAGGGAATGATTTCTAAAATATGATAAATGGTAAAAGCAGGGTGTAGTAATCTGTGTTGTGTTGTCATTTGTATAATAAGAAGATGTATTTATTTGCTTGTACAGGTATAAGAATTTTGCAAAGGTAGACTAGAAACTGCTAATGTCATTTGCCTCAGAATAGAAGCTAGATGAATGACTAGGTACAGGAGTGGGTGCAAGACTAAGTTGTACAAGTAGTGACAGAGATGGAATTTTTATTCTAGGTCTTCGAGATTACAAAATGGATGTGTTTCTTGCCCTCCCCCTTCCACAAATAAAAAACTATACAGAGCTTTTAAAATTTCAAAAACCTATCAACTTCCCATTAATGAGATCTACCACTCTTTTATACAATTCACAAGCATTATTTATTGTAGTTTTCTTTATTAAAGTATATTTTGACATAATTTCCAACTTGAAATGAATTGTTGCTTATGATTTTATTTTTTTTAAAGCTCCAAACTAGTGGTCATTTACCAACATAGATCATCCAGCTTTCCTATTATTTACATTAATTTTTTGGAGGAAGATACTGGAGGAAATAGCTTTTGTCTCTTACAGAAGCTTTAAAAACTTTTTTTTTTTTTTAAGGTTTCCATGGGTGAACTACCAAGATGGCAATCTGAACATTTCGATTCCAATATTCAGTATTCATGGCAATCATGATGATCCTACAGGGGTAATTAATGGGTTCTTACAGTTTGTTGAAATGTTAGAAATGATCAGTTTAGTTTGTGGAAAGCAGTTTTTAGTCAAGTTGAGTCAAAAAGTCAAATTGACTTTTTAACATTCATATAAATTTTTATAATGCTTTTCAGATAATTTTTAAAAATCTGGAATAATAATTGGTGTGTGAGGTATGCTTTTATTTGATTAGTGTTGGGGTTAACAGTAAGTAACCAGGAGTAGGAATAAACGCCTAACATTTATATAATGCTTTACAGTTTACCAAGTGTTCTTTTATCTCTTATCTCACAAAATCTTACTTGTAGAAAATGATTGTTTCATAAAAGTTTTAAATCTAAATTAGATCATCTTTTTACCTATTTAATATAGAAGTAATAGAGGTCCTAAACAGAAAATATCTTTTTGTTTTATCTGGTCATTAATATTATAATCACTAATTATCTAGTCCTTTTTTCCTCACGTCTTAATAGGTCTGCTTAATATTGCAAAGTACTTATTTCATGGCTAGTTTTTATTTTATGTGGCCAAGACATAAGTTTTGATGAAATGTTAACTTTGCATTTAACATGTGGTTCCAATTGCGGTAGGTCATTTGTAATAGAAGAAAGATAGCAAATACTTTTAGAATTGTAATTTTGTTTTGGGAAGACACTATGCTAATCTATGTTTTTGTAACTAGTATATAGAATATATTTTAATAGGTAAAATATGACATATAGATTACTTATTTTTTTGAAAATATTTTGCATAGGCGGATGCACTTTGCGCTCTGGATATTTTAAGTTGTGCTGGATTTATAAATCACTTTGGGCGTTCAATGTCTGTGGAAAAGATAGACATTAGTCCGGTTTTGCTTCAAAAAGGAAACACAAAAATTGCTCTATATGGCTTAGGTAAGATTGTTTTATTTTACTATTTATGACAAACATTTAATTATGTAAACAACTGGGAAATTAATAGCAGTTTTAGTAAAAAATTTTCTTTAGTATCTAGTTATTGTTTATTTTTTCTTTCTTTTAGACTCAGATATAGACTTTTAGAATTATAGAGTAGAAAAACTGCATTTTGATATCTTGGAAGTCTTTGAAAGATCTAAAGCTTCACTGTCCAATGCAATAATCACTAACCTCACATAGAGTATGAGTACTTGAAATCTGGCCCATCTGAATTGAGATATGCTACAAGTGTAAATATACAGTAAATTTCAAAGACTTAGAAAAATGTAAAATACCTTATTAACATTGTGTTAAATAAAATATGTTAAAATTAGTTTTACCTCTTTCTTTTTACTTATTTTAATGTGGCTACTAGAAAATTTTAAATAATATTTGGCCTGCATTGGTGGCTCACATATTTTTCTTAGATAGTGCTAGTCATCTATAATGCTCAGAAAATTTACTTTATGCACTGTCTTCAGTTTATTTAGTGTCCAGTAGATAAAACCTTATTTGGTGGGCTTTATTCCATGTAAATGAAAGATCAAAGACTTTTTAGAGTACAGAGTCTATTGTATCTTCTTTGGATTAAGTTTAGCTTGATATTTTATTTGTTTTATGGTTGCAATAGCTTTATTTTTATTGTATATAGAGTACTGTAAAAATTACACTCCTTGTTAAATCAACCTTAAAGTACCGTGAGAGAAATTGGGGAAAAATTTCAAACTGTAGCCTCAATATAGGTTTTTTTTATTTCTTGAATGGTTTTAGTATAATAAAAGCCTTAGAAAATCATATTTACTTCAGTTGTCTTTGTGTATATTTTTAAAAGATTAATTATGATAGATGGCTTATTTGAATACTTTTTCTAGGGACCTTATATGCTTACAGTTTTTATCCAGCTTATAATTTCTCTAACAAGTTGAAGAGCATCATTATTATATTTTAGAGATATGGAAAGTGAGATTGAGCTGTTATGTCTGATTTTGCAAGTGATAGAGCAGGAAGTAAAATACACTTCTCAAAAAAGCTGCTAACAGATATTTTAATTACTATAGTGTTAGGGATCATAACTGCAGAAACTGTTTCATCTTCTCACTTCTCAGAAAGACAGATCGCGTTATGCCTCAGTCACCATAAGAAGCATACTACTTCAAGTCATCTGTTTTCTCTCAAACTCATCTCATCCAGTTTCGTTTTCCTTAACTGGACTCTATTTCTGTCCTCCATCCCTACTGTTATCCCAACCCTTTTTCTATACACTCTAGAACTCTTTGTAGAGTTAACAAATTCCCTCATATCATTAGTTTCTTCTGAATGTTGCCTCTACTGTCTGACCTTCAGTGAAACTGACTGACCCCAGAAGTTACTGTGTCCCACATAGTTCCCCCAGCCTTTTACGGGTCTTAGGGCAGAAGAGAAGGGGTGATCACTGTTCTCTTTGTTCCCTGCTGCCACTTCCTTTCCTGCCTACAAACACCCTGCCCCCTTGAAACTAACTGCCAACTGGCTAAACTGCCTTCTCCTTTCCCTCGAATGCTTTACCTACCTATAGGTTCTGTGAGTGTTCTCAGTACTTCAAAACTTAAATAGACCGACCTTCCCTGGACTTTGTATGTCTTGACTTTTTTGTCTCCAGTTATATGTTCTGCATTCCACTATCTATTCCATTGGCCACACTCTAGGAATTCTCTTTAGAAGCTAGACCTCTTCTAGCTTTTACACTTCTGCTTTGTTGGCTTTTTTCTAAGGCCTTTCCTAATCACCGTCTAAAGTGGTACCCTTGTTCTAGCACTGATATTCCCTTTCCTGACTTCTTTCCCTTTTACAATGTTTAAAACATAATTTGTATGTGTTTACTCATTTTTGTTGGCCTCCACTAGACTAAACTAATCCTTTGGGGTACAGGAAGAATTATTTAAAAGTTATTAAATTATTCAAAACAGTTTTTTTTACTTGGAAACAATATATATGAGTATTATTTTTAAATACATTTATTTTCTATCTCATCCTTTTTAATATTTCTATTTTATAACGTATATGTTCTATCAAAAGTGCATACATACTTAGAATAAATAAAACGATAGCGAAAAACAATATTTTAAATAGAAATTTTAATAAGAATTTAAGCATATAAAACTCAAAGTTTTATTCCACATTTTTCACATTTCGAAGGTATATATGCTCGACGTGGAGAACATTCTTTGAATGCAACTAGCTGCTCAGCTGTTTTCATGCAATTACCTGGAACATATTCATTTATAAATAATGATTCCAGATTTCAAATATATCTCTAATAGGAAAATGAAGTACTTAGAGAAGCACATAATTTAGAAGCAAAACATACTCATTTTTTAAAACCAAGTAGGAAACCAGTTTTAGAAAAATGTAATGTCCATTTCAGGATCCATTCCAGATGAACGGCTGTATCGAATGTTCCTCAATAAAAAAGTAACAATGCTGAGACCAAAAGAAGATGAGAACTCTTGGTTTAACTTATTTGTGATTCATCAGAACAGGTAAAGGTGTTTTCTGGAAATTTTTGAGTCAAGTGTTGAGGTTCCCTAAATCTCCGTTTACAAGCTTACCTATCTGAGTAAAATGCTCTTCATTCTTTGAAAGTTGTCAGTGCAGGGTCAGGCAAAACTTAGATATGCTTTGTGTGACTGCATTTTGAATTGTTTTCAATATATATTCATACCTATAAAAGAATATTTATGGCATATGGATACGGTATAGGGATAACCATAAAATGAATATTCCTATGTTCAGCAAAGAAATGGAACATTACTAGTACATTATCTCATGCCCTTCTTTGACCTCATCTCTTTCCACATACCCCAGAGAGAAGCACATCTTCAGTTTTAATTTACTTAGTCTGTTTTTCTCTTGTTTAATCATGTGTATATCCATAAGTATTTTATTTAGTTTTGGTATGACTGGAACCATGCTGTATATTTTGCAGCTGGCTTATTATGTTCAAAATTACGTTATTAAGATTTATCCATTTTGATGCTTAAAAGTATAATTTGTTTTCATTGATACATAGTTTTTTCCTATTAGTGAACGTTTTGCGTTATTTCCAGATTTTTGCTTTTTAAAAACTTTTTGTTATGAACATTCTTGTAAATGTCTCTTGGTGCAAAAGTGCAAATGTTTTTCCAGATTTTAAATACAGCCGGATCAGCTTTCTTTTGTTATTAGTTTTAAGAAGTTTAACTTTTTGATAGGTGCAGGATTGATTGAAAGGGATAGAGACTTGAAGAACAAGATTTATTATGTGACCATTATAGTGAAAAATGTGAGATGGTAACTGATAGCAGTGAGAATGATATTTAAGGGATAAAGCTGAGAGGTTATTAAGGAAGACTCCAAAAGGATTTGTGTTTAATGTTCATACCCTAGATATATGTTTTCTACATAAAAATATTTCTTGATAACTGATCCTGATCCTGCTACTTCTCTGATTTTACTTCCTGCTCTTCTCTGCATTCATTCTGCTCAGCCATACCAATCTCTTTGCTGTTTTTGAAATCGCCGAACACATTACTACTTATGCACCTTTGCCATCTATTCTATCTGCTTGTCTCTCTACCTAGGTCCTTCTTCCCTTGCATGCTGATCCTCATCTCAGTTCTTTGCTCATGTACCACCTGTCAGAGAGGCATTTCCTGACCACACTATATATAGTAACATTGCCCTTCCATGTCACTTTTTCTTTTATTTTTCTTTATAGCGTCTGTCACTACCCTACAAATATGTATATCTACACACATATGCATATACATATATATCTTGTATCGTTGCTTGTTTCCTCCACGAGAACAAGGACTTTGTTCACTGCTGTGTCTTCAGTATCTAGAAGAGGCCTGGGACATCTTGCACACAGTAGACACTCAGTAACTATTTTTTGAGGGAATGAATATTGGTTTGTATTAAATAAATGCTAGGTCAAAGTGTTTGAACACTTTTCCTTAAAATCCCAGTGATGTAAATCAGTGTTAGGAAAAACTATCTTCTTGTCTTTACTTACCTTGAGTTTTTACATATTTTTCGGTAACAACAAGTAATCTAGGTGTAAAATCATAGTTTGCAATTCATTTATTCATGTAATATTTTATTTAATATGGAGAACTCATCTCTTATGTAAGATTGGTACTCTTACTCCCATTATTTTTATAATCAGTAAAAGAAACAGATGATGTTAAAAAATAACTAGACATATTTAGAGATTTGTTTTTATTCTACAAAGTTTAGGCTTAACTCACTTTCATTTTTCATTTTCCATATTCTTTGTGTTTATGTATGTGTGTGTGTGTGTGTGAGTGTGTGTGTGTGTAATCAGACCAATTTACAGGTTTTTACTATTGATAAAGCTCACGCTTTTCTGACTTGCCCAAAGCAGTTTATTCCTCTGTAAAGCCTTTCATGATCTGCCTCTAAATGTAGGATTAAGTGCTTTCTCTTTTTGGTCTCCTACTTGTCTGTGTCCTGCAAATTCGTAAGCCCTTTGAAGACAGAAATTAGATAATATATTTTCATTTTCAATCTCTTACACAGTTTTGCACATAGAAGGGATGTAATTTTTAATGAAAGAAAAAATAACTGTGTAGAATTACTTACTATAAAATTTTTCTATGTCTCTGAACATTTATATTATTAAATTTTTAATGTCTTGATATAGGAGTAAACATGGAAGTACTAACTTCATTCCAGAACAATTTTTAGATGACTTCATTGATCTTGTTATCTGGGGCCATGAACATGAGTGTAAAATAGCCCCAACCAAAAATGAACAACAACTCTTTTATGTATCACAACCTGGAAGTTCAGTTGTTACTTCTCTTTCTCCAGGAGAAGCTGTAAAGAAGTGAGTAATTATTATATTTTCTAAATTAATTTTAAAAATACCTTATATAATATTCTGATCATTCCATAAGTTCAAGGTACTGGTAGTATTATTATTTATATGATAGATTTACTTATAAAGATTGGTCAATTAATGTAGTCTTACTATTTTTCCAGATTTTAAGCTATTTTCAACATGAAAGCATCTCAGTGGCGTTAATGATTTTGCTGCTCATTAGGCAAATTCAAGACTAAATTTTTATTTATTAAATTTCAAGTTACAGTGCTACAGAATGATTACCAATTTCACATGTCCATTTATAAACAAATTCACCTAACATATAAATGCAATATTATAGCATATCTCATTCCTTTGAATTCTTTGAGGGAATTATGTGATAAAGTAGTTAATAGTGATTAAACTCAATTTTTAGAACAGGTTTTACCCTATAATCCACTCAAGTTCTCCTTGTTAAGACAATAATAATAGATTTAAGACTATGGTAGTAGGATGTAAATTTGCTGTTTTGTTTTTGTTTTTGTTTTTTAGTTCTGTTGAATCTTTTATGTATGTGTACATATATACACACACATAGTATATATGTAGGTAATAATATATACTATATATACTACTATCATCGTCCTGATGACATTTTATTATACTTATTGTTATTTCTATCTTTTTCTACTGAACTGTATATTTGTTTAGGCACAAAAAATGATGGATGAGAACATTTTATTCTGAGGAAGAAGGTTTAATATTTTTTCCTATGATGTAACATTAAGATTAAATTGCTAAAAATATTTTTCAAGGGTATGACTTTATAAAGAAATATTTTTATAGACACTTAAGAGTTTTGATGTGCACAATTTCTATTAAAAAGGAAATTTACTAAATGTAACTAGGCTTTCATTTCCCTCCTCATTACAGACATATTGGTTTGCTGCGTATTAAAGGAAAGAAGATGAACATGCAGAAAATTCCTCTTCACACAGTGCGGCAGTTTTTTATGGAGGATGTTATTCTGGCTGATCATCCAGATATTTTTAACCCAGATAATCCTAGAGTAACCCAAGCCATACAAAACTTCTGTTTGGAGAAGGTAGTTCTTCTAGATAAAAGTCAATGAGATCTACCTTAGTTGAGAAATTATTTCCGTGAATTAAATACTTCAGTAGAATAGAGGGAAAACATTATATTTCTTACAGTCTTGTGAAGCCCGTAAGGGAGCCACTGTTGTTTAATAAATGAGTTTAGTTGCACCAAAGATCTTTTTTTAAGTCTTCAGATTGAAGAATGTTATGTATAGATGAAATTTTAATGAAGCCCCTTTCCCAGTTTTTTTCTTCCTCAGAATTATATATGTAATCTTTTCTCTCTTTTAATCCTGATTTGATAATTTGTTCATTTTATTTATAAAGCAGGCAGTGACTTTGATTGAAGAATGGAATGGCTTTGATTTGGTAGATGCGGAAAACTACAGCCTCTCTAATAATCTCCATTAGGCATCCCTTTTACTTTAAAAGCTATCCCAAATAAAACCTTAAAATGTATTTGCTATGCACCTTGTAGCTTCAGCAGAAGTCCCATACCTCCCCTTTCATGCAGATTGCCACCCCTAAACCTCTGCAGAAATTCTAGAGCCACTTACTGAAGTTGGACGAATGCATTTAATAACATAAAAATTGACAGCTTAAAACATTAATTGCTAACACTTGCTCAGTTCTTACTCTCTGGTAATTCTTCTGCTTTACATCTTATTCCCATAAAAAATCATAAGAGGTAGTAATAATGATAACAGTAATTATTGCTGATATTCCTGCTTATACATTCTGGGCACCATTGATAAAATTTTGCATTTAATTCACTCAGTGATGCTATGGGTAGATAGATTCTACCACCCATATTTTATAGAAAGAGGAACTAAATTTTAGATAAAGCAACTTGAGCAACGTCACAGCTTTATTAGCAGCATGTTACTTACATGATGAAAAGTTTGAGTATGCTGCTTTCAAGATGACTAGATCTAGAAGCTCAAATTAAAGATCGTGAGTTTCTCTGTCTCTGTGCATGTGGCTAGCCTCATGCCGCCTGCTCTGATGGTTTCTGTCTTAAGCTTCACTACAAGGAAGGCATTTTTCACATGGTGGACGCCCATAGATTTACAGTATTCTTACAGCTTGAAGAACCATTTTTCCCAGTACTTCTAGATAAACATCTAGCATTAAGTTTCTCTGGACTGAAGTCTTGTACTTGTCCCTAAAACCAATCTCTGAAGCCAGGGAGATGGAAAATGAAAATGAATTAATTGATCAGGCCTGGGCCAGGCAACCCGGGGTCTCTCAAGCTTGGCACAATTGACATTTTGGACTGGGTAATTCTTTGTTGTAGGAGGTTATTAAGAATATCCTCTCTGACCTCTTCCTCTTGACCTCCACCCACTAGGTGCCAGTAGTATCCCTACCCTCAGTCATGACAATGACCTCCACCCACTAGGTGCCAGTAGTATCCCTACCCTCAGTCATGACAATATTTTTATTTTGAGATTGAAGAGCTGCTTGAAAATGCTGAACGGGAACGTCTGGGAAATGCTCGACAGCCAGATAAGCCTCTTATACGATTGCGAGTAAGTCCTATTTTAAATAAATTTAACTTTATTGATTTTCAGAGGATAATATTGCAGTTTATTTTACTCTGTCACACCTTCGCCCAGGTCGATCCTGCTGTGTGGAATGTGCTGCTTCTCTCCTTCCATAATAGTTCCTTCAGCACCCACGTAAAGCTTCCCTCTTCACAGAAGCCTTTCTTGACCTCCCTTCAGAGTTGATGCTTTTCTTTTGTGTCCTAAGTCTACTCTGTACATACTTCTTACAGTGCCATTCACATTTTGCTTACAATTATCATTTACATGATTGTCTTCCTGATCAGCTTGTGGATTTCTTGACAACCAGGATTGTGTTTTATTCGTGGCTGTATCTGGCCTTTAGCAGAGTACGTAGCACATTGTGGACACTCAATAAAGTTTGCTTAATGAACATGTTTTGTGACTCAGGAGCAGAAGATTACAAATAAAGCTCAACTGGAGTATAATTGTTAAAACGTTTGATGAGTTTTGAGGAGACACAATAGCTTGAGCATTTCACATTCTCTGTTTTATGACATAGCAGCTATAGTGATGGTCTGGGTAATACAAACATAATTGCTTTGGGGGGACCACATAATTCTTATCAGGATAGAAGATCCCATATTTTTCATTTATGTCTACCTGATACTATTAGAACTGACCAGACTTATATAGAAAATTGGCATTCCTTTTCATAAACTCAATAAATTATTTATTTATGAAATGAACAGATTTTCCATGTAAGTATACTGTATGGACACTATATGGACTAGACTACCATGTTAATTCATTGATTCAGTGAATGAATATTTATTGAATAGCTTCTGTTCTGCGTGCTGGGGGACACAGTGATGATAAAACAATGAATTTTTGAACTTGTGGAGCTTATGGGAGGTGGAGGTGTAAGACATAATAAACAACAAATAAATGAATAAATGTCAGCTCGTGCTAAGTGTGATGAAGAGTGTAAGTGGGTGGAGGTTAGGGAGTAGCTTGGATAGGCTGGTGATATGCTACAATGCTGGTTCCTAGAGCATTATGTTGAGAACAGCTAGTTTTGGAAAATAATTACAATTGACCCATGAACAACATGGGTTTGAACTGCGTGGGTCCACTTATTAGTGGATTTTTTCCAATAAATACTTCCTTATCATTTTATAAATAACATTTTCCTTTCTCTAGCTTACTTTATTGCAAATACAGTATATAATATATATAACATACAAAATATGTGTTAATCGACTTTATATTATCTGTAAGGCTTCTGGTCAACAGTAGGCTATTAGTAGTAAGGTTTTGGGGGAGTTAAGAGTGTTATGTGGATTTTTGATTGTGTGGAGGGTTGGCACCCCTAATCCCCACTTTGTTCAGCTGTATATCTCTTAGAAAGAAATGTGGTATTTTTCTTTGTAAAGTTATTTGTACCACTATAGAGTTCTTTGGAGACTGCCTTGAGAGCAATTGTTAGTTCTAAATAGATCCTGTTTTGAAGGTAATCACTTCTCAGAGCTCACAAATTTGATTCCTTTCCTACATGGGTTTTCCCAGCATTTATTCTTATCTAGTGTGAAAGCATATCGCTAAGATGATAGACCAGTGAACTATTGCAGTTGTGAAACTTTGTTGAAAAATTCCATCTCCTTTTCAGATGATACTGCTGGTGCCTAAACTGTTAGTGTTATGAGGAAATGTAATCATTTTCACATTGTGGGAATTCTTGCTGAATTTTGCATAAGTGCATAAATTTTTGAAGCTTTATTTTCTCAGTAGAATAAATGGTATAACTTCATCATGATCTTTAAAATGAACTGTAGAACATTAATTTATTAACTTAAAAGTATTGAGCATAAACCTAAACACTGAAGCGGTAAATTGTTTTCTAGCCTTTATAGCTTATTCTGTATTTCCAGGTGGACTATAGTGGAGGTTTCGAACCTTTCAATGTTCTTCGCTTTAACCAGAAATTTGTGGATCGAATAGCTAATCCAAAAGATATTATCCATTTTTTCAGGCGTAAAGAACAGAAGGAAAACACGGGTAAGCAGTCATTTTTACAAATTAAAAACTATTCTTATAGGATTTATATAATTCAATCTTTTGTAAAGAGATATAAGATAATAATGGAAAATGTTTTACTATGATTCTTTCTAATATCTTACACAAATAAACTGATAGTTGGAATAATAAAATCTCTTCTAAAAATTGGATAGCAATCATTTTTAAACTTGTGTGGGTATCAGTAAGAAATGGAAGCTTTCTCTGCAGATGTAGTTTTTTTAAAACAGTGCTGCTTAGTAACAACACACACAGACTTTAGAGATTTATTGCTCAAAATAAATGTTATTTACTATCCAGTATTAATGTTCAGAGAAATACTTTGCATTGTTAAATTTTTCAGCTTAAGAGTGTTACAGTGATTTAGGAAGACTTTAGTCTTTTGAAATATGAAATGCCATAGTTTGATGTTTTCTTGATCAGGAAATTAGTTTCTAATTAAAAATCATAAGAACTAATTGCCCTTATTTTAGCACTTATAAAAAAGATCATCTGACTGAAATAGTTGACCCTTGAACAACACAGGCTTGAACTGCACGGGTCCACTTACATGTTGATTTTTTTTTCCCAATAAGTATGAATAGTACTGTATGTTTTCTCTAATGATTTTCTTAATAACATTTTCTTTATTGTAAGAATACAGTATGTAATACATATAACATACAAAATATGTTTAATTGACTATGTTATCAGTAAGGCTTCTAGTCCACAGAAGGCAATTATTTGAGTTTGGGGGCTTCAGAAGATACATGGATTTTTAGCCGTGCAGGGAGTAGGTACCCCTAATCCTCAAGTTGTTCAAAGACCAATTATAGTGTTTATTCATAAATATTATGTTAAATATAGAGGCTTTTCTTAGAGCTATCGAGTCAGAGATTTTTCATAGAAAAATATGGCTCTTGTTTTATGAGTAACCTACCTAGGCTTTTATTAACTTGGATTTAATGGGCTTCTATTTTCAATGTCAAATTGTGATGAAATTGTGTATGCTGTTAACTCAACCTGAAACAGCCATTCAGATGTTTAAATGGAGCTCATAGAATACTGTTTTAGGGGGAAAAATCTGTATCAGAATTATATTTTTATACTTCAAATTTTAAGTAATTACTTATTGATAGTGCTTTACTTTTGTTGTCCATCCTTATCAATTCCTTGAGATTTTATGGGTGTAGCATTCATAAGAATACAGAATATAGAACTAGTAACTTATGTAACTTGAGTGTCACCTATAGTCAGTTTTGTTCTAATTACAGAATATAGAACTAGTAACTTATGTAACTTGAGTGTCACCTATAGTCAGTTTTGTTCTAATGATTCCTTTTTTGCTTAAACTTAAATTACTGAATTAAACAATGATCGCTCGTATGTTTATTGAAAAGTTTTTGTTGTTTTAAACTCTGCTACTTAACCACATGTGTGACATTTTGCAAATTACCTTTCTGATGTCTATAAAATCAACATAATAACTGTGCCAGCCTCATACGATTGAGGCTTAGTCAATATTCTGTGCATAAATGGTCTTAAGATAATGTCTGGCATAGTAAAGTGTAGTAATCATACTATGAATTTATATTAATTCTGTTGTCTTGAAATTCAAAAAGATCTCTGTTCCCTTGTCCTCATCTCTTTGCAAGAGACACACTGAACTTTGTACCTCTTTACCTGTAGGCTCTTGCATATGCTTTTTCTCTGCCTAAAATATTTTTTCTTTTTCCTTTTTACTGAGTGAATCTTATTCATTCTGCAAGTCTTGGTTCAGATAATAGCTGTATGAGATATCTACTTACTATTTTCAACCTTCTTTGAGAAGAATTAGTTTATTTCTTTTCTGCTCTGTTCTTCTGTTGTAGCACTAAATCACCCTGTATTTTAATCATTTGTTCTTATGGGCAGGGAGCCCATCTTTTTATCATTGCTTTTTTGCGTGAAACAGTATGTTTTGTTTTGTTTTGAATTGTGAGCATGTGGTGGTGACTGTTAGCACAGTTCTGAGCCACTGCCTTGACTCATCCCAAAGCACCAACAGTTTTACCCACGATTGCTTTTGTATTAGCAGTGCATATGTCACCATAGTGGAAAAGATAAATAACATCTTGGTATTATTATGAAAGTAGTTTTGACCTTGAGTGCCCCGAGAAGTCTGTGGACCACCCTGTGAGAATAGTGGCTAGGAAATACACTATTTGGCAATAATACAAAACCAATACAAACTTCAGGGAAAAGACTGTAGGTGTTAGCAAAAATGTCATGTTTTTGCCTCAAAATTTACCACACTGAGCAGGCTGACTGTTGATAAAGTTTGGACATACCACTTCCACTGACAGCAACCTGCAATAAGTTTGGGCAGTTTAACTTTATAATAGAAGCTGCTGTTTTTTCATGGACTTCTTCTTTCTAGGGGAAGAGATCAACTTTGGGAAATTCATTGCAAGACCGTCAGAAGGAACGACTCTAAGGGTAGAAGACCTTGTGAAACAGTATTTTCAAACTGCAGAGAAGGTACTTAATTACAGTTTACATTTTGAATAATGGCTATCTTATAATAACAGATTTTAATTTAGGATATGTGTAATTGATAGTTTAAATAAAGGGAATCCTCAAAATGTTTTCATGAAATAAGTAGGGTGGTCATTAATTACATTTGTTGTAGCTACTGTATACCAAGAAAAATTACGTGCTTAGTTAATGTTAGTTATTAATATTATTGGTGTGGCTATTGTTGATGTTGTTACTCTCTTACTTTCTTTTTATCTTCACTGCGTAAGTCTGAATCCAGGATTTACCTTTTTTTTGCATCTGGATATAATTTCAGAATTACTTTATTAATATAGCCACAGGATGATGAAGACACTCTTATTGTCTGTCATAAGTAAATGCTACTTTAAGATCCTCTGGTTGTATTAGTATCCTACTGTTGCTGATACAAATTTCCACAAATGTAGCGATTTAAAACAACACATTATTATCTTAGAGTTCTGTAGGTCAGAAATCTGACACTAGTTTCACTAGACTAAAATCAAGATGTCAGCAGGGCTGTGTTACTTTCTGTAGGCTCTAGGGGAGAATCCATTTCCTTATCTTTTCCAGAGGTGCCACATTTCGTGGCTCATGGCCTCCTTCTTCAATCTTCAAAGCCAGCAGTGTTATGTCTCTGGTTATTTTTCCCTCGTTATATCTCTCTACAACTTTCTTCTGCCTCCTTCTTCCACTTGTAAGGATATTCATGATTACACTGGGCCCACCTGTATGGTACCTGATAATCTGGTTTTATAGCCAGCTGATTAGCAACCTTAATTCCATCTATAACCTTAGTTTTCCTTTGCCATGTAACATATTCATAGGTCCCAGAGATTAGGATGTGGGCATCTTTGGGGGCCGTTATTCTGCCTACCACACTGGTTAACCTAATCTCCCTTAATCATCAGTTGCCACTTCTGGTCTCTATAATCTCAGTCATTCAGGCCTCTGCATTTCCACCTGTCCTGTATTCCCGTTTCTTGTTATCTGCTTTGCTTTTTCTGGCCCTTAATATTTATCAGTTGGCTTAATTAATGTCTATTGTTTTGTTTCGTTTTTCCTTCAATAACTATATATTTTTTGTCTTTTCCCTGGAAACATTATTCTGTAATTTTCCTTGCTCATATAGAATTATTTTGCAAGGAATGGAACTATTTTCTGCACCTAGTGATTTGTATCTCTCTTACAGAATGTGCAGCTCTCACTTCTAACAGAAAGGGGAATGGGTGAAGCAGTACAAGAATTTGTGGACAAGGAAGAGAAAGATGCCATAGAGGAATTAGTGAAATACCAGTTGGAAAAAACACAGAGATTTCTTAAAGAACGTCATATTGATGCCCTAGAAGATAAAATCGATGAAGAGGTGAGTACTAATTTGGGGCAGGTGCATAAGTCTGTTCAGTCAATCTCTCATTAAGGGTAGCTCTGACTTTCTTTCTGGTAAACTACTAATTAATTTCTCTAATTTGTTTAGTTTCTTCATCTATAAAATTGAGATCATGAAATGAGGATTAAATTAGAAAATGTCAAGTAAGTGTCTTAAAAATGATTGATACCCACTAAATGCTAGTTTTGTTTCCTGTAGGTAGTATCTTCTTGAAGATCATGAAAGTGCTTTAAAATGAACCTTGTAGGATTAAAATTTCTGCTCAAATTTTTTGACTGAGATTTTCAGTTTCATCTAGAAAATGCATTCTCTAAACATAAAAATAGTGGAAGAATCACAGAGTAAAGCACTTCATACTTGACTACATAAAAATTTTAAATGTTTGCATGTCAGATTGTCAAAAAACAATTAGAAGGTGTTGACATGAAAAAAATATTTGTAGTCAGAAAAAAGGATTAATATTCTTAATATTAAAGTGTTTTTATAAATTTTAAAAATACTAAACCTTTCAGTAAAATAATAAACAAAGGATGAATAGGTGGTTCACAAAAGAAATATAAGTGGCTAATAAGCATATAAAAATAGTGTTTTGCCTAGGATAATCAAAGAAACTCAAAACGTAAATGTATATTTGATCCTTGAACAACATGGGGATGAGGGGTGCCAACCTTTATGCAATTGAAAATCCATGTATAATTTTGGACTCCCCTAAAACTTAACTACAGCCATTCCTCAGTATCTGTGAGGGATTGGTTGCAGGATTCCACACATATACCAATATTTACAGATTCTCAAATCCCTTACATTAGAAAAGACTTATATAAACAACCCCTTATATAAAAAATAGAACAGTGCATACAGTTGGCCTTCCACATCCACTAACTCCCAACCTCGGATTGAAAATACTGTTTTTGCCTGCAGTTGGTTGAATCCGCAGATGCGAAACCAGGAATAGAGAGGGCCAACTGAATATTTATTGAAGAAAAGCCACATATCAGTGGACCCATGCACTTCAAACCTTTGTTCAAGAGTCAGCTGCATTTTTTTTTATTTGTCAAAGCAGCAGCAGTTTTAGAAACATTAGTATGCAGCTGATTGAAGTATCAAATTGGAACAGCTGTACTGAAAAGCAGTCAGTCATCTTTTAAAAAAATTATTCCTGTATTTTCCTTCTACAGAAGAAACACGCTGTTATTTCTTTTTTTCTTTTTTTCTTTTACAGCATAATTGCTTCAAGAGTTTTCTGTATCTGCTGACCTGGTACTTCTCCCTCCTTTTTCTCTTAAACCCATCTGTTCAGGGGGTTTGACTCTGTCATTCCAGCAAAACTGCTCTTGTGAAGGTCACCAGTGACCTCCATTGCTAAATCCACTGGCAGTTCATCTTAAATCTCACTTGATATTTTCTTGAGACCTTTTTTTCATTGGCTTTTAGAACTCCACACTCTTCTAGTTTTCTTTCTGCCTCATTGTATATTCTCAGTCTCTCTTCTGTCCAGACTCTTAAATTGGAGTCCTGAGAACTTAGTTTTTGGACCCTTTCTTTGTCTACACAGTCCCACTGTAATCTCATCCAACTTCCTGGCTTTCAAATAGCATCTGTTTGGTGGTGACTTTCAAAAGACTAACTCAAATGTCTCAACTTAAGGCTTCTATATCCTACAGTCTGCTAGATATTTCCATTGGATGGTTAATAGATATCTCAAACTTTTAACATTCCCATCAGAATTCTAATTCTCATCTCCTCCATCTGTAGCGTTCTAGTGGAAGCACCATTCTTGAATTTGCTCAGACAAGAATCTTTGAAGTCATCCTTGACTCCTGTCTTTCTGTACCTACATTCTGTCTATAAACCCTTTTGGCTCTACCTTCAGAATATATACAGAATGTGACTACTCACCACCTTCATCACTACCAGTGGTCCAAGGCATCCCCATTTCTCACCTAGATTATTCCGATAGCCTCCAAACTGGCCTGTCTGTTTCTGCTGTTGCCTTTTTTCTACCCTCCATTCTGTTCTCAGTTCACCTGTCATTGATCCTAATATATTTCAGATGAAGTCATTCCTGCCTTAAAAAAGAGTCCTTAAAATTGCTTACAAGGCCTCAACTCAATCTGGCTTTCTGTTACTTCTTTACCTTCAAATCTGCTCTAGCTACAGCAACCTCCTTCCTATTTCTTAAACATACCTGGCATGCTTCTACCCCGGTGCATTTGCACAGTTTCTTTCTTTTAAATGTAATGATTTTCTCAAGTTATTTGCACGACTTACCCCCTACTTTTTAAAATTTTTGCTCATATATTACCCTCAATGAGGCCTTTCATGATCATCTTATTCAGATGTGACCCTATCATTCCTGCCTTATTTTTCTCTGAGCCCTTATCACCTTTTGCAGAGATTTCATAGGTTCAGATGTGTGAAAAGACAAGACTCCACTGGGCATACTCACTTAAGGTCTTTATTTAAAGTCAAAGGATATAGTATAGGAAGAAAAAGTACAGGGAGGCATTAGAGATCTGAGAGACACCAGACATAAGTTCCTCATGTCCTGTTTGCACATGGTATACCCTGGATTGAACACCAAGATTTGTGTAGACGTTCCAGGGAGTCTTTTATGCCCCTCTGGTCACATAATCAAGCCATGCTTTTCAACTGGTTATTTAGGTTGAAAATCATCAGTAAATAAACTAGCTCTGGGAATGCCAGAGGCTCCTCAGATATAAAGATAGAAATTTTCCGGTCTACCTATAAATTAACTTGATCCTGTATGCCTTCTAAAATGCAATATAACTTTTTATTTTCTTTATTGACTACCCTTTTTTACACAAACACACACACTAGCTCCACAAGGGCAGAATTTTTAACTATTTTATTCACTGTATTCTTGATTCCTGCAATTGTGCTTACTACACAGTAGGTGCTTAGTAAATATGAGCTGAGTAAATTATTAAATAAATGGAGTTTATAAATAACTATATAACTATATTATAAGAGCCTTTTAAGTAGGAACCAGTATAAAAAGAATTTCTGGCATCTTTCATGGTACCAGGACTATGGTCAGCAAACAGCAAACATTCAGTATTTGACTGCTGATAAAATGGATCTTCAGGGACCCACCCACTTTAAGATGCCATCTCAGATGCCTCCTGGATGTCTGCAGTCAGATGCACAAGAATGATTTGAGCAGTGTAATAATTCAAACCTCTTGAGAGAAAGATTTTTAACTATTTTACTGGAGTATAACACCCATAAGATATTAGAATTTTTTCCTCTGTAGTCTGATAGACTTTTTTAGTGACATGGAATATTTTGGCAGCAGATCATAAAATTTTGATTAGGTCCAATTTTTTTTTTTTTATGAGTACATTTCCTTACATTAAAACTTCAGAAAACCACTGGAAAAACAAGATTTTTTAAAATCAGTCCTATATGAAGCAAAGCTATACTTAAATTTCCAAGTTTTGTGTTGTAATAGAAAGCATTCGTTAACTAATTGTAGACCACTATTTTATAATTTACACAACAGAAATAAGCAACATGTTTATGATTTACTCTGTTATAATCCAGGTACGTCGTTTCAGAGAAAGCAGACAAAAAAATACTAATGAAGAAGATGATGAAGTTCGAGAGGTAATTTTTCTGCTCTAAATTCTTATACTTAGATGTCCTTTTGTTAAATTAGAATAACTGGAAGGTTTATTTAGAGTAGTCACTCCACGAGACCTAAGTTTGGTGGATAGGACTGAGCAGGGGATAGCTAAAGACAGCTGCCTTTGACTTGTTCCAGTGCAATGTACAAATATTCTACTTGCCATTCTCTTTTTTCTTCTTTGCTTTTGTTTAAAACTTATTTAATAGTGTGTGTTGGGAGTGGGATAAGGCTAGCATATACAAGAGCTCTTATTAATCAGAATTCACCTAATTGTTATCAGAGCATCTTGTCAGTATAAGATAAAATCTTACCCTACTGAGCTGATGTTATTTTGGCCCAAAAGGAATAAACTTGGTGTTTTGGTTACCAATGTTAATTATAGGTAAATGTACAGTGTCCACTGGCCTTTCTGAAATATTGAAATTAGCCAAATCACCGTCATCTCTGTCTTCTCAGTCTTTTTAGAGTTAAGGAACTTGAAGTAAGCAACCATTTGCTTAAATTTTGGGCTTCTACCTGGTACTTGGTGAATTCATGATTGAAATATATTCTCCTACTTTCTTGTTGTCCTTAGTGTTTTATGATTACTATCTAGAATTAAAAGTTATTTTACGTATATACTGTTGGGATTTCGTCTTAATTGTTTTCATTCAGCATTTTGTGTAGAATCTATTATGGGTAGCCATTCAGCTTTATATTAGGAATACAAATATGAAAAAAGTATGGTCAACATCCACCAGAGATTCCTAATTTTGTAGGTGAGACAGACATAATATAGAAAGAAAATATTAAACCTTATGACCCAAAGTTTCATCCTCATTGTGAATTAGTGCAACTGTCCTGGTAGTCCATTTTTGTTTTCTAGATATTTTAGAACAATAACTGACTGGTGATGACTTGGAAACAGTTGAAACACTTGACACATTCTCTAATTAACTTTTACAAATATCACTGTTTTCTCTGCTACAATAAAAAAGAAATTAATAGGAATTTCTGCCCCTCTGCCCCTTTTTAAATAATACTTTTTGCCTTATTTTAAGCACATTCCTTTGGTAAAAGTCAATACCTGAGACACTAAAAAGGAAGAGGAAAAGAACCCTGCTTAAGGAAATGAGGACTCTCAGTTTACATTTTTTCTCCCTGAACTCTTCCAAAGGAATCCCTTTTTTAGTAGCTGATCTACTGATGACTATTAGGTAATACCACAGCCTTTAAATGTAAAGCAGTTTTAGACCCTGACATAGGAAAAACCAGTTCTCAAATAATTCTTTACCATCTCCAGAGGCCATAAGACAGACACTAAGCCTTTTTTTTTTCTTTTTTAAATAAAACTTCCAAGTCTAAATCTGATTTACCTTATCATCTGACTCCATACTTGTTATTTAGGATTTTAGATTGATCTAATAATGCTACTTACCTGGAATTTTAAGGAATGGGAAAGTGACATTTTTGGTGTTGTTTTCTTCTTTTCTCTATCTTATAAAAGTTTGTTATTCTGTGACTCCCTCCCCTCCCCTGCCAAATTGTGTCTCAGTTTATTAGAATATGTAGAAATATGAACAATATAGTAACTCAGTTAATAACCTTTCTCTAAAAAGAATATGCTAGGATAATCTTCTAAATGATTAATTGTAAGTTTCCCAGATATCTTTCCCTTGTACTACTTACACTGTCTCCATGGAGTAAGATAGTAAATTTGGCAACATAAACTAACATTACTGGCATTAGTGCCAGTATTGACTACAGTTTTTCCCTACCCGTGCCTTTCATTCATAGCCTTCAGTGATTACAAAACCAAAAGCTATTACCATCCACTAAATTTCATACTCAACATTCCCAATGTCAGAGTTATTCTCCTATATAAATGTATTAGAAAAAACGACTGATACCTACTTGGCTTTTTTCATTACTGTTTTCACGGGGAAAAGGGAAATGGTATATACTGAATTTTGGCTATGTACATTACTTATACTATCTCAGTTTCCATTTTACAGATGAGACTAAGACCAGACTGAGGGTCACATGGTGGGACTGGAAGTTGAACCAACATTAATACAGTGTATGGCCAATGAATGGCTAAAAATTTAAAACTACCATAACTATCAAGCAGCACATTAAAATCACTGTTTATAATAATCCCACATGCAACTACTGTACTGTTTACAAGATGATTTTTGTAATCTAAAAAGGAGGAAGCTATAAATTTGGGATCCTCTATCACATTTTTTAGATTTTTATTTATCTTACAGAATGCCTTTAAAGTAGAAAGGAGTGACAAGAAGGAATGCTACAAAGAAATGATTCCTGTTCTTAGATTATTTTGCTTAAACTTGATTATCCCTTTTAATTGAATGGGTTACAGAAATATTTCTTCACAGTGGATCCTTTGTGTTTGAAGCCACTAACTTCAGTTTTTCATTAATCTTTTAAAGAGTAAGAGTGAACATTTTATTCAAGGAAGGTAGGAGAGGACATGGAAATTTTCATATGAGAGTTTTTTCAGAAGAAAGAACTTTTGGGTTTTGATTTTTCAGCTGTTTTTTGAGACCTTTCTAGGTAATTTTTTGGCATGCCATAGGGTGTTATAAATTTTTTATTCTCAGCATACTATTTGAAACTTGACTAATTGAGTTAGAGACTTTCTCAAGCTGTAATTCACAGCTTTGCAGAATCATTTAACTCAGAATATGAATCCCAGTACCCTGCTTAAATTATTTAAGCAAACAGACAAACAAAAGCATTAGCCCTTTTATTAGAAAAAAAAATGTGCTATAAGAACTCTTATTCACATTGAAAAACTCTCAAGTATTTTCTTTAATTATAAACTTGCATTTAAGTAAAAGGTGAAACAGTAAATATTTTAGACTTTGCAGGCCACGTATGGTATCTGTCACATTCTTTTTAAAAATTTTTTCACAATCCTTTAAAAATGTAAAAACTATTCTTAGTCAGATCCACAGTCCATAGTTTATCTGGCTTCTGATTTCTTATGTTCTATCTGAGTTTAAGGCAGGGTTGAGATCCTTTTTCAAATTGTAATACTAAGCACTATCAACAGAGTGAAAAGGCAACCCACAAGATGGGAGCAGATACTTGCAAATCATACTATATATCTTATAAAGCATTAATATCCAGAATATAAAGAGCCTCTAAAGTTTAACAGCAAAACAATCCAATTTAAAAATGGACAAAGGACTCAAACATTTTTCCAAAGAAGTTAGACAGGTGACCAATAAGCATATGAAAAGATGCTCAATATTACTAATCATTAGGAAAATGCTAATCAAAGCCTGGAGATACCACTTCACAACCCTTATGATGACTACTATCCAAAAACTAGAATATTAGTATTAGTATTGGCAAGAATATGGAGAAATTGGAACCCTGTGCATTGCTGGTGGTAGTATAAAAGCTACTATGGAAAGTAGTATGATAGTTCCTCAAAAACTTAAATATAGAATTACTATACAATCTAGCAATTCCACTTCTATGTATGGACCAAAAGAATTGAAAGTGGAGACTTGAACAGATTTGTATACCAATGTTCATAGGATTATTCACAATAGCCAACAGATAGTAATAATCCAGATGTCCATCAAAAAATGAATGTATAAACAAAACGTGATGCACATTCACTGGAATATTATTTAGCTTTAAAAGGAATGAAATTACGATATATAACTACCACACAAATGAGCCTTGAAAACATATTAAGTGAAGTAAGCCAGCTAGAAAAGGACCAATATTGTATGATTTCACTTATTTGAGATACCTAGAGTAGTTAAATTCATAGACAGACAGTACGGTAGTGATTACAGGGGGTTGAGAGCAATAGGGAATGGGAAGTTATTGTTTAGTGACTATTGAGTTTTAGTTTGGGATGATGAAAAAGTTGGGGAGCTGGATGATGGTAGTGGTCGCACAACATGGTGAATGTACTTAATGCCACTGAACCGTACACTTAAAAATGGTTAAAATGGTACATTTTTATGTTATGTATATTTTACCACAATTTTAAAAAGTGTAATATTGGCATACTGCATTTTCAAATCTCACAAAAAGGTATATGGAAACATCTTGCCATTGGCTCTAGACCTACACTCATGAGGTAAATTCTTAAAGAAATATACTTCAGAGACATCATTGAACTCCAAAGTCTGTTGCACAGAAAAAGTGAAGTTAAAATACTATTTGAATGTAATGTTTGAGATGATAACATGAAGTAGTATTTAGACAAAGGGAAAACATAAAATTTGGAAATGATGGTAATTATTCTCAAGAAAAAATAATCGTAAAACGGTGTATGCATTTAAAACTTTGCTTGATTCTGCCAAATTGTTCCAAAGCACATGAAAAGATATGTCAAACCAGTTAACGTTCCAACCAATAGTATTTGGGAGCTCTCATGTGTCCACATCTTTGTCGTCGTCGTATACTACTACCTCTTTTGATCTAAGGGGTGAGAAATTATTTCTTGTTGTTATTTTAAATTCATACTACTTTTATTGTAGAGTCTGAACAATTTTTATGTTTATAAATCATTTATATGAAATACCTGGTCATGTTCTTTGCTCAGAATATTTTTTTCTTTTTTCTTTTTTTTTCTTTTTTTTAGTTTTTGGCTAAGGCATTGGTCTTCTTCTGATTGATTTATAAGAACACTCATATGAAAGTGTGCACACACTGTGTTTATGTGTGTAGCATATTTAGAGTTTTTGTCATATAAGAAGTATCTGCCTATTCCTAAGGGTTTTTTGTTTAAATCCAGAATGGGTGACAAATTAAATGCCTTTTTAGCATCTATGGAGATAAACATGTTCTGTTAATATGGTGAATTATTAATATTAACACATATCTTATTATTGGCCCATCCTCAGTATCACTTTGTGAATCTCCTGGTTACAGGTATACTGGGCTTTTCACATGCTCCTGGATTCATTGTTTACTTTACTATTCATAAGTAAGATATTGTAATTTTATTTTTGTGCATGCAGTTCTTTTTCAGTTTTCACTACCATGTTCTGGCTTTATAAAGAAAAAAATGGAAACCTTTTTTATGCTCTGGTACTATTGAAATAGCAGTAGAATTAGTTGTTTTTTTGAAGTTTTGGTAGAATTTACCTGTGAAATTTTCTAGTTGTCCTTTTTAGGAGTGTAGTTCTTTTAACAATTTTCTCAAGATTTCCTTTGATAGTCTGTTGAGATTGTCTGTCTTTTTCTTGACTTAGTTTAGGTTATTTATTTTCCAAATTACTTAGACTTAAGCAGAATATTTATCATGATTCTTTTAATTTTTCTTGGATCTTTTTTTCTCTCCATTCTAACTTTTCATTTTAATTTAATTTATTGCTTTGTTTTGTATGTTCTAATATGCAATATTTTTATTAGCATTTTCTAGATATACTACAGTTCTAATATTATTTTATAGTTTGGAGTCAGAGTTTTTGTTGTACTATTCTAATTTTATTGCATGATGATTAGGTAGTATAATACTCTGTACTATTTAGAATTTATTAATATTTTTCTTAGTAAGCCCCCCATTATATATCAGTTAAAACATTTCATGGGTTCTTGAAAAGAGCATATTACTTATTTTTAGAGTTCAACATGCAGCAGTTAGATCTAGCTTATTAATTATGTAATTTAGGTTTCTGTTTTTCTTTTCAATCTACTTATTTTTCCCTAATGTACAGCAGCTTGTTCTCATTACTCGTGGTAGTTATGTTCTACAAAGTCACTGTAAATACTGAATTAGTGAACACTGAACCATTGCTTCTCAGGGAAATACAGGATTAGGTTCCTGCCAGCCACTGTTTATAATATTTGTCAACTGGTCAATATATAACCTTTTTCATGTGTGTTTCTGTTTAAAGATACCTTATTTATTTAATATACATTCTTGATTTGTTAACATTGAACTTCGGCCAACAGCCCTATAACTCATGCCTGAATGAAACTTATCTAACAATATGTATTTTTTTTTTGTAAGGCACGTAACAGTCTTCTTGCACTTGGGAACATAGACAGCATTTCATCTGTTCACAGGGGACGCATTTAAAATGTAAAATCACTAACCAAAAGTATGAAATTGTGAAAAAACGAGACACTAAAATATGCTATGAAAAGGCTTTGTTGCATTGTTTGACTTTATCTGTGTAATGTGTGTGTCAGGCGACTCAGAATTTTCACCACTTTATACAAGTTCATGAATGACCACGAGAGTATCAGGAGTGTTGTATTTGGGGTTACAAATAAATATTGGCAAGTAGGTGAATTTGCAGATATGAAATCCAAGAATAATAAAGATTGATTTTACTTCATCTGGAACAAGAAAGATGACTTGAAATCTTTTTCTGCTATTTTAAAAATAGTTTTTTGTTGTATTCTTTAGTGTTTGGTTTTTGTTTGTTTTTTTTTTGCATTGTAATGCCATGTTGAGCCCTTCATTAATGGTTTAGCTGTATTTCACTTCAGCTCAGATCATCATTATGAAGCTAGATTACTTCCCACCTCTCACTACCCACTTCATTCCTATTTCTACTCTGCCTGCTTTGTTCTCATCTCCTTATTTCATCTCCTTATCTCATGGCATCACAGAGAGCTTAGAAATGGTCTAAGAAGACCCAGAAATGCTCTGGGTCTTCTTTGACCCAGAATTTATCATTCCAAGCAAGAAAGACTATTGTCATGGCCTCTTGATGTAGATTAATTTTGGGTAGCTCTATACTGCCCGAAACTCTTCTCAACCTTCTTCCTTAGCCATGTCAGAGATTCACTATATCTAGTAACTCTTCGTAGATTTTGTGTTTGGGGGTTAGTGCTATTTTCTAGTTTAATTGAAAAGGTATTGTGTTTCATTTTTGTTCTCTGTGTTTCATTTTGATTGGTTTATGGGAAGAGATGAGGTCAGCATTGCTTTTATTCTGTTTGTAATCAGAAAATCTGTATTCATTTCCGAGTTAATCGAAACATTTCATTAAGTTTCAAACTTGCCGTTTGTAGTCAGTTTCTGTTATCAAAATAAAATTTGTGGCATATTCTCTTTATCCTAAGGTTTTTATTTTTCCAGGCCTTCGGTTGCTATATTTTACTTAATTCTTTTAATCGCATATTTATGAGATTATTGTTCATGTTTTTCTGATTACAAAAGTTAATATTTTGAAAAAGTATATTGTAGAAAATTTTTAATATTCAAGAATGAAGAAACCAAAAGTGCCCTAAAATTTCATCACCCAGAGATAACAGCTTTTTTTTTGGTAGGTTTTATTTTTCTTGTTATTTATTAAGAGCCCATTGTACAAAGTTGCTCAAATGGTGACGGTCTCTTAGAAATGATGGTGTTGAATTGGGAGTGATTACCAGTATTTCTCCCAGTTCTGAAAGTTCTGATTCTGTGAAATTTTATCTTTCTTGGTAAACTTCTTCAGAAGATCTCATTTTACAGGTAGTATTGTAAATTGATCTGACAAATCTTAGGCATTGAATTTGATGGAGGAGGGAGGTTATCCTGTTTTACATTTTTATAGCACGATTAGTGAAAAAATGGTTTAGACAGTTTGGCAATATTAAATGTTCATCTGAATGACCAGACTAATGACTTTTAGGGTGTTACATTACTTACTAGTATGTACTTTCTTTTTGTTATTCCTCTCAGGCCATGACTAGGGCCAGAGCCCTGAGATCTCAGTCAGAGGACTCCGCTAATGACCTTATGAGTATAGATTTCGCAGAACAGATGGCTGATGACTCGGATAGTAGCATCTCAGCAGCAGACAACAAAGGAAGAGGTCGAGGAAGGGGCCGAAGAGGAGGAAGAGGGCAGAATTCAGTGTCCAGAGGAGGATCTCAAAGAGGAAGAGGTCAGCACTGAGTACAGTCTTTTGCACACATCCAGACTTGGCCATTGAGTGGGAAGTACAGAATTGTCCTTTAAACTTTTATTTTTATAATACATAAAGTCAGTCTTCAATGTAGTTCTGACATGTACATGAATTTTGAATGGCTGCATGTACATAGGGTTTTAATTGCTCTTAATATGTATTTTTTTCACACAATACCTTTTGGGTATATTTAATGTTGTATTTACTCTTACATGTACAAAGTAATAATTAGGTAAATTTGAGCTTTTGAGGAAAATGGCTAGCTAATGGCCGCTGGCAGCAGGAAGAAAACTCCAGATCATAAAAATTATTTTTGTTACTATCATACAGATGCCCATATTCTTATAAAGGGGCTTTGTAACATTTGTTTGAAAAGAAAAGCCACCCAAAACAATTTGATTTCTTAAAACAATTATTTACATTAATTGCCATCATTATATTTAATGTAACACTATTGTTATTAAGTAGTCCAAACAATAGAAAATAGTCATCCAGTGACTTCCTGGTGCTTTATATAAATCAATCCCTAGGAACATTTTAAGATTATTTTTATTATATATTTTTCCATAGAAATTTTAAGATAGTAAAATGGATAGTACCTTACTAAAAATCTCCAAGGAGAGTAATCCTCATTTTCTAATGATAATTATTTTTATTACCCTTATATTTATGAAATTTTTCCTTAATTTTAATTGGAACAATATGAACCAAATGCGGCCTAATTGATCAGACTAGATATTACTTTTTATATGTATATCTTTGGCTTTTTACACATAAACTATGTTTTGACATAACTTTATTTAGATTTCATCTTCGTGTTATTTAAAAAAAAAACTTAGCCACTAATGGGTTTGTATATTGACTGCTCATTATTCTAACAGCAGGCACTGGTCTGGAGACTTCTACTCGAAGCAGAAGTTCAAAGGCCACTATGTCAACATCTAGAAATATGTCTATTATAGATGGTGAGTATAGACTGCAAATGATTATCTAGCAGTCATTTGTAAATTTCAACACAAAAAGACCTAGGAAACCCCATTAGTAAACCTCATTGGTTTGTGTTGCCATCACTGGAGAGTCAAAAGCATTTGTAGAATCACAGGATAAATTATGCTGTGATTTAAAAGATATTTGCCATTTATTGGAGCTCTTACAGAAGCTGAGCTTTAAAAATTAACTTTTAGACCAATTTAATTATTTCTCTTTTACAGAGAGATCACTAAGACATAGAAAAGGCAGTTGGTCAGTAAATCAACACTGATTGAGAGAGAAGGAACTGCTTCATAATGTGTTGTTTACTTTCTTTCTTCTCCCTGCTTTTGTCTCTACTGTTAGTATAGAGAAGTCATGTGATCTGTATTTAAGGGAAATTATGGTTAGGGTTCTTTGAGTTAAAATTTTGTGGTCTAAAAACTGTCCTCAAACCAAGGGGATCTATTTTTATAAATGATCTGTAGTCATAATTTAATATAAAAATTTAATAAACGATGTGAAATAGTATGGTTTATGAGAATAGCCAAAGTTGTTAGTCATATTTATGAAAATATATGTTAAAATGAGTGGTGATATTTTTTTTACCTAGTATTCAGATATCCATACATATGTATTTTGTTTATATTATCTTATCTGAGGTTACTTTTATAGCTAGGATTAATTTTGACAGATTAAAGAGTTGGACTAAATCTCACAAGATTAAATTTATCAAGGATAAATATAAGATGCATATATGTCCCAAAGTTCAGCTTTACAAAAAGAGTTCGGAGAGGCATGTGACACAGCAGCGACCCAATTGAAAAAGACTTAGGTCAGTAAGAGTTGTGCAGGTTGACCTAACTGTCCAAATCTAGTCGTAAGTATTTTTAATAGAGGTTGTGCATCTCTTTAGAAAGGAAGTTCTCTCTCTGTACTGAATTGGATGCATCGTGTCAAGAATACTGTGTTCATCTTCGGAACTGTTTTAAGAAGGATATAAATTATATATAATCATTCATTTTATTTATATATACATAAATAAAAGAACAGCTTCACCTACTCCCTCATTTGTAGATGAGGGAATTGAGCTAAACAATTTGCCCTAGGTTGATAAAACCACTGATAGTATTAATAATAGCTAATATTTCTGGAACAATTACTGCATGCCTCTCAACAGCTCTATGGCATAGGTATTTAAATTATCCCTATTTTACCAAAAAGGGACCTGAGGCTTTGAAAAGATAGGCAATTTACTCAGGGTCTCACAACTAGTAAATTCTAGAGCTTGTGGATTGATTCCAACATTTCTAGACTCCAGAACCAGAAGTTAACCACTATACTAGTTGCTAGAGCAAGATAAGATTGGAGACCTAGCTGCTGGTTCTCAATATAAAGATGGAGGAAGCTGCCTCAGACGGAGGTGAGTTGTGACCCTATCAAAGGAAGTTTTTAGCATTCGTTGGATGATAGCAGAACCTGGAAAAAGGATATAGTCAACAGGTCCATTAAATGGCAATTAAGGAACCTTCCTATCAAAAATTCTGTTGCTGTATTTTCAGTCAAGGATTATTAGTACTTAAGGAGAGGTAGCTGAGATCCTGGTCTTTTGACTTTGGAAGCATGTTGTCTTTGTCGCCAATTAGGAAATGGCATTTGGAAAAGTGCTGTTCTCTTCTTGGCAGGTCTAAGATAAAAGCAGTGAAGGAGAAAGAGAGAAAAGATAGGATGGGAAAATATCTAGGCTGAGTTCACCACATAAAAGCCTTGTGACCTTTGAACAGGTCACTCACTCTTCTGGTTTGTTTACATGTACATTGGGAATAATAATCCCTGCCACATTGGGTTATTCTGAAAAGTAAAAGCAAAAAACCTGGCACGTGGTAGGCATTTATGAACTGTTACTGCTATTATTATAAAAAAAGCAAAAGCTGAGGAAATTAGAAGAGTGAATGAAATATAAACAGTTTCATGTTAAACCACCAAAAGTTGGTTAGCATGCAACACAGAGGCATAGATGTTATAAATTACCCACCTTTACCTTAGCCCACTCATGTTTTAATTATTTTATGTGAAACTTCTTTTGATATCAGTAGGTAAAATTAATCATTTAAAATGAGTCTTCTGGTTTCCATTGCTATTGCTAAGAAAGCAGATAAACTTGTTGCCTTTTTTTTTTAAGTCTATTTTTCTTCCAGCTGGCTGTCTTGATGTTCTGCAGTTTCACTATAATGAATCTAGATAATGGGATTTTTTTTTTTCATCCTGCTTAGGATTTATTGGGTGTCATGAACTGAGGATTGGTTTTCATTGTTACTAGAAAATCCTTAGCTGTTATGCCCTTAGGTATTACCTCTACACTATTCTTTTTCTCCTTTTTGGGTCTTCAGTTAAATAAATATATATGACCTTTTAACTCTTTCCTTTTTAATTCTTAACCTTTCTTGTATTTTCTATTGTTTTATTTCCCTGTGTTATGTTCTGAGTAATTATTTCTGATCAGTCTTCCAGTTCACTCATCTATTCTTAAAACTGTCCGTTAAATTTTTAATTTTTTTTTTTTTTGTGGGGGAGGGAGGGTTAAAATTATTTTTGGCTCTTTTTAAAAGTGCAGTGTTACTTTTAATATTTTTAAAAATTCTCTGCAGATATTTTTAAGCCTGTCTTTATTTTCTTGTGTTTGCACAGTAAGGATTTTTTTTCTTTTTGTATTCTGTATCTAACAACCCAGTATCTGAATGTCTTTGGCCTCTTTCTGTTGCTGTTTTTGATTACTGTTTCTCTTGCTTCTCATGTATGGTGACTTGTTTCCTTGTATGCTATTATCTGTTGTCTCCCCCAAAATCAACAGTACAAATAATTTGAGATCTTGGATGAAGATATCTTCCTCCAGAGAAGATTCACATTTGTTTTCCCAGGCTTCTAGGGGCACCACTAGTCTTAGACCACTTTAAATTTATACCTGTGTGCTAGTCAGGTGATACGTATTTGTAAAATCCTGTTTGTGTCTGCTTCTACCCTTAACCTTTGGAGTCCCAACTTAATGTAGAGAGGAAATGAGTCAGGCTTCGCACCTTGGACAGGCTCAGACTATGGTAGCTCTCTCTGTCTTCCTATACAACTGTCAAAACCATTGCTAACATTTGCCCAGATCAACTGGTATCCTTAGGGAAAACGCCTCTACTATACTAGCCTCTCTGAAGTCTAGCTTTTCTTCAATTTTTGTCTGTTTGTTCTTTACTATGTGATTAGCTCTTCAGTGCCATTAAGATTTTCTTTTTAATGTTTGGTGTGGTAATTTGGGTTGTTTTCAGCAGAAGTGTTTGAATAATCTAACCTACAGGGAACAGGTACAGGGTTGTTTTTTTTCTGTATTTAAAATTCATCTGTGGTTGTCTTCTTTGCAACTAGAACTCTATGTCTCATAGGGGTTTTGTGAACATTTCTTTTACTTTTTAACATCATGTCCTTTCAGTACCATTATGCCAGTGAAACTTTAAAAGACATTCTTTAGTGATTCCTGCTTTGTTATCCATTGATAATGTGGAATAAAGCTTCTATTTGTATGGAGAAAACAAGAGACAGTTGTAGTGCTTTAGAATTTTCACAGATAGGCATGACTAAACGTTTTTTTAAGTAATAATATTCATTTGTAAAAAGAGGCTATGTGAGTAAGCCAAATTAATATGAAATTTAGGATTTCCTGAATTATGTTCCAGGCAAAAATCTTATTGTGGTACCATTTGCAATGGATGGTTAAGAACTCATGCTCTAGAGTCAACATCTGGTGTGGTCGGCCAGCTCTTCCCCCACCGGCTTGGTGCCCTTGCACTATATAGATACCTGGAGAAAGGGATTGCACTATTTTGTTCATCATGCCTGGCACACAGTATACGTTTGTTAAGTACTTGAGAATGGCTGAATAAAAATTACTTAGGGATTGTGTATCATAAAGGTTAAGAGCGTGGTTCTAAAGTCAGACAGACCTTGGTTTGAATTCTGATTCCTCGATTTACTAGCTATGTGTTCCCTAGCAGATTAATTAAGCGTTTCAACTCTAAGCTTCAGTGTCCTCATCTGTCAGATGGGGTAATGGTTGCATTTTATGGGCTATTTTAAGGATTAATGAGAAAATGCATGTGAAATACCTGGCACAGTATTGGTACATATTAAGCTCCAGTAAATGTAAACTATTATTCTATAAGCTTCAGATCCCTTAGTTATAAAATTGGCAGTGTAGTGCTGACTTCACAGAATAGTTATGAACACATGTTACTGAATATAGCACTTAATAAGAATCAAATAAAGGATTGCTGCTGTTGGAGTTAATGGCAATGTTTACAGTAACTTATGAAAATGGATGTTTTATAGTTCAATTTGTCTTATATGTAATTGATTCAGTCTAATGGTTTTTCAGTTTAACTGATTACTTCCAACACTGAGCCTTTTTTTGAAAAAATGAAATTGACTTTTTATAAATATGTGTACATTTTTATCAGGTTAGATTTGATGTTTAAGTCTCTGACAAAATAACCATGGGGTATTAACTATAGTTAACATGACTTTGGGCCAAAAGCAATTTTAAAAGTATAACTGCTAGATCCCTACTAGAAATGGAGATAAAGATCAAATTCTGTAATGACAAGCTCCATGGAGTATAGAAATTTTTTATTGTACTGGATATTGTTGAGAAAGCTAGGTATTACGTTTAAAGCTAGCAGTGGCTGTATATAAAAGGTGACAGCCTGGAATTTTCCAATGAAGTTCATCTGCAGAGAATGATGACTAAAACAAATAAAAGATAGCTTTGAAGCCTATGCTTTTATACTTAATTTACCATAGTGGTTACCACTGCTGCTGATACATTTACCCCTACTATTACTAGCTACATTTTTTGTAGCTAGTAATGCTACGACATCTATACATTTACCAAAGCAATTTACATTAACTACCTCTTTATCGTTTGAACAAATTTCTGCATGAAGTAGTCACCATATTACAGGTGAGGAAACCGAGACTTAAGCCAAAAGAACTTGGCTATAGTCACCCAGCTTGTAAGTCAAAATAAGTCTCATTCTAAGAGACAGTTCTTAACCACCATACTGTATTGCCTTCCTAACAAAATTCAGTGCTTATTTTCTGATAACATTAATTATGTGGATTTATTTATTGTTTACTATCCACTGGGGATAAAAAGAAAGGAGGGCTCTTCTTTTCAAGGATCTGAAAGTTTGAGGAGTCAATTAGTGAATAACTATTAAGCAGAAATATTCTTTTAAAGAGTCATGATGTACTCTCCCCAAACAGGAAACAACCTAAATGTCGTCCATCAACTGGTGAATTGGTTAACAAGTTCTGGTGCATTCATAAAATAGAATAGGACTCAGCAGTAAAGAGGAACAAACTACTTATACATGCAGCAACATGAATGAATGACTCTCAAAAGTATTATGCCAAGTAAGAGAAGCCAGACTCAAAAGGCAGCATACTGTATGATTCCATTTATATGACAAAGGCCAAACTACAGAGAAAGAAATTATGCCAGTCATTGCCAGGAATTAGAGGTGGGTGAGGGAATTGGCCACAAAGGGGCACTTGAGAACTTTTTGGCATGAAAGGAATATTCCCTATCTTGATTTTCAGGTGGTTATGCAACTATAAATTTTGCCAAAATTCATAAAACTATAATTACAAAGGGTGACTATTACTGTGTGTAAAATGTACCCCGAAACAAATACATGAAAAGATGCTCAGCATCACTAAACATCAGGGAAATGCAAAATAAAATCACAGGAGATATCACCTCAAAAAAAGAGTCATGATGAATGGCTTTGTTACCCAGTTGCCCTGTCCAGCCTTTTAAATGGAAGTTGAGTAGGATGTGAGGCCACTAATTGACAAGAACTTTGCCTCTGCCCTTTGTCCTCCCAGGTGGACATCACGAATTGGGCGTGGAACCTGGAGTAGGAAAAAATGAGCAGATCATAAATTTAGGCTAGGTAGAAAGATTCTGAGTTTTCTGACTAGGAGAATTTTTAATTTTATGAGATTCTTTAAGCATTTAACTTTTCAAGTCCTCTTGTCTTTTTTTTCTCCTCCTGCCCTATTGGAGGTTATCTTGAGGAGACATTTTTTAATGTTAGGAACTAGTAATGCTTAGGAGAGAATAAACCTCTGATTGGCTGTTTAAAATTTATTCCAGGTTTTTAATGTTCTGCACCCAATTCCAAAGTGTGTATGTGTGTGTGTTGGGGGGTTGGCTCCCCACACCACCAAGCAGTTCTCTGGAACACCAGCCAAGAGTCTTACAGTTTAACTTAGTTTTAACATTCTCCACCCAGAGACAGTGTCAAGTTCCTCAGGTTAAGGTCTCAGTCCCACAAGACTGCTCCCCTCTGCTTCGGATGCCAGTCTGAATCCAGATTGTGACCAATGAGTGCTTTTGACCAACTGGCTATAAATCAGAAGTTCCCATGATCCCCTCCTTGGCGTAGATTAGTTTGCTGGGGCAGCTCACGGAACTCAGGAAAACTAGTTTATTCACTAGATTACTGGTTTATTACAAAGGATATTAAAGGATACGAATCCACAGCCAGATGAAAATATACATAAAGAAGAAGCTTGTCACCTCAGGAGTCTGGGGCCTGACATGGTGGAATTGTTGTGGTTCCCCATCTGGAAGGTCCTCAAACCTCTTCCTTTTGGGTTTATATGGAGGCTTCATAACACAGGCACAATTGATTAAATCTTTGGCCATTGGTACTTTATTATTTGGTGGGGAAGATTCTAGTATTTTTTTTCAGTTACAGTTGACATTCAGTATTTCATGCCAAAAAATTCTCAAGTGCCCCTTTGTGGCCAATTCCCTCACCCACCTTGAATTTCTGGTGTACAGCATAGTGATTAGACATTTATATAAATGAAGTGATCCCCCTGATAAGTCTGGTATCCACCTGACCATACATAATTATTGCAGTATTATTGATTATATTCCTTATGCTGTACTTTATATCCTCGTGACTTTTGTAACTACCTATGAATTTGTACTTCTCAATGCCTTCACTTTTTTTACCCGGCTCCCAACCCCCTTCCCATCTGGCAGCCATCAATTTGTTCTCTGTATCAATCAGTCTGTTTCTGCTTTGTTTGTTCATTTACTTTGGTGATAGATTTAACCTCCAGCCCTTCTCCCCTCGTTGGAAATCAGAATGAGATTGGTCCCCTGGTAATCTGCCCCTACTTTCCTAAAGTCACTGCGTTAACATAACAAAAGATGCCTTTATGGGTTTCATTATTTAGGAAATTCAGAGTTTTAGGAGCTCTGCGCCAAAAATTGGGACAAAGACCAAATATCTATTTCGTATTATAAAATCATAATGTCACAGTTTTGGGCTCAGGAAAAATAAATGGTTAACTAAATTTGATGTTTCTAACCAAGTCTGTAAAGTTTAAAAAGTAAGGGTTCCAAAATTTTATCAGATATGCCGTGTTCCAGGATTTGCCTCTAGACTATTTCTTAGGTACCGAATATGGTTAACAAAATAGGGAAGAATGAGAAAGCTCATATTGGCTCCTAACATATCCACAGGGAGGGAATTGCCAACTGTAAGAGAAGGAACACCATAGGAAGGTTACCCTCATATATTAGGAGTTCAGTCACTCAGGTGATCAGATTTTATCCTTCAGGTATTTTTCTGTAAAATATTTTTGTATAAGTGTATTTATGAACATGGCTTGTAACTATATTTGAATAAGCCAAGAAATCATATGAAACTTGCTGTAGGCTTTGATTTATTTGAATGTAGAATGGCACCTCCCTTTAAATTGTAAAAAATATAAATGATTTTATAATTAGTTCATGAATTTTTGCAGGTAGGACTTCAGAAATCTTCAGCTAAAGAAATGTACAAATTTTTCTAAGTTATTTTAAGAACAACATAATGGCTCTTTTATCTTTTTGATTATAGCCTTTGAATCTGCGAGACAGCAGCCTTCTCAAAATGTTACTACTACTAAAAGTTATTCAGAGGTAAGAAAAAAAGTTTTATAGTTGTGTTTTTAATAATTTATGTTTTCTGCGTTATGAATTATCTAATTGATCTGATAATTGAGGAAGAAAAAGTGTGGAACATTAAAGCTGGAGAGAACTTTACTGATATCTAGATAGGGGTTCTAGGATTTTAGGGGTGTGGGGTGGGGCCGGGTTTCTCTTCTTAAAATGATGGATTAGATCACATGATTAGAAATCCATACATGTATGTACCTGGTAATATTTTTAAGGATAACAGTGTTGAACCAAAAGGACCTGTGCAGGGAATACTAATGTTGAAGATGGGAGTTCAGTGCCTACAGAGGTTTTATTTATGCCTGGCTTCCTTTTATTATGTAGATTTTCATAATACTCTGGCTTGTGTCTTAATGGCTGAAGCTGGACTCAAGAAACTAAAAGGTTGGAGTTTAAGGACTTCTGCGTTCAGCTCTAGATATAACATAGGCCTCTGCTCCTGTTTTGGATTCCAAAAAGAGCTCAATAAGGACCCGACTCTCCTCTTACCTCACTTTCAGAACCCATGTGTCTTAACTCCAAAGCCAGTACCCTTCCCTCTGTATTAGGGTTTCTCAACAGCAGCACTATTGACATTTTATACCAGATAAATCTTTGTTGTGAGGGATTGTTGTGTGCATTGTAGGATGTTTAGCAACATCCTGGCCTCTGCCCACTAGATGCCTGTAGCACCACCCTAGTTCTGACAATCAAAAACGTCTCCAGACATTTCCAAATGTTTGTGGAATGGGAGTGGGGGTTAAAACTCACCCCCAGTTGGGAATCATTGTTTTCTATTATACTACCCCAGCAGCCTTTTCTCAAATTTTATTATCTTGATTTCCCAAGTATGTGACATAATTGACCATCCCCATTTTGAGAAAATTTCTTTTTTATCCTTATTCTAATACTGTTCTTTTGTCTCTCTTAATTTAATCTTCTCTTTTTTTCTCTCTTCTTCCTATTATTCACTCACCTGTGAGTGTAGACATACTAATAATGTTTATCCTGAGCTCCATTTCATTATTTCTGATTAACTCTTGCCTATTTAATTAAGATCATCTGCAAACAAAATTATCATCATGTTTACAAGGTAGCTTCCCTTCTGAATTTTTCTATCATTAGGTAAGAAGGAACACAAATTCAAAGAGAACAGATCATGCCAAACTAACTTTTTTTCATCTTTTGATTGAAGTTACACAACGGTAGATTAGGGGCATATATAATAATCTTCTGATAGTTTTATGTACAAAACGCAGGAATATTGGCTAGATTCATAGCTATTCTGTACAACTGCTTTTAATGACTTTTGATTAATAAATAGTTCACTGTCAACCAGGAAGGGGTGAACTCAAGTGCTGTTTTTTCAGTATTTTGTCCTTGGCTTTATCAATTAGATGAAGAAGCAAATGTGTATATTGTCAAGATAAAATATAGAGGAATAGGTAGCATTTTCAGTTTTAGAGTCAGGAATCACAAATATCTATACTGGTGCTTAAAATCAACAAACGGTATTTAACAGGTATAAATGTAACAGAAAGATAGACACACAGTACTTCCTACACAGTAGTACCTCACCTAAAATTAGAGATGGAACCCTGATGATCTAACTCATAAGAACCCCAAAAAATCACAGGACACTGTTTATACACAACCCTATGCAAATCAGTCACCAGTCTAACTGCATGTACTTTTAGGTACTCAGGCTGCCATGGAGGCATAGAGAAAAATGAGGTCTCACATGTTGTATTAAAATCCTTATTTGTGAATAAAGAGTGATATTGGCGGGAAGCCAGGCTGAGCTTTAGTTTAAATAGATGCTGCTTACATGGTTTCTGTCTCCTTTTTGTGACTTTTATTTATTTTTTATTTTTTGGCATATTAAAAAAAAAACAACTCAGATTCAGTTATTTAATTCATTTTTATTTAAATGTTCTATTTCTGTAAAAACTATTTGCTGTTTTGTCTTTTTACTCCCTTAGGTGATTGAGGTAGATGAATCAGATGTGGAAGAAGACATTTTTCCTACCACTTCAAAAACAGATCAAAGGTAAGTACAGTGACTTCCTATAAAAAGAAACATTTGAAAAAATTAAAAATTATCCAGAATTCTGCTTCAACATCTTTCTGTGCCTCAGATGTATAGCAGGCTTATTTTCAACTAGTCAAGTATGTAAAGAAGTGAAAAATAGACCAAGTACTACTTCATAGAATCAATGCAGCATAATTGCAAATATTTTCATTGAAAATTTAAATAACCTGTAATTCATTTCCTTTTGTCTTTATTACCTGATGATTTTCTTGATGGAGTACTAGTTCTCTCCAATTAATAGAAAATAGTTTTGTAGTTTGTTAATACTTAATTTCAGCTTCTCTTCATCATCATATTTTTATATACTAAATTATACAGGATGCTAAAAAGAGGATCATATTGACTGACATTCTCTGCCTTCAGAGTACTTACATGCTTTTTCTGTCCTTTTTGGTTTTTGTCTATTACTTTGTGGCTTGTCTTGATTCATTATTACCATTTTCTTTTCTGTATTAACATTTTAAATGAATACTGCTTAACTAAGGCTCAGTTAATGAAAATTTCTACTTGAGAAAATAATCAAGCGCTTTTTTTCATTCTTATTTTCTGCGTGAGCATTATATTAGGTCTGATGGGGGACGTAATAAATGTTTTAAAATGGTTACAGCCTTCAGGCAACATAAATTATAATGGAAAAGAGAGATGAACACATTTCAGTCCATTAAGGGATGATTGAGTCAGTACATAATTATGTGTGAAATTTTGTGATACAAACTAGGTATGGGTGTTTATATGCCCTCAGAAAAAGGAGCAAGAAATATGGGCTTTCTCTTAGAAGAAAAAGCTTTATACCTGTAGTAAAATTTACCTGAGATTTTAAATTAGGAATTATTCAAATTAGTGGGTGGAGAGTGACAGTCAAGAGAAACGACATGAGCAGAAGTTATAGAAATAAGGGTGAGATTGAGGGAAAAGCGCTATCATTGTTTCTCAAACTTTTTTTATGGTCTTAACCTTTTTCATTACCCAAGGATAAAAATTAAATTTGATTTAAATTAATGAAAATGACTTAAACTTAATTTAGAAAGTAAATACTAAAGAATGAAATTTTGTTGGGTAAGATTAAGCTTGGGAGTGCCAAAAACCACTGTAATATCTTAAGATTTTTCACCCACCTCACCCCCCTGTTTTTTGTTCCTTGGGTATGATATTGACCACCATTGAGAATATATACTTTATATGAATTAAGGGTCTGTGTTGGAAAAATTGGTAAGTATAGTTCTGTATTCTGGTAAACATTATGTAGGAGCTGCAGATACAAATATGAAAGAAATGTCTCCTTCCTCCCAGGAATTTATACTTTAATGGTATGCTGATCACAGCACTAATAACCCACCAAGATAAATATTTTGAGTGTGGTGAAATCTAAGGGAAGTGCCAGTGTTTTCTAGGATAGGTCATTGAGGGGTTTACAGAGAAAGTAGGTAACATTTGAGCTGATGATCAACAGATGTGTAAGAATGCTCGAAGGATATCAGAGTGCAATAACAAAGAGTAAGGTCACAGGCCACAGATAACTGCTTTGAAAGGATGATCAGGGAAAGCCCCTCAGGAGATTACATTTAAGGTGAAATGTTATCAAGACAGACTTGACCTTGCACAAATCCGTGAAAAGCCCTTGCAGAATTTCCTGAGGAAGAAACAAGCTTGCCACACAGTTTAGGAGCCAGTGAATAAAGTGAGGCGGAAAAGGGGGTGGTTTGAGATGAGAATAGAAAAGAGGTTGGAGCACATCTTGAAGCAGGGACAGGTTAGCAGAATAAGGAATTTGGACTTTATTATAAATGCAGAGGGAAGCCAGGGAAGGATTTTGAGAGAGTAGTGGCACCATCTGATTTACATTTATAAGGATCCCTGTGGTGCAGGAGGATAGGAGTGGGACAGGCTGACCCGAAAGGGGCTGTAAATAGGTAGTCCAGGTGAGAGAGATGATGGAGACTTGCACCACAGTGGTAGCTGGGAAATGGAGAGAATCGACTGTTTCAAGATACGTTTTCAGGCAGACATGGCAGATGTTGGGGATGGACTGAGTATTTGAAGTGAGGGAGGGTGAGGGGGCGGGATCATGGTTGATTGTCAGGTTTCCTGCTTGAGCACCTAGATAGTGCCGTATCCTGAGAAAGACATATAGGAAGAGAAACTGTTTTTTTTTGTTTTTTTGTTTTTTGTAAGGAGTAATAGGCAGATAAAAGTTTTGCTTTCCATGTGAAATGTTTGAGATGCCTATAAAATTTACATGAAGGGAGGTGATTGGTGAGTCCAGAGCACAGGTAAGAGATTTGAATGATGCCTAAATTTACTTCTCAACAGCATGTAACTGATACTTAAAGCCATGGGAATGGATCAATCACCTGGAAAGAGAAGGTGGAGAGAAAAGGGCTTACGTTCTGATCCTTGGGTTTCATCCTTTAGAGCTTAGGTGAAGTAGAAAAGGCAACAAGAAAGACAAGAGATAAACCTGGGAGAGTATAGAGTTGCTGAAGCCAATGCTGGCCTTTGTAAAAGGAGTTAAAAATACCAAGATGAGCTTAGGTGTAGATCAGTTTGTATATTTGTGGTAGGTAGTTGAAGATAATTGAGGTGATTAACTCATATGAAGATTTACTTGAATTTCTCAGGCTCGAGTTCCATGTATTAAACAGGACTCCTTTGGTTCTAGCTGATAGAAACTTAATTCAAATTTCCTTAGGGAAAAGAAGATTTATTGGAAGAATATCAGGATATCTCAATCCATCAATAGAAAACAGTCCCTTTCTAAGTACTTGATTGGTTGTTCTTGTCTTTATAAATTAAAAAACACGCAAACAGAAGCAGTTCTAGCTTTCTGTTTTTTGTTTTTGTTTTTGTTTTTCAGTAGAGCCTCAATAGTTGAGAGGAATATAGAAGTTCAGCTTGAATGGGGTCCTTATTTTTTGTTATTGGAACTGATGAAAATGCTATTTTTTGTATGTTTGACATATTTCTTTAATTCCCTTAAATACATCTTGATTTTGTTAGCATTTGAGATATCTACTTTTCAGTAGAATAAATGTCTTTTGACTTCTTATTTACTCATGAGGTAATAAAAATAACTAAATTATTTAAAACTCTTATCTGTCAGGTACTGTTCTGAGCTTTTACATATAAATTAGCTTGTTTGGGGCTCACAACCACCCCACGAGGTAAACATAGTATATATAACTATATTATCCCCATTTTGCCTTTGAAGACAGTGAGGAGGGTGGTCTAAGTAACTTACCTAAGGTCACCTAACTAGTCACACAGCCAGACAGTCTGCTTCACTCTGTCTTTGCTGTTGCTTCTTAACATAATAGATTGAGTTCTCGGACCACTGTGCAAGCAATAAGAATCATTTAAGTGATGAGAGGCAATTTAGAAATTAACATTTTGGCAAGAAATCTGAAATCAGCCTTGGCAGATTTGTGTTTCTGATAACAGCATCTGAATAATGCAAATTAGGCTCTTTTTTTAAAGAATTATTTAGTAATGGCATGATTTGTATGGTTATTTCACTTATAATTTAAAGTATTTAAGCTCTGCCACTAGGCATGGTCCTTATGCAAGTTTTTTAACTTTTCTGTTTTTTAGTGTCCCTCATTATAAAATAAAGATAACATTTACCTCAAAGTGTTGTTGTGAGGCTTAAATGAAGTAACATTTGTAAAGTGCTAAGTATAGGGCCTGGCACATAGTAATAGCTGTTTAAGTGCTTATTAAATAAATTAAATAACAGGCTAGGGAAATAGAACAAGAGTGGTAGAGAGAATAATATGCACTAATATTCCTGGCAGTTAAGTTTAAAAAGGAAAAACTTCCATCTGTAAAACTTCCTTCTGCCAGATGGGCAATGGAAAGCCTACTTTTCCCTGGAAAAATTGTTCCAAACTCTACCCTTGCTGTACTGGAAATAAGAGGACCCTTCCAGATTTGATAGGGCTGACAGATAATAATCACCTCTCCTTAAAGCAGCAAGCGAGAGAAGGCCTGGCTCCGTCTGGCCAGGTGAAGGAGGAGAGACAGAGGATTCTATCACTCCTTGCAGTGGGGGGAACTAACGTTTTGGGGTACCATTTCTGTCCCAGGCACAGCCTAAGGCCAATTTAACATGTTTTCTTAAGCTTTTAACACTGCTAAAGCTGACTTATTTGCTGAATATCTCCAGATAGGAATTTTCACTTATGGCTCTAAATTATATCTGAACAAAAATCATGAAAACTTACAGCTCCTGGCTCTCAATTTGATATACTCCACCCCCTTATTTTGAGCCTTCCACATGAGGCTAATCAAACCAAACACTTTTTGACACCCTGGACAACAGCTCATTTCTTCAGCCCAGGCATCAAAACAGTGTAACCATTTTTTTTTCCCCCTTTCCACCATTGATTTCTGAGGATGAGAGACCTGTCACAGATGAGATCTCTGGGTCTGTGGGGTCTTCTGATGAACAATTAGTGCTTTTCCTTTGATCAAATGAGCCAGTGTTCATCACAGATGATGCCTAGCTAGTTTCTAGGCGCCATCAGTTATTTGTCTGGGGAGACATCAGAAAGCAGAGTCAAGTCTCAATATATGTTTCTTTCCATAACCCTCCACCTTTCCCCAAACTTCCAACAACAATGCATTAACCTAACTGCCATCTTGGTATTGTGGCTTTCTGCTTTTGATGATCTGCTTCTTGCTGGCACAGATGGAAACAAGTCAACAATTGACCAGTTCCAGCTTAGGTTAAGTATAGAGAGATGGAGCCTCTCCAGATGGATCAATTGATAAATTCCTTGATTCTCTACCTCTAAATCTATGTTGCTTGACAAATCCTCCTGTCCTTTCCTTTTGTGTATAAGAACCTGTGGATATTTGTTTCCTTCTGACATAATAACTCTTGATTCACAACCTTTTTGTCCGTGAAAGACCTTCAGACCTTTTCTTTTGCTATAATAATATCCGAAGTACCCGAGAGTTGGCCAAGAATTCACAAACAATGTTTTCATTTGAGATAAGAGTTGGCAAACTTTTTCTTAAATGGCCAGTTGGTAAATAATTTAGGCTTTGAAGACCAAGAGGCAAAATCGAGGATATTATGTGTGTACTTATATAACCATTTAAAATGTAACCATTTCAAAATGTGAACATTCTTAGCTCACAGGCCCTTAAACACAGGCAGGCTGCATTTGGTCCACCTAGCCATAGTTTGCTGGTCTCTGATCTAAGATAGACTTAAATTTTTATTAATAAAAAGACAGGCATATCAGTTCCATTACTATAAGTTAAGCTTCATATGGGTAGGAATCACGATTTTCTTGTTCATTGATATTTTCCAGGGCCTATCATAGTATTTGGCAAGGAGCAGAGCACTCATTAAATATTTGCTATTTGATTTGGATTGAACACGAATAACGGAAACAGTGAGGCAACCCTAGAAAGTGGAGAAGCCTTTCTGAAGATACTTTTGTCTGTTACAGAAACATGACAGAGATTTGAATAGAAAAACATTTCAGTGTTGCCATAATTTGGAGGAGTGGGGGATGGTAGTAGACACTATAATAATAATAATATAAGTAAGCATCTGTGTAGTGCTAATATATGTGTTAGGCACTGATCTAAGTGTTGAAGTGTATTAACACATTTAATCTTTAAAAAATTATTCTCAGCCTCATTTTACAGTAGAGAAAATTGAGGCACAGAGGGACCAAGTAACTTGCCTAAAGCCACACCGCTAGTAAATATCAAAACTGGAATTCAGACCCAGAGTCTTTTTCCTCGCCATTAACTTCTTGCTGCTTCTAATGTAGATTGAAGGGAATATATTAGAAATTTTTATTCATGGCTACTATTAGAATGAAAAACTAGGAAGAGCACCTTTGCTGAATTCTCTGGTTCATTTTCTTTATTTTTTTCTTGTTGTTACCTCAGGTGGTCAAACATGTCATCATCATCAAGCAAATGCATGTCCCAGAGCCAAAAAGCTAAAGGTGTCAATTTTGAATCAGATGAGGTAATAAAGTAAAATTGTTCAAGCTTAATTTTAACTGCTTATAAATTTTAAATAGGGACTGCTAAGCTAATTACTGAAATTATTTTTAAAAATAGTTTCATTGATAACCTTCCTTTAAACTGCAGTTAATGTTGAGTCCATAAGTAGCCCCTTTTGAGTGCTCGTCAATGTAAATACTACAGATGTGAAAGGGATGCAGGTTTTTAAAATATGGTATTCACTCAACACTAACTTGTCCACTTAGCAGTAGGATCAGAATAGTTTTTTCAGCTTCTGTCATTTATAGTTGGAGAAATAATGGTGATGCTATCCTAAAAGCATTTAATGTTACTTTAATAGAATATTAAGTACTTACTATATGTCCAAACATTTCCTGTATAAGATGGTATATATGGTGATAATTTTCTTGTCACAGAGGTGTTCATATATTGAGTGAAATGCTATATGGTAAGATATATAGAAGAAATTAGAATTCAAAACTATTATCTGGATCAGAAAACTATAAAATATCTAACTTTAATGAGAAGGAATAAGAAGAGGTAGAATCAGGACTTGCCCCTTGCCTGTATTCATTTGTCATTTCAGCTAAGTTGAATTAAAGCTACATGACTAAAGGATACTGGCCTCTCCTTTTTCTCCATGGCTGCCATTTGAGTGGCCTTTGCTAGTTTTTGTTGAATTGCTCGAAAGTGTTTCTCTTAAGCCTATCACCCTTTCATTTATTTTTTAAAATTTAACTGTGGTAAAAACACTTAACATAAAGCTTTATCATCTTAACCATTTTTAAGTGCGCAGTTCAGTAGTGTTAAACATATTCACTGTTATGCAACAGATCTCCACAACTTTTTCATATTCCCAAACTGCAAATCTCTGCCTATTGAACAACTCCCAATTGCTCCTTCCTCCCAGCCCCTAGCAACCAGCCTTCTACTTTCTGTCTCTATGAATTTGACTACTTTAGATATCTTATGTGAGTAGAATAACACAGTATTTGCCTTTTTGTGGCTGGTGTGTTTGACTGAGCATAATGTCCCCCAGGTTCATCCCTGTTATAGCATGTGACTCACCCCTTTTATTTTGAGCTTCAGCTGCTGCTGTCATGTTCCCTGTATCCCAGCTGTGGTTTTGGAACAGCTTGAGGAGAAGACTCACCAGAATTCAGGCTGCAGAGAAAAAATGGCAGCATGAGCTCAGTCTACTAATCAAATACTTATATGTTGCCTCCAGGAGGGAAGTGAGAGGTTATTGACTGGTTTATTAATTTCAAAGCCTGTAGACATACCTGTGGTTATATGTTAGAGTTTAAAATTTTATATAGTTCATGTTAACTGCAAAGAACTATTAGCAAATACTGTTAAGCTTTGGATATATCTCTAGTTTATTAACAAGTTCTGCCTTTGATGGTAGCAGAAAATGAATCAGTAAATGAAAGTGAATTCTCAGAGCATCCATTTCTCACCAGAAATAGCTAACCTAGCTAACATTTGAATGTATTAATACCACCAACAAAACCTAACACCAAGTAATTATTTCTTTTTATTGATGTCTTAAAAGAAACATAAATCACAAATTTGCTTTTTTTCCTTGAATATTTGTTGTAAAATACATAAGAATCAATACAATGTTATCCTTATCAAATTATGTAACTGGGGCATATCTGAAGTTCATTAGTTTTCATTCTTTTTAATTTCTTAGTTAATTTCTGATATTCCTGTCCGTTTTTACAATGCATATAAATCAGCCCAGGAGCCTGGGAACTCTGATAAAATACTCCATCTATTTCTGTTTCCAAAAAAAATATTCGAAAGATTGCTAAGTTCTTTTCTTGCATCAGTCTAAAAGTAGCTATTTCTGGCACTGAATGAGTAATGAGAACGAAGAATTACAGCTATTTCTGAGTTAGGCCTTGTGACTTTATTAATTTTTTGTCTGAGTTTTCAGAACATGAGATACTATAGTAATAAAATATAAATTAAAAAAACCTATTTAAAAACCAAATATAAATGACTTGAAGAGTATTTTTCTGGCTTGCCCACACTTACTTGCCTTTATTAAGGTTAATAGATAAGTGATATATATCTGGTCAATTTTGTAGGTAGTTATACACACATATATAACATGATAAATTTTTATTCTTATTGTTTGCTAAGAGTTTAATTGGACTTACTTATTTCAATAGTGAAATAGCTACTAAGGAAAGAAGGAAGAGAAAACATAAATTGACAAACTAGTCATGTTTATAAAGGAAATAGAAAAATGAAAGTCTACCTCATGTGATAGGAGAAAATTACTCTTACTGGTATTGTTTTGCCCATAAGAACTTCTGTCTTGCCTCAGTGAAGTGTGTGGAACAATCACTAAAGTAACGTTTGTATATCATTTCAGGATGATGATGACGATCCTTTTATGAATATTAGTTCTTTAAGAAGAAACAGAAGATGATATTTTTAATGGCACTTTGAAGTTTTCAAGATTCAGGAAAAATCAAAATGTTGCAAGCTAAGAGTTTACAGTTGAAGATTTTTAAAGTATTATTGTTAACTGAAGAATTTGAAAGAGACTTATTTAACAGAGAGACTAATGTAAAAGAATTTCTTTTTTTAAGTATCATTTCCTGAATATGACACCATTACTTGAGAAACTTCCTGGCTCAAAGACATGTAAAATAGCATTGGTTTTTCTTATTTTTTGAATCTGGTTGTTAACATTACCTGAGAATGCGGTATAAAATTTATACTGTTATTTTTCTGACATATATTAGTGTGTGTCTTAGAGCTTTGTTTAGATATCATTCTTAAAGAAAGATTAAAATAAATATACCATTACACATTTCTGCTTCACAAAAACTATGTCAATATTTTAATGTAGTTACATTTAACCAAAGTTGAGAAAAAGGGCATATAAAATTTAACCTTTTTATAATTTTAATAATTTCTAGAGATTCTTGATTTCCTGAAGGTAAACAATCTATGTGAAGCTATGCCTAAGCTCACTTTTTGTTACTGTGCGTTCTCTTTTCTAATGCTTGTGATAGTATTAGCCACAGAGACTTTGAATAATAAAGATGAGTAATTAGATATACATTTGTGTTAAAAAACAGAAATCTGTCGGAATTAATGAGTTTTTTATTTCAGTTAAAAGATTGTTTCCCATTGAGTGGTAGTAATTTTCTCCATAGTTCATGATTTTCTCTCTCTGTATCTCTCTTTCTAGGAGGAAAAGGAACTATATTTTTCTTAAAATATTGAAGAAATTTTTTAGTTTTTAGAATGGTTATATTTGATTAAAATATTGAACTATAATTTCTCTGGAATATCAATGCCAGGATTTCTCATTAATAATATTTTATCTTAACATTAGGCCTGGACAGTTCCAGAATTCTTAGTGAAATAGCTCATGTTAAGTTTATATTTTCTTATTTGCATTCACCGGGACATGAGAATTTGACCTCTTTAGTTTTAAGTTCAGTAATTTTATTCTCCATTTTAAGACTCTGTTAAAAGACCCCTGAGAGTATTCCTTCTTTTCACCTATGAGGCAGCTGTATTTGAAGACCCCTATTGAAGTTATAGATCTTGGTGGTAAAACAGCCTGACATTTTTTCATATAAAGAAACAAATGCTTGACTGAGCAATATTTATGATGATCAGCATATTCACACTTGGGATGTGTCAAGAATATTTGCATAGTGGCTCCCTTTTTGCTATATAGCTCTATGAAATGGCCTAGGTCAGCAATTGTGATGTAACATTCTGAGTTTTTTAAAAAATATTTTCTGTACCTAACTTGAACACAAGGATTATTTTAGCAGGTAGTGGTAACTCAGCAGGAGGCATTGTCCTGTGAAATATTCGCAGGCACATCTGCCCACATCTCTAACATTCCCAGTGTTTGAATGAAGCAGAGATGAAATCAGGAATGAGAGTTGCTTTCCATGGTCTAATGGAAGATAGTTTAGTGGCAGTCCCTGACGATGCTGTGCTTCCCCTGCATAGGGCAGCATCAGCTACTGGCTCTTCTCACATGCCACTGAGATAGATGTGCCTGGGTGAGGATCATAGTGAGGGAGGTAGCCATTAAAGGATCCTGACCGATTTCCTGAGAAAAAAGAATAGGCTTTTTCCTCTAAAAAAAATTACAGATTGAAAGAGGTTTTCTAAATGTGGTGCAGTTAGCTCCTAGGAAAAGTGATTCAATGGCAGTTAGAGATTGGTGAAATTTCCTTCAACTAATTCAAGTATTCTGTGACTAGTTAGTATGTGTCACTTCCTGGAAATGTGGTAAATAAAACATGAAAGGAAAACCTTTTTGATTGAATATTGTTGCATAGTTAATTATGCCATATATCCTTGATATTCTGTATTGATGTAGTACAATCTAGTGTATTTTGGACAGTTTCAGACATGTTAGTATAGATGTGTGGAGGTTAGTCCACATGATTACAGAGCACCTGCAGTTTTGGAGGCTGACAGCAGTGATGAAAACATTCTGAGGAAAAAAATCCTTCCATCATTTACCAAAGAATGAATCTCTTTCTGGTGTTTTGTTTCCTATCATAAAAATACAGTAGTGCATTACAAGGTTACAGATGCATTGTAGTTCTGGGAAGTATGACTATTGCTTAGAAAATTTAAGCATTTAGGCATATGATTTTTAGTTCAGGTACACATAAAATTTTTTTTTCCTAAAGTTAAAATTGTAAAATACAATATCAGAAAAGTCATGTGGTTTAACAAATAATTATAAATTATAAAGTGAGTACTCATGGCATCTCTATACAGATAGGAAATAGAACATCACTAGTGTCAGGAAGGCTACCAGTTGTTCTCTCTGGGTAACTGTCTTCTGTAATTCAGAAACTCACTTTTGCCGCAAGGTGGTGTTTCCACCATTAGGTGGCAGATAGGTTGATGCAACTACAAATATAAAATTAAGACGTTAGTATTGTTTTGCAAAAACTTTGGAACCTATGCAATAATGCTAAACCTATGCAGTAATACCAAAATTAGCCTTCTAATTTTATATGTAAATTGGTTTACATATTTCATCTGGCTCAGCTTGTTACTAAGGGAATTGCCTATTTGATAAATTTTACATATAAAGGTTGACTGGAAAGTATTTTAGTAAACAAAGAGGAAAACTCTTTATTAGAAGGAAAACTGAATGAAAAAGTATCCTGTTGTAAAATTTTGCTGTGGAAATGTACTGTGTTTAAAATATCTTTCCCCCAACATAATCTGATGTCTTTTTTTTCTGTATTATATATTTAATTCATAGTATGTGTGACTTTTTCAAGTTAACTACCATTAAAATTATTATATAAGTTTTATAGAATAAAGGTTTGATGTTTTGAGTCCAAAGAGCTTCCCTATTGAATGAAAAATATCCACATTTCATTATTTGCTTATCTCATTCCTTTTTAATATTTTTGAACTTAATATTTATTAGCAAGGTCTTAAAATACTAGAATTTTAGTTTGATCACTATGAAGCCAGTTTACATAGTTTGCTATTGCCATGTACATTTATATATCTTTACCATGGCCAATCACTAGATCTGATTTGTTTTTAAAATGTAAAGGCAATCTATTTTCAAAATTCAGATATTGAAATATGTATCAAAATGTATATATTTCTCTTTACTCTTGTCCCCAGACATAACCTCTCAACAATTAGGTACATATTTTCCCAATACTTTTGGCATGACTACTAACAAAAATTATTGAATGAGAACCCCAAATCATAGAATCAAATATTTTAATCCCCATATCAGTGTTTGTGTTCATCTTGGTATTTATCTTGACGTCCTGATTTTTCCATACCTGGTTTTAACTAAACCATCATTGTCTGCTGTGAGGGATACTTGTACTGCTTTTCAATGTGTAATTTAGATGTTAGCACTCAATTTGTGTCAAAAGAATATTTAATCTTTGTGCCTTGACATCAGAAGTAATAAAGTGATTTCCAAAGCTCTCTTGGCCATTGATTGCACGTAGTACTTGATTAGCCAAAATAAATGCAGTGGATATTAGGCTGGTTGGCCCAGGCCACACTCTGCTTCCTAGACCCCCGAGCAGTCCTGATGATTCACATGCGTTTGCCCAAAACCAGTGCATTAATTACCCTGATTACACTACCTATTTTGTTTCAAGGGTTTCATGTTCGTTATTTTAAAAATCAATATTTTCTCCATCATAAGCCGATAAAGGTAACTCCAGTTTACCTATTAATGCATTTGAACTGACTTTGAGAAAATTGCTGAAGGCAAAAGGCCATTTGTTTAATAAAATGAGAGACCCAACTTCATTTCTGTTGGTCCTATGATAGTTGAGAAATAGGGCTCATGAAATGAAGGTATCCTGTTACATTCATTAAAATGTCTTACCATAATTACTAAAATCAACCAGTCTATCCATCCATCATAGATGTACCTGACTGCCCCTGATGGTTTATCATCCCAGTTTTGATTTCTGAGTTTTACAGTAGTGTTTTAAAACCAGATCATGTTTTTTAAACTTGAAATAATATTGAATTTAATATATGGAAAATTGAAAGAATAATATAGAACTTTTTTACTTTTTAGTTGCATTTACCAATTTTTTGTTTAAAAAATTATTCTATGTTATATACATTTTCCTATATAAATGTGAATATGCACACACATAATCTTTTTCAATCTTTTGGAAATAAGTTGCAAGGGGTAATACTCCTTTACCCTTTAATACTTCTGTGTATATTCCCCAAGTATAACAATATTCTCTTTCATAACACCATTACAGGTATCAATTTCAGAAAATTTAACATATAATACTTTAGTCTATATTCCAATTTTTTCGGTTGTCCCAATAATATTTTTTTACATAGCATTTTTACATCTTGTCTAGTATTTAATTTTGTTTTTTAAATATATAGAACATTAACATGCTTCCAGAAATCTAAACCACTCAAAATGTGTATTCGAATTTTACTCCCTTCCTTATCCCTTTCACTCCTTTTTTCTTCATTGGTCTGTCTTTTTGTAGACATGTAGCCCCAGGCTTAAATATAGAGGTTGTGTAGTATTTTTTAATGTCTGAAAGGGCTAATCACCCCTCATAGCTTTTCGTTTTCAGTGTTTTCCTAGCTGTTCTTTTGTTTTTCCAAATGAACTTTAGTATCAATTTCCTAGCTCCAGCAATGAAAAAGCTTTTTGGGATTTTTAATCAAGATCATGTTAAGTTTATAAATTAGGAAGAACTGACATCTTGTAAGAAATGCCCTATCCAAGAACAAAGGATGTCTTTACATTTGTTCATCTATTTTGTGTGTTTCAGAAATGTTTTAATGTGTTCTTCGTAGAGATTTTGAACACTTAAAATGTAATCAAGTATTTTTGTCTTATGTGTTGCTATTGAGATTAGCATTTTTTTCTTCCATTCTATCTTTTAACGTTATTTTTATATATGAAAACTTTTTGCACATTAATTTTATATCCTAACTTACTGAATTCTATTGTTTAAATTCATTTTATCTTTGATGTTCTAGGATTTTCTAGGTAATTTCATGTGATCCACCAGCATAAATATTTTTACTTCTTTTTAATTCTTACACCTTTTTTTTTTCTTATCTAAGTGCACTGGCCTCCATTACCATGTTAATATATCAGAATCTGGCCAAGTGCAGACAGAGAACATGATATTTTTTCTATATACTTTGGTGTAATGTTATGGAAGTTAAAAAAAACAACAACTAAAAATAGCTCTGAAAATTCTCCATTCGGGCTTTATAAATTAATCAAATAGTAACTTTATTGTATATTCTTTTTGTGTATGACTTCTTTCACACAACATTATGTCTGAGATACATCTATGTTGTGCCATATATCTGTAATTTATACATTTTCATTGCTTGTAGCAATTTATGCTTCCACCAGCCATATAGGACAATCCTATGTGCTCTCTATCTTTGCAATACTTGGTATTATCAGTCTCTTTAATTTTAGTTATTCTTGTGGATATATAGTATCTCATTGTGGTTTTAATTTTCATTTCTCTGGTGATTAATGATGTTGAGGAACATTTCAAATATTTTGGGGTAATTTTGAGTCCTTTATTGTGATACAAGTGTTTAAATCTTTTGCCCATTTTTGAATAGGCTGTCTGCCTTTTAAAAATTGGTTTCTAGAAGATATATATATATATATATATATATTCTAGATATATAGATATATATATATAATATATACTATATATGGTAAGCAACATTAATGTATGACATATGTAATATATATCATATATATAAATATGATTGGATATATGTACTGTGAAATCTCCAGTCTGTGGCTTGCTTTTTCATTCTGTAAGTGGTGTCTTGTTGAACAGAAGTTCTTAATTTAATGAAGTCCAATTCATCTGTGATTAATTGCTAATGTTTTGTGTCTTGTTTAAGAAAACCATTCCCTATCCTAAAATCGTAAAGAATCCTTTCGATGTTATCTTCCAAAAGCTTATCTGATTTGCCTTTCACATTTAACTCTGTAGTCCATTTGGGAATTGATTTTTATTTGTTGTGTGAGATAGGAATTTTGTTTCATTCTCTTCTACATGGAGATGAACATGCCCCAGCACCATTTGTTGAAATGACTATCCTTTTCCCCCTGCTTTGAAAGCGATCATAGTCATTTATTAAGAGACCACACACACACAGACACACACACAGATCTGTTTCTGAACTCTTTGTTCACTTGCTCTATTTATTTGGAATTAATTACTGTAGATTTATAATGAGGCTTTTTATCTACCAGAACAAGTGTTCCTTCTTTATTTTTCTTTTTCAAGGGTGTCTTGGTAATTCTTGGCTCTGCAAATTCTCAAATAAGTTTTATATATACTGCTTGTGACCTAATACAAGGCTTTAACAAAAATAACTCTCTAGTTTCAGTTTGGTTATAATCCTTAATTATTGTCAATTGCAGTTGATTTAATTTAAACCTTGATTTTTATTCCTAGGCTTGACTAGATATTTCTTTTGATAGTCAAATAAACTGATTTTGAATGCCGGAGCTAAATCTTGCTCTGTGAGATTAGAAAGATACCCTATCCTTGCTAGAATCTTTCCTACCAGAAATATTATAAACCTCCTTTACTTGGTTTAATATTCCTTTGTCCATCTGTGACATAGCCCAATCAAGAAAGGGTAATAAGGTTTGTTTTTTATGCCCCCACCTCACACCCACTTTCCCTTTCTCTAGCCTGTTCAAAGCATGTGCTGTCTTTCCCTCCTCTGTTGAGACCTTGCCTACAAAACAACCAATGCAGGCTTTTCTTCCAGTTCTGATTCTCACTACCCAGCCCCTTCTGTCTCTCCACCCACTGCTTTCCTTCTACCTTCACTTCTAGTTCCCTGACACAGCCATTTTCTTGTATTCTGCAGGGGTCCCCTCTCATTGAATGCAGCAGATGCTATGAAGGGAATGAGGAAAGGAGGAAAACGAAGGAGAGAACTGTTTATTGAATTGCTATTCCATTCCAGGCCAAGGTATCTATATCTACATTATCATTATTTAATTCTCATGACAACACAATAGAGTTGGCATTATTACCCTTTTTTTTTAAATAGGTAAGGCTTAAGCATAAGATCACAGAGCTAATAAATGATAGAACTAAGAAATAAATCTAATTCTATCTGAATCCAAATCTCATTCTTTTCTCATGACCACGCTGCCTCCTGTAACTGAAGCATGTCCTAACTTACAACTAAACACATTAGCCTCAAATCCTAACACATCTTTGAACTGGGACTATATAGAAAAGAAGGACAGAATCCAAGGGAGAATGTGATTTGGGTCTAATGTTAGTGCCTGGTCCAGGCAGGGCGAACCCAGGAGGAGGGCTTTCCCTTCATGAGAGACGTTTCAGATGCTTCAAGGGTTCATATTAAACAATGACTAGTAAATATGGGTGACCCATTGACCGAGTTCTTGTGAATATTGAAAATGTAAATGAAATAAATGATAGACTGAGAAAGGGCTTATGCTGGGATTCTTAGGATTGATTTAGTACATTTAATATGTCCATCGACCAAAAACCTATTTAATAGTGATTTTCTACAGGAAGTATTTCTGTTTGGAGGTTGTTTTTTTGTTTGTTTGTTTGTTTGTTTTTTGTTTTTTTTTTTTTGTTTTTGCCCCCAAATCACCTTTATTAGTTTTTTTCTGATTTTAAGAAACATTCTAGGAAACCAAAAAAGTACTAAACAGCATAAAAGAAAAATATATGTGAGTATATCTGCTTTGTTCCTTTAAGATAAATTCCTACATGTGAACTTTTTGGATACAGAGTGTTGTCATATTTAAAGACTTTGTAAAAACCAACAAACTGCCTTGTTGTGTGGCCATGAGTTGAAAAAATGACAGACAGAAAATGCAAACAGCTAGTAATCCTAGGATTTTTTTAGCAATTGAATTAAACTTTAAGTGACATACCATTTTTAACTATTAAAATGGAATATTTTCACTCATTTGATACTGAATACCAGCTATGTTATCAGGCACTAAGCAAATGCCAAAAATGAAACGAAACAAAACAAAAAAACCGTGCACAATAGATATCACCTAATGGAACTTTTCGTCTAAAAGAAATATGCCATTTATTGAACTCTTTTTGTATACCAGGACTGTGCTAAGCACATTATAAACATTATTACATCTAATTACCACAGAATTCTCTGAGGTAGGTATTTTTATGTACTGAATGAGGAAGCAGATGTTCAGAGACTGACTTGTACGAGTCACATGGCTTCACGGGCTGAAGATTGAAGCCCAGCTCTGGCTGACTATGAAGATCTCACCATTAGCTTCTGGGTGAAGCAATTTTTAAAGCCTAAAATACATCGAAAGAAACCTTTTACAATGCATTTCAAAAAATCTAATAAATGACTTGATGTGGTTTAGGGTGCAGTGAAAGAGGTGCTCTCAGGTTGCCAGTGGGAGAATAAATAGATATATCCTTTTTGCAAATGATCTGGTAAAATTATTATCAACCCTAAAACATTTTCATCTCCTTTCCCTGGAAGTCTATTTTTTGTACTCTATCCTAAGGAGAGAGTCAGAAGTATGGTCAAAGATTTATGTACAACTGACTGAATGTTTGACAAAAAATAAAAAATATATATAAGATTAAATGACATAATGATATAGTGTCTAAAATTTGCTTCAAAATAACCTGGACTAGGGGAGGGGAAATGGACTGGAGTTAGATAATGGATATGTGTAAGTTTATTATATCATATATCCAAAGAAAAAGTCTAAAAATATTTATATAAAAATGATTCTAATAAGCTATGCTATTTCATGAGACAAAATATGCAGCCATTAAAAGGGATGTTTTTGAGAAAAATGCAGTAACATGGAAAATGTTCTTGGAATAAAGTAAGTAGGTCACAAAACTGATAAAATTTCACTTCAGTTTCGTGACAAGATTTAAAGGACACACACCAAAATGTTAATAGCAGGATTGTGGTGATTTTTATTTTCCTATTTATGTTCTTTTTTGTTATTTTACAAATACCGTTTATACTAAAAAAAAAAAAAAAAGTTGTTTACAGAGGAAAATAGTCAGTCTTTACCTGAAACAGTTCCCTTTTATTGTCACTGTCAGAGATGGGTCACTGTTCTGATTAGCCAGCTGAGCCAGGTGACAGTTTGGTTATATATATAAGAAGAAGATCATTGGCAGAGAGGAAATCAAATGGCTGGCTTTGTGATTTATACCTTATACGTCTAAAGCACAGGAACCAGCCTGTTGTGTCTGTGAGAGAGAGTTCCATTGTCAGGGAGTGATGGTGAAATTAATAGTTCTGCTTTAGTTCCATGGGTGCTTTGGAACTTTTTGTCTTTAAAAAAAACTTTGTTTTCACAAAGTCATTCATTAAATATTTAGTAAGACCCTGCTCTGTGCCAGACATCATGCTAGGCTTGGTTTAAAAGATGAACAGAGTAGAGTGCCTGCACTCAGAGAAGTTCAGTCTAATGAGAGAGGCTGATGTAAATAGTTATTATATCATATTTTAAAAAGGCTGTGTTGGAGGTAAGCTCAGGGTGAACCATCAGACCCAGACTGGGGGTCCACAGGCTTGCCAGAGGTCACTGGCTGCTAAGATCTTTTATTTAGCAATTAAATTTCTAGCTTTACTATAAATGGTGCCATTGTTTTCCTCACTGAATTTAAATTAGATTTCATTATTCTGCCCTCAATTTCAGGCTTTTTTGATGCCCTTAATGGTATTTTTTTGAATACTTTGGTCAAGACCTGACTTTTACATTCAGGTCCTACTTGTTTACTTCACTGTGTAGTTTTTTTCCTCAGAGAGGTATAATCATTATATGTCACATGCCACAGGCTTCCTCTGTTCCATTGCTTGCAACTGACATTTCAAGTCTAATTGCTAGAATTTGTCTTTATCAGAACATGAACTTTATAATATAGAATTCCATAGAAAATTGATATGAGAAAAGACAACTCTTTTTGTGTGGCACTCAAAACTAATAGCCTCAAGTGGTAATCCAAAAAAAAAAAATCTTCAGCATTTTTCACAACAGTATAAGATCGATGATTGCTATTGCTTACATCCCGTGAAAATGAGTTGCAGATCCAGTGATGCTTTCTAGAAATATTCTTTAACAAAATTTTTACTTGGTATCGTTAAAAAAATAAACCACTGATCATCATCCCCCTCGCCCCCGCCCCCGCTGCCCGCAATAAGATGCAGTATTAATCAAATAGCTTAAATATCATGCTTAATTGCCCTCTTTCACTTTCTGAGGGTCTGATTTGAAACAAAGCACACAGCAGAAATAAAAGAGAAGTAGGAAAAAATAGCATATAGCAATTAAGAACATAGAATTAGAACTGGTACTAAGAAATATGACTCAACCTACAGGATTACAGAAAATCTCCTTGAAACAATTATTCCATGGCCCTACCCACTAGAGCAAGTATATCTTCTTTTCTTTGCTTCCTCAGAGATCTAATTTAAAAATCCTTATGTTAAGTGCTTAACCAGCAATGGAACTGGAAAATAGAGTTATTTTCACAGAAGGTAAATTTTTCCTCATTTTAAGTGCTTAACCAGTAACAGAACCAGAAAATAGTTGTTTTCACAGGAGGTGGGTTTTACATTGAGTTTAGAAGAGGGAAGTTTATGTAATTTTAAGTGATTAAAACTTAGATATGTCCCAGGATCCTACTAGATAGCAAAAAAGGAGTATTCAGCAGCACTAAGACTTGTATCCTGGGTGGTCTGAATCCAGGTCTCTGCCACAATGCTGCCATTTCCCGTGTGAGTACTGTGCTGGAATCCATGATGTAACATTAAGAATAAGACCATTCCTGGCCTAGAAGAGCTGACAGTTTAGTGAGAAAGATAGGTAAGTCACAAACAGTGAGAGTACAGAAAAGTGCGACCTCAGAGAATGGATTGCACATTATGGGAGTGTTTTTAAATGAATAGATTTGGGGACAATGACTGCTTGTTCTGGGGTTGTGGCAGTCAAGGGGATGAGCAAGTCTTCACCGGAGAGACAACACTCAAGCTGGGTCTTAAAGAATGAAGAGGTTTTCATCCACAGAGAGGATGATTCTAGATAGAGAAATAGCATCTTCAAATATATCACATCATGAAGTTGGGAGGCCATGAGAGGACCCCAAAATTTGAACTATGTGAACAAATGAACAAGAAAAGGAACAAGTGTAAGAAAGTGAGGGAAGAGTAGGATTTAGGATGGAAATGTCCAATTAACAGTTGAATATATAATACTGATCTAGAGCTTTCAACAGAGGTGGTAAGTAGAGATACAGATCTTGGCATCATTGGTGAATGATAGTTCAACCGGTGAAGTGGCTAAGATCCTCCAGGGGGACATTTAATTCAAGAGGAGTAGATAATGGAGAATAATACCCCAGAGCACCAACACTTACCTAACAGTCTTGTGGTACAACTAATGCTACCATTTTTCTATATTATGGGTTAAATGGGCTATTATGAGTTAGCCTAAGAACCAAGCCACCATTTATAAAACTTTTCTATGTCAGAGTGTAGAGTAAGTTCAAACAAATTGCAAAACGCCACAGACTGTAAGTTGGAGCTTGGGCATATTTCCTTTTACTCATCCTAAATATATCTTTTTACCCTATGGCTCTGGTGTATTAGAACTTGGAAACCAATTCCTAGCATAACCTGCCCACACACACTTTGTGTTTTTATTTTTGGGGAATATTTTCAGCCTTACTTTATATTTCAGGCCTACTTTGTTCATCTCTAACTCAAGTATGATGACATCCAACTTTTGCCATTAATATAAATTTTGAATTACCATGGTGTGCTTGGTATGGTACTGATTGCTCTTTCTTGCCCTCTGTCTGTCATTGTGATCTGCGCCAGAAAAGTATTGTGGGTATGGTGAGTTCTTTAAGTCACATAGGGCCTCTTCAGCAAACAATATTGGTGTTAAAGGAGCAATTGCTTGTGGTACCAGGAATATTGATAAGATGAGACTCTCAGAAACACCTCTTTCTAAGGCCTCTGTGTTGATATTATTATTCTACAATTCTTTGTCTAGTTTTTATTATAATAGTTGTGAAGTGGTTTACTATTTTTCCTTTTGGTTTCAAGTTCATTTGAAAGAGCTAAACACTGACCTCTGCCCTCTGGTATGTTTACTACATGTGACTTATCAGAGAAAGAAATATAATTACTATTTGGTACATACTGACTACACATAGTGTCCATGGTTTTATTCAGAATGCACAAAAGAAGAAGCTTTTTCATTCTGTAAGAGCATCTTGGAGTCTTCCCAAACCTCCTCAGTCATAGCAATGGTAATGTTACAGGAGCAGTGAAGCCTCTAAGGAAGGATCTTCTTTTAATAACTAAGTCTTAGTGTGGGGTTTGGGGTGGGGGAGATGTTCTTATTTCATTAAGCACTGGGTTGTTCCAGCAGTTCAGGATAAGTTGGGGACAGTAGTTGGGCTGGGAACCAGGAGGCCTAGGCCTGGCTGAGCAGAGAGCCAAATGCCTGGGGAAGAGGATGGGGAAATGATTTTAGACTTTTTGTCTAATCTTGGATATTGTCAGTACTCTCTACCCCTTCAGCATACCAATCCAACTTTCAGCTGCCAGCACCAGTATTTTCTTTGTCTAAGTGGCTTCTCTTTCATCTGGAGCCCATTTAAGCTGCCTACTTGGCAAGCCAGAAGTGCAGGAGAATTATCATACGCCAGGGAGCAGCCTTCAACCAGTGATTGACAGGAGATGGTATGTAACTATCCCAGTCCATTGGCTTGGAAAGCTACTGTGTATGCTTTCACTGGCTCTCCCAGCAGGATTAAGCTCCAGTCACCTATAGTAGGAGCTGGCCTGACAGTATACTCTTTATTGGCCACCTTCCCTTCCTTGTCTCACTTTTTCACTCTCCTGGTATGTGTCTTCACCTCCAAATACCCCCTTGCATTAGAATCTTTGTCTCAGGATTTGCTTCTTTGGAAAGCTAAGAACTAAAATACGACCTCATCTTTCAGAAAGTTTCAGGCACCTAGCCTTCACACCTGCCAGGCGGGCCTGGTGAATAAGGAATCAAAGCTGAATCATGAGTTAAATGGTCTAGATTATACCTACTTACCTTTGATATCTTCCTCTGTACTTGATGCTGACTAGCCCTCTTCTGCTTGTACATGCTATTTTCTAAATTACCATCACATTCCAGCTTTGCCTCCCTCAGATGACATCAAGTCATCTTGATGGAGCATCAAGTCTATCCAAGCTCTTGAGTTACATATTTATAGCGTCTTCTTTCCGCCCCCCTTGTAGCAACAAACCTATTTATTATTTGAGTTGTCTGGCACCCTGTCCCTTCTCCTTGCATCAGTCACATAATCCCCTATTCCAATCATGTAATTCTGTGAGATCTGCCAGGTCCATCAGCAGAAGTAAAGGACATCTGCTTACCATCCTCTTTACCTGGACATAGCTGCTTAAAGAGGGAATGCAAGGTAAAAAATTGGAGACAGGAGTGGACTTTTTGAACTTGCTGATAAAACAACTGAGAGAAGTAGGCCAAAATCTCTAGGAGGGGTCAAAGGAGGATATTTCGTGCTGTGTGTGTGTGTGTGTGTGTGTGTGTGTGTGTGTGTGTGTCTTCAAACTGAAAACTTGGCAATCTTGATTCTTCCCTCCAATCTGTTAACCTGTCTCCTCTCATAGCCAGCACCTTGATTCAGGTCTCACTTCTGCCCTTAGATCACTTGAACAGCCTTCAAACCTCTTGTCTCAAGATCCAGCTCCTGTTTTCCATTAAGTTGCTAGAGTATTCTTTCCCAAATGCAAATCTGATCTTATTAGTCTCTACTTAATTCCTGTTGCCCTCTGGAAATCATTCAAATCCTTATGAGGGTTTCAAAACTGGTGGGGCCCTTGTTCAGGCCACTGCCTACCTCTCAAGGCCTCTCTCTCTCTACTCATCGCCTTGGAAAACACACTCTATCCTTTATACTTCTGCAGTTGTTGAATGCGCCATACTCATACACACTTCATGTCTTTGCATGTACCATGATTCCTTCCTTACAGAGTATTCCATCTTCTTTCCCTTGTCTCCTCTTTATAACCTAACAGTCTCTTGCTGGGCCTTTAGGGCTGAGCCAGTGTCACTTCCTCTGGGAAGACTTTCCTGACTCCCTCCAACCTGGATAACTTCCTTGTATTTTACTATGGTGACACTTAAACCATTTTCTAACTGGTGATTAATAGGAGAGCCTGACCTGTGTCCCTGGGGTTTGAGGAAGTACAAAAGCTGATGTCTGACTTTCCTGGAAAAGTTCCAAAGTGAAAAGTAGTTGGGGCTTCCCCTCATGGCCCAGGGGAAAAGAAGACTTCGGTGGGAGGCACCTGTTCTCCAGGGTTTGGGTGGGACAAACGTGCTAGCTTTCCCCTGGGCCAAGTGGACACCTCAGACAATACCTGGGCTTGAGTCATTTGATGGATTCCCAACCCAACAGCACTGCTCTGTAGGGTGAGATGACAAGAGAAAGAATCTACATGGGGTTTGCCTTTAGAATAGGGATGAGGGGGCATTTAATATAGTCAACCAATAACTGCATCCTAGCACCAGAGAGCAATGTGGTGAGAGATCCATACAGGGATCTCTGAAAACCCCACATATAGAAAAAGGAAACCTCTTTAACAAGGCCAAAAAAGTTAATGTGTCCCGGATTTCATAGGAAATGATAAAGCTGGGATTCGATCATGATTCCGGCAGGATCAGGTGGGTGGGTGGCTAGGCAGAGGGGTGACTGGGAGAGACCTCACACTGGGAGTGAAAGGGGTGAGCGCAGTATCAAGATTTCCTGGAAAAAAATTGGTGGGGGACAATAAACGTGGGTAATATCCCTGACTACAGGTTCAAAAACTTACATGGCGGAAAACTGTTAGCCAAAAAGTGGGCACATACTACTTATCTCTTCGGAATCTTTGATCCTGTCAGAAGAGCTTCCTGCTTTTAAGAGTTTCCTTGAAAAACAAAGCTTCCCACATTAAATCTGAGTAAGTGGAAAGAATAATAATTAAAAAAAGAAAACCTAAGAAGCTCGTCTGCAATCTGGTCACTAAAGGGGCTGGAAGAAACTAACATCTATTTCGTTGTTCACCTTGATTCCGGAACCGTCAGGACTCAGGGATCCACCTCAATTCTGGAACCATGCCAAGGCTGAAGCTCAGACGGAAACCAGTGGAATTTATCCCGGTCGCTGCCCAGGGAGCCTCCGAAGCAGGCAGTGCGCCCCAAACAATCCCAGCTCACCCTCAGGGCGGCTCCCTGCTCCCTTTTCAAGAAGGAGCCTTGAGCAGAACCCAACAGACGAGCGTGCCTTGGGCGCCCTGCGGGAGTTTTAGTCCTCGGGTGGGAGCGCGCTGGGGGTGGGGGAGCATCCGCGGAGCTGGCCGAGCTGGGGCGCGTCACCGTCGCTGCCAGAGACGCCGCGCTGCCCAATCGGCGGAGGCGCTCGCTCCAGCCGGGGGCGCAAGCACAGAAAAGTGCGGTACGAGCCCCGAGCGCGCGGATCGGAAGCGGGAGGCCGACGGCGAGCAGGCGCCCCGCGGGGCGCTGAGAGGCCCAGGGGTCCCTCCGCGCACAGCCCGCGCACCTCTCCCCGCGCGCGCCCGCCCGCAGCCCGGCGGGGACGTCCAGACAGCACGGGCCCGGGCGCGGTGGCTCCTGCACTATGGTCCCTCACCGGGTGCTGCTCGTCCTCCTGCCCTTGGTGCGAGCCACGGAGCGCCCCGAGAGCCAGGAGGACGAGCGGGGCCTGGCGGCCGCCCTGGGCGCGCCCAACGCCTCGCACTTCTTCTGGAACAACTACACCTTCTCGGACTGGCAGAACTTTGTGGGCCGGCGGCGCTACGGGGCCGAGTCCCAGAACCCCACGGTGAAAGCCCTGCTCATCGTGGCTTACTCCTTCATCATCATCTTCTCGCTCTTTGGCAACGTCCTGGTCTGTCATGTCATCTTCAAGAACCAGCGAATGCACTCGGCCACCAGCCTCTTCATAGTCAACCTGGCCGTCGCAGACCTAATGATCACGCTCCTCAACACCCCGTTCACTTTGGTAAGGCCGCGGGCTGGGCCGGCTCCCCGCGCTTTCTCGGGCTCTTAACTCTCAATTCTCTCGCCTCTCTCTGTGCTTCTCTCTGTCCTCTCTGTCCTCCCACCACCACTATTTTTCTCCTCATTTCTCTGTCTCTGTGTCTCCTTTTCTGCCTGTCTTCCTGTCTTCATTTTGGTTTCTTTTCTCTCTTACCCTCTCATTTCTAATTTCTCAACACTCTCCTCTGTTTTTCTGGCTTTTAGTCTTTTTGTCAGTCTCTGTCTCTCTGTCCTTCTGTTTGTCTCTCTGTGTCTCTTTTGGAAGTCTGTCTCTCTTCTTTGTCTCTCTCTGTGCATCTTCATCTTTTTTCCTCTCTGTGACTGTCTTTCTGTGCCTCTTGGTTTGCCCGTCTCTATCTCTCTCCTTACCTTTCCTTCTGGTTCTCTCTTCCTATCTCATTTTTTGTTCCGTAGCTGGTGGCATTGGGATCAATGGTTCAAGTGTCTGCAACCAGTTGTGAATAAATGGCCATTTCCTATTTAATGTCACTGAGTATGATAATTGAGCAGTAAATCAAAGCTGCTTGAAATGTCAGCAGAGATTGTTAGGTCACCTTCCCCACACACCAAAGTGCAGCCCATTAAATACCCTCCCCTGCCATGTGATGCTGCTTTGTGCCATAGCTGAAGTACCAATTGCTAAATGTTAATGGAAGCTTAAGTGCGTTTTCCTTGACTACTCATTTAAACTGCATTTCTCTTCTGTGCTTTGACAGTGAGGCTATGCATGAAATCTTTGTTGGGAAGAGGTAAAGGTGAGGTGGGCTTGGGCTCCTTGCTGGGGCAGACTGGGGGCATTTGCATACCGGGAGCCAGTGAGCCTCCCCCTGAAGCCCTGGCCACTTGGCATTAGTGGTGTCATTTCTGTCCCTCCATGATTTGGGAGTGTGCTGCTCATGGATAATTTGAGACTGTGAGAGCTATGACTGAGCCAGCATGACAGCTAGAGCTTATGTTTTTTAGCACGAATTACATTTTTTCAATTTGTGGAATAACTTTATTGTTTTCTGAGTCATTTCCAAAGCAGTATCTAGTCATCTCTTGCTCTCATTGTCTCTGTCTGTTTTTGTTTTATCTTAAAACTATATTATTTCTCTTGTCTTCACTTATGAGAATATTATTCACATTTTGCAGATGAGGAAACTAAGGCAGAGAGATATTCAATCCCCGTCCAAGGTCGCTTGGCTAGTAATTGGCAGAGCCGGGATGAGACTTACTTCCCCTGACTCAAGTCCAGAGGTCTGTCTACAAAACCACCCAACCATGGACAGGGGGCACTCTTGGACCATGTTAAGCTTCCACTACATCAAACCATGGGCTTTTCCTGTCCCCCTTCCATCCTATCTCTAAAGGAATCCTGGCCACTTAAGATCCTCTGGGCACTAGCCAAGGACAAAAGGTCTTCCAAATACCCTCCCCCACCACCACCACATACACACTCTTCCCCCTGATTTTGGTGACAATATCCTTCCTCCCTGGTCTCCCTTGCTGTCCTCTTTACACACTACATCAGCATAAAATTTGGCTCTGGTCATTGAGAGAAAAGTGAACAGTTACTTGCAATTCCCATGGCAGAGACATACCCAGAATGTGGTAGATCCTGGAGGAGGGAGTTATTCATTCTGACCTTCCAGAGTCCCATGACCTAACGAAGAACCTAACATCTCAAAGGGGCTGGGATGCATGGGGATTTTCCAGGTAGAGATGAATGCTCAATGCAGGCAGAGGGAACTGGGAGAACAAAGATAGGGGCATCAAAGTTCATGGTGTGTTGAGGGAGCAAGAGTGGCAGCAGGAAGTACAGTGGAGGAGCTGTCAAGGCCCAGGCGAAGCAGAGGTGGGCTGGGAAGGAAGGCTGGGGCCACGTCGTGAATAGGCCTGGATATTCATAAGGCATCTGGCTCTGTCCTCAGGGCCATGATGATTCTAAGCATGAAGGTGACAGCATGGTTAAGAAAAATACTGTCAGCATTGTGAAGGCTGAGTTACAAGGGGACAAGAGTAAAGGAACGCTTTCAGGAGACTGTAACAGTCCAGGTGAGAGATGATGGGAGACTCCACTAGGGCCACGACCTTAAGACTGAAGAAGAGGGCATATATTGAAAACCATATAGAGGTACCAGTGGTTGGCTTTGGTAATTCACTAAGCGTGAGAGGTGTGAAGTAGATGTAGCTAAAGACTGCCAGCTCTGTAACGTTACTGGACTACTCAGAAGCCTCATGTAGCTCCTCCCTGCCTATTTCAAAGAGAGTGAAGTCTGTGGTCTTCTGTCCCAGTTTCATGATCTGGCCAGATTTGTCCCTCATGACTCTTCCACATACTCTAGCCAAACCATTTCAGTCCTTATTCCCCAAACAGGTCCTGAGATTTCTGACTCACTGCCAAGTACTTTGTTCTTATCTCCACATGTGCAAATCCTACCTGTTCTCTAAAGCTCATCTTGGATGTCTCATATGTTGTAATTTTGGTAGTTAGCCATGTTAAGTACTTGCTATGGACTGGGCGCTATTGTACTTACTTAATTGTGGTGTCTCTTGTTTGATTTTCATAAAAACCATGTGAAATAGAATAGCTCCAGTTTACAGATGAGGAAAGTAAGGCTTATAGGGCCTAAGTGCCTTGCCCAAGGTGTGACAGCTATAAGTGGCAAATACTCTACTGTAAACCATTACACAATATTCTTTCTGTTGGGCTGACTTGCTCTATTTTTCCTCTGTCGTCTCTCTCTGCTTCTGCCCACTCCCACACCACCTCGTGGCTCCAGTGCCTTTTGTCTAGGCTTTCTGAAGGGCACTGAATACTTTCTGCCTTGCATCTGAGATACCTGATCCCCTTCTTCCCAGACTGGAAGCACTTTGATCAGAATCAATACTTCAACTTTCTCGGGTATGGGACATTACTCACAGGAGCTGCTCAAGCACTGATTGAGTAAGCAAATAGCCCTGATGATGTAGGATGAGACTTAGGCTTGCTCCTAAAAGCCACAGTGTCCTGGAAGCTTGTCTTCTCTCCCCCACTGCATCTCTCACCCCTGCTTCTGCCTACACCTCTTCAGGCCCTGGGGTCTCCTCCCTAGACTATGTATTGCAAGGCCTACTTAGCCAACATTTTTGAGCACAGCCCACACGCTATGTTGTGACTTTTCAGATGTATCTCTTCCATTATTCTGAACTCATATGGGCCAAGAATTAATTTTGTTATTACTATAAAAATTGCTACTATTTCTAATAATATCTTTCTAGTAATTTGCCACCCTTTAGAGATATTTAAACACCTAATCCTTAAAATACGCTTCCAAGGTAGAGGTTTTTAAGCACCACCCCCTTTTTTTTTTGCAAATGAGGAAACAGGTTCAGAGAAGTTATATACTTTGCCCAAGGTCACATAGCTAGAAGCTAGTAGAGGTGGAAAGTCCAACTTCAAAGCCCATGTCCTTCCCTTGCTCTCCTGGCACCTAACAGAGCTTAGCTCCAGTAGCATAATCAGGTTTTGTTGAATTGAATGATTGAGAATGAGTCATGCTAGAGAAAATCTGTGTGACCCACAATTCGGCAGTAAAGAGTGGAAGGAGGCAGGAGCTGGAAGAAGCCTTCTGTGGGATGCTCTTCAGAGAATGGGGTTGGGGTGGGGTGTCAGGATCAACGCCTGTCTCGTGACCTCTGTGGGTTCGTTTCCAGGTCCGCTTTGTGAACAGCACATGGGTGTTCGGGAAAGGCATGTGTCACGTTAGCCGCTTCGCCCAGTACTGCTCCCTGCATGTCTCGGCACTGACGCTGACAGCCATTGCTGTGGACCGCCACCAGGTGAGGGCACCAACTTCCAATGCCCTGTCCTTCCCTCGCTGGCTTTATTTTCCATGGGGGCTGTGCGGGCCCTCAAGACAGCGTTTAAGCCCATTTTTCAATGAGTGTATTTGTCTTCCTGTTGAACCTGTATGAGTGCTTAGGTTAAGCATATTAAACCCTTTGTGCTAGGTGCTATAAAACATTATTCCCTGTTTGTTGTCCCAGTGAAGACTCACTGATAGCATTTTGTGTCTCAGAAACTAATGAGCTTGTTTTAGGGATAGAAAAGCAAACCTGGAAAATCACAGGTAAAAAGAGAGTGGCAAATAATTACAGGCCAAAGACAAGGCTCCAGACTGGGAGATGGGTATTCCCTGGTCCACGCTGTGGAGGAGGAAAAAAAGCCAAGGCATCCAGGTGGCAGGCGCAGGCACTGGGGTGGGGCAGGAAGGCCTCATTCACTGTCCTGTACCATCAGATGCACGCAGGAGGATATGGTGAAAGGAACTGAAGAGGGTGATGTCTCCATGGCAGGTACCTTGTTCATGTTAACTCAGTGAATCTGTGTTGTATACTTGGTTCTATGCAGAATCAAGGAATGGAAGCTCAGAAAAGGATATACATAGCTTTCCCAAGATCACATGCCTGGTAATAATGGAGCTAGAATTTGGACAAAGGTCTCTCTGGCTCTCAGCACATGCTCTGATCACTAGTCCACCTTGATCTGAGAAGACTCAAGGGTGCCTACGAGGCTAATATCATAAGAGTCACTGAGATAAAGAGAGAGAGAATTTATTCTGAGTAGCTCCAAGATGAACAAGGACCAAGGAATAGGAAGCTTCAAAGATGCAGCTCAATATGAGGAAGAATTTTCTAATAGAAGCATCTAATAGAAGCACAAAGCTGCCAGGAAAGGTAATGAGTTTCGTGTCACCAGCCTTATATAAGCAAGGTCTGATAGGGATGTTTTAGAGGAGATCAATTCATCTGATAGGGAATTAGACTTGGCAAACTTTGAGATCTTTTTGTCCCTGAAATGCCATCATTTTGGCAGTTATATTGCAGATGCTTTGGCATGAGGTATGAACATATTTCCTGACTTTTCTTAACTTTCTCCCCTAATTTAACAACAGGGACTCTCTGGATTACCTTGACCTGACCTAGGCTTACCCCCATTAAACACAGCTAACCGTGAGTTGACTCTTAGGCCAAATGTGGGTCTGAGGAACAGTGTAGAAGTCTTGCCCACATTTACCATGTTGCTGTGACGTATACCCAAAGCCAGCAGAATCTTTAAGTGGTGTTTGGGGCCTCTAACCTAAGCTTCCATTTCCCTCAGCAACCCGAACAGTAAAGGCATCCGGGGGTCAAAGAAGGCAAAGTACAGAGTGGGGATATGGGGGGCAGCTTCTCAAACCTAGTCATTCCTCCTGGAAAACCTTGAAAACATTGGGAGCCAAACTTGGGAGGACACAGCCAGAATGTCCAGTGTCTTGGAATAGTGTCTTAATACGATGGCAGCAATTTATGACCTCTCCCCTGACCTTGGACTCACCTATCCCAATCTGCCTTTTTTGAGAAATAATGATTCTGATCTTAAAATGAGGATGTTGTCAAATTCCTCAGTCTGTATTTAAACCTTTAGAAGAGAATTGATTGGCATACAGTAGCAATTCTGAGATGCTTTTCAGCCCAAAGTCTATAACAATGGCTTTATCAAAAGCACAGGAAAGCTGGGCCCAACTGCAATTTCAGTAATGGCTTTCATGAACAGTGTTATGAACCCCCAAATAACTGTGAGCACAGCTTCCTGTGATAAGTGTTGAGAGTCTCCTCTCCATGTCTGTCACCCTCAGACCCTCTCAGAGCCCTTTGTAACCTAAGGGATCTAGAATCATGAGGACATGAGATCAGATCCCAAGGTGGAGGCGGTGGCCACAGCTTGTTCCTTTGCCAGCCTCATTGTGCACTGTGGGAGTCAGGAAAGCAGACCTCCTCCTTCATCCCTTGCTGTCCTCTCAGTGCACCCTAGTTCTGCAATGTACGACCTGCAAGAAGCATTTATATTGCCTGGAGCCTCTGAGTCCAGATCATACCTTCTTTCTTCCCCTGAGAGTGGTCTTGGGGTGGTGCAGCTCAGGGGCTCAGTGATGAATCAATGGGTGCTTGACTTTATAAATAGGACCTACCTGTCTTATTGTGATGAGTGAACTGTATCGCCTGGATTTCTCATTTGCGTCAAAACTTCAGCCAGAGAAGCCAAGTTTGCTTGTTTTCTAGGTCATTATGCATCCGTTAAAACCCCGGATCTCCATCACAAAAGGTGTCATCTGTATCTCAGTCATCTGGACCATGGCTACATTCTTCTCACTCCCACATGCTATCTGCCAGAAACTATTTACCTTCAAGTACAGGTGAGATTAAGTAGTGGGGAGCAGCGTGGGGATTCAGAGGACCTTGACGGAGGAATGCGCATCCTCTCTGAATCTCAGACTGAGCAGTATCTGCCGCACTGAACCATTTTCTCTGCCTCTCCCCCATCCTGTTGCTTTCAGGTCTGTGACTATCTGCTGCATTTCTTCCTGCTTTTTCTCTTCTTTTCTTCTCAACAGCTTTAGCTTCCTCCTTATTCTCTGTGCAGTTTGTCTGCAAGATTTAGGCAGCACTGATTACCTTATGTCACTGGGGGCATGTACTCTCACAGACTGAGATTCCAAATCACCCAGGCCTTGTTTATTTTATTTTTATTTTTTAATTTTTAATTTTTTTTTTAGGCGAGGCAACCCTTGGTCGACTTCACAGATTCCAAGGACCTTGTCAGCTTACAATCCTTAATTTTTTATTTTTTAATTTTTTACGCCTCCAGCACCTGGTCTTCCTAGGTGGTCTCCCATCACCCAGGTCTTGTTTAAAAAGGTATTGTTTAAATGCTCTGGCACAGCCTACAAACAGAGCATGTATGTATCTATGTGTCTGAGGTAGGATGCTCTATCTCCTCCAACCTCCCATTCAAGTTTCTTTGTCAGACTCTCACAGAATGAGAATTTCTTTCAAAGCACTCAAGTTTTTGTTTGTTTTTCTTTTTTTTTTTTTTTAATTGAAGCACTGTGTGTGCCAGTAGTTCATAAAGGTGATCTCCCCCACCAGACTGTAAGGTTGGAGAAAGCTGGCTCCATTTTTGACTTTGCTACCTTGGTGTCCCTTGCACCTAAATTACTGTCTCCACATAACAAGCCCACAGTTCATATTTACTGAATGAATGAGGTTTTCATCAGTTCATAGTTGTTTTAAGTGAAGTTCCTTAGAAACAGACCCTGAGACAAAGGAAGGTACAGGTGCCAGTGATGTTTAAGAGAGCGCTCCCAGGAGTAATGGATAAGGGAGTGGTGAGGCAGGACAGCAAATGGGAGAGACCAAGAGAGGGTGTGATTTTGGGGGAAGCTGCAGGCTGCTCCCCGGGGGGGGGGGGCTCTAGAGCAAATGGATAACACAGAGTTTGCCAAGCCTTGAGGTGATGGGAGCTGGGCTTTCATATTCCAGGCTCCCTGGGGAAAAGGGAACCTCTCAGCCACTTCTGGCTCTTGGCAGGCTTCTAGAAATTGTCTTTAGCAGCTCCAGGGTTGTCCTAGGCACCTATAAGGTCATGGGTATAGCTGTTTCTCTTGGGGAAGGCAGAAACTGGAGGCCTGGTGCTCCAGATCTGCAAAGGGGGTCAGAGGGGACATAGGGGTGTACTGCTAGTGGGTCCTGCAGTAGCCATGTGCTCCCCCACCTGAAACAAACACATACACTCCTTGTCAAGAAAACAAGCTCTGACAGCTGATTTCAACCCATTTTAAAGGCTCCCTCCCCACTTCTAAGATATTGGAATGAATCACAATACCAGACCCGGCAGCTCTCAGACTCCCTATCTGCCTTCACATATTTAGGGCTATTTTTTTTTTTTTCTGTGACGAAAGCAGAGAGTTCTCTCTTTCTTTTATTAGTGATGACCACCAGCACAATAAAAAGAGCAAGAAGCCACATGGTGTGATGAGAAAACTCATTTTGAACTGCTATCTGTGCATTTTACAGTCTGACAACCCTACTCACACTGATAAATAAGGACCCGGGTTTAGAATTCCTCCTACAAGTTCCTGCTTTGCTTTTCCTGGGGCATCTTTTAAAATAACCCCTCAGAGTTGAGCCCATGAAAAATCTGTGACCGATGCCCCAACCACCTTACAAATAATAGGTGCTTGCCGCCCTGCCCTCTGTCTCTTGTTCGCTCGCTGCCCTTCAGGGGCTCACTGTGACCCTGATCGGGTATTCAGAAGTAATAAATCTTGTGATTCCACTCTCTTTATGTGAATGTCTTGAACTGGTGCCTTTGAAATGGCCCCTGGGGCTTTCACTTGCCCGGAGTGGAAGCCCGGATACTCCTTCCAGCCAGATATGGGTGGCTTATGTCTCTTCGTTCAGCAGATCGTAATCTGCATATTTTTAAGTTAACACACCAACTCAGGGAGTTCCAACACACATGGATGTCCCTAAAAAGCTTGAAGAGGACTGGGTACATTGCATAGAAAATAAATACTTGTTATAAATGGCTGAAGTTATGTGGTTCAGGCGTTGCCACTCACATTCTCAGGAGCCATCATATCTTTGTCCCATTCCTTGGTTCCCCTCTGATGGCAAATTCCAGGTTTTCCTGAATACACTGTGCTCCCAGGAAGAGTTAGTTATAAGACCAGGAACACTAGTGTTGTGTTTATTCATTAAACAGATATTTGTTAGGTCTCTATTATGGACTAGGAATAATACAAGTTTAAGAGGACACAGAGAGATCCAGGTATATTCCTTATCTTTGTAGACTCCCACCGTAGTAGGAGATAATTAGGCTGCAGCTTCAAAAATGCTGTAACAGACAATGAACCCAGTGGAGGGAGAGGCCAGTGCTTCTTGAGGTGAGGCCTTGCCAGGCTAATTGCACACCCTCCTTCTCTCTGTCTCTGTATCTCTGTCTCTCCCACTTCCCCCCAGTGAGGACATTGTCCGCTCCCTATGCCTGCCAGACTTCCCTGAGCCAGCTGACCTCTTCTGGAAGTACCTGGACTTGGCCACCTTCATCCTGCTTTACATCCTACCCCTCCTCATTATCTCCGTGGCCTATGCGCGTGTGGCCAAAAAGCTGTGGTTGTGCAACACAATTGGCGACGTGACCACGGAGCAGTACCTGGCCCTGCGGCGCAAGAAGAAGAAGACCATCAAGATGCTGATGTTGGTGGTGGTCCTCTTCGCCCTCTGCTGGTTTCCCCTCAACTGCTACGTCCTCCTTCTCTCCAGCAAGGTCATCCACACCAGCAATGCCCTCTACTTTGCCTTCCATTGGTTCGCTATGAGCAGCACCTGTTACAACCCCTTCATCTATTGCTGGCTTAATGAGAACTTCAGGGTCGAGCTGAAGGCATTACTGAGCATGTGCCAGAGGCCGCCCAAACCTCAGGAGGAACGGCCGCCCTCCCCAGTCCCTTCCTTCCGGATGGCTTGGACAGAGAAGGACAATGGCCACAGGGCTCCACTAGCCAACAACCTCCTGCCTTCCGCCCAACTCCAGTCTGGGAAGACAGACCTGTCATCCGTGGAGCCCATTGTGGTGATGAGTTAGAGGAGTGTGGTAAGAGGCATGGGGAGGTCTCTGTTCCTAGGTAAGGTTGAGAAAGGGCCTGAGGATGGAGCCTGGAAAAGAGCCTGTCATTTCATATGTGACCTTCACCGTGCTGGAAACAAGTACATGCAGAAGCCGTAAGACTCTTGAGTTCAGAGGAAACTGCCCAGCCTTTGAGCCACATTTGATGTGAAAACTAAAAGGCCCCTACCAGCTAGACACGCACTTGTGAATCTCTAAGAAATGTCGTGAAGCATATCACCCTGGTTCCCTGAGCCAGAGAACAGGACAACGTCAGCCCAGACGGGCTGAGTCAGTCAACCACTTTCAACCATCAGGCATCTGCCTTATGACCTTCCCTACCATCAAGCATCCATAAAGGACACCTGAGTCATATTTTGGGTGAGGCTGACTGAGATGCACAGAGCTCTGACCAGTGGAAAGGTTAGTGAGCCAGAGCTGGCACGGAGGTTTTTATGCCTCGTTTTCTGAAGTCATTGGACCAAGGGGAACTATAATTCTGTGGTGGCCTGGTCCGATATATGACAAGAAAGGATCAATTTGATTTCTTAAAGAGTAATTACTGAATATCCTTAAACAAAGAAAAATTATTAATAAAACTCTAGAAAATTTAGAAAAGCGCAAAGAAGAAAATAAAAATCACCCCCTTCTCCTGCCAACTTGTGATAAGCTTTGTTAACATTGCTGTGGATTATTTGCAACTTTTTACTCTGTGTATGTGTTTGTGTGCACACACGCATGTGCATGCTTTTCATTCTCAATTACACTTTTCCATGTAGAGATAAGCAAGAAATGGGGGCATAGCAGAGAACTTCTGAGCCCCTCTCCCAGGAATAGTGTCTACTAGAAGAGTTGGAAGAAGCAATGGGAGAGGAACTCAAGGAAAAGACTCACAGAGCCAACAAACTGCCTTCACCTTGTAGGCAGTGATGGGCAGGGCCTCCTCTCTTGAGATGGAGGCCATCGTGATGAGCCAGGGAACAAAACTCATCCCAGAGAAATAATTCCTTCTCTGCTGCAATCACAGAGAACAAGAGGTGTTAAAACACTGCTCTGCTTTTACAGGAGTTGAGGGAGCAGGCTTTCCAACGAGCTGAAAATCATTGTGTTTGGACACCTCACCATCCCAGGCTGTCTAGACAGGCCATTCATTCTTTGCATCATCTGAATAATAAGGTTTCCGTACTGTCAGCATCACCCTGGTGGCTCACATGTCACAGAACCCTGTAGCCTTGTGATAGTCCTTAAGGCTTCAACGTGCCAGAGAAATCTCATTCCAGAAACTGTTTTTATCACCTTCCATCTGGTCCTGAGTGACTTACTGTGTCACCCAGGAGAAAGACACATTAGGTAGAATAGAGCTCAATTCACCAGCAGGAAACAATTGCTACTCTCACTCTGGTTTTAAGTTTCTTTCTAGCACCAGATAGATTCTGAAAGCAAAGCATGGATATGGAGCTGAGTGGGAAACTGAGGAACAGAGAGAAGGAGCTTGTCCAAAGTTCACTTAGATCTCTTGGCTGTTAAATGAAACTGAACTTGGTCATATTATTTGCTTCCCTGTAATGAACCATGGGACATTATTATTACTATTCTCCCTATTTATGAGGATGTTTGAAGTTTTTCAAGTTGTAAAGTTTGAAAATCATCTTCTGAACAGTGAGTGGGTAAAAAAGTGACTTTTATGGGCCAGAGAGAGCCTTCTGAGCCCATAGGGATCTCCAGATGGATTTTTCTAGCCAAGTGCCTCCCATGTCTGTGCCTGTTGTCTCTGTGGTATTGAGAAGTAGCTAGTGGTTTCATCTTAAGGCTGCCGTAGAAATTCTATCAACCAGAAAGGAAACAGGTAGAAGGGCTACAAAAAGTCTGTCCTGCTCTAGAATCACGGGGAAAGCTTTACTTTGCCCCTCTGTGAGGGCATTTAGAAAGATCGCGGAGTTAAAGAGAAGGCATTTCTTTGAGGAGGGCTGCCTGATGGCCCATTAGTTCTGTGCCTCCCACTAGTCCCTTGTCTGTCCCCCTCCTATGTTCCCAGTGTGCCTCAGAGCAAACATGGATTTGTATTTGTGAATGTGAAATTTATAAAACTCGAGTCTTTCCAATGTGCCATGATGAGTACTTTATTGTACATTGCTCCAGTCTCAATAAAATAATTTTAAATGTGTGGACCGTGCTTCTGGGACTTGTGATTAGGCCACAGTTGGTAACCGTTAAAATGGGGATCCACACGGATTAGATGACAAGATTGTGGAGATCAAGTGCCCACACACCTGCATTTTATAGCTGAAGAAGTGCAAACACTGAGGAGGGTAAATAACCAGTAGAAAAACCTCTGCCTCTTAGTCTATAGCTTCTTCTGCTGAGCTGGCTGCCAAGTCCCCTCTCTTCCGATTATAAATCTGTGCTGTGTATTTTAACCTGGGACTCCATCTGTTCCCTGGTGATTCAGAAGGAGACAAAGCTGCCACTCAAGCCTCAAGAGTGGGTCTCCCACTCGCACTGTGCTGTGGGCACTGCATTCCTGCGTTTACCAGGATTTCTGCCCCTTTGGGCCCGGGGTCCCGTCACAAAGCAGCATGAGATCTTGACTGTAGTAGAGCCAGGTGAGGTGGGAAAGAGTCTCATTGCATACATAATTACACTGATGCCATCCAGAAATCAGTTTCAAATAATTTCAGAGAAGGTTGTATATAAGGGTAATTTACTGAGCCTAGTAGAAAATTTGAAAGAATAAAACGAAGGAGGAGAAAGGGACCGAGTTTTGCTGAATGCTTCTGTGCTCATGATCTCATTCACCCTTACAGCAATTCACCAAGGGCATTATTATTTCTACATTGTAGATGAGGAAACTGAAGCTCAGCTAACAATCATACAGCAAAATTGGGAAAATGCTATTTTCTTGGCAATTGGGTTCCAAGAAGGCATGTAGAGAAAGAAGACTCAGTGTGTTTTGAATCCGATGTTTTACACATTTCCCTTATTATGAGATGCTTTTGGCGGGTAGAATCTGTTAACTGTCCTAAAAGCCAATGCTTAAGTTATGTGCTTTGGGAAATGCGTGACCGGGTGGACCCCAAATCCCCTGCAGAACCGTGGTCATTAAGTCCCTGGTTCTACTACAATCGGGATCTCATGCTGCTTTGTGAGCTTAGTTCTTGTGAGAAACGACTTCCAAACCAGCCCTAAGTGACTCCCAGATTGCTGGTGCCCTGCTTGACTGGCCATGGCAGGTTGCCAAGGCAAAAGAAACAGCATCTCAGCCAGCCCAGGCCTCAGGGCCCTCAAATAGCATGGGCAGAACTCAGGTAAACTCTCACAGTTCCAAGCTAGTTGTGATGTGCCTCTAGGGCCTCTGAGCAGCTGTGAAAGCCCCAGGTTCTAGCGCAGGGGTTCCCAACTCCCAGAATACGGACCAGTACCAGTCTGTAGCCCGTTAGGAACCTGGCCGCACCACAGGAGGTGAGTGGCAGGCGAGTGATCCATGGAAGCTTCATCTGTATTTGCAGCCACTCCCCAGCTCTAGCATCACCGACTCAGCTCCACCTCAGATCATCAGGCATTAGATTCTCATAGGAGCACAGGTCCCTGGTGCCAAAAAGTTGGGGACTGCTGCTCTAGAATAATGGGGACCAGGCCAGAGTACCTGGGCCTAAGGGGGAATCTGGGAAGACTAGGGGACTTGAGCATCCACACTGGGGGAAATATGCTTGTTTTAGAGTGTTGCTTAAAGATGGTGAAAGATGCTCCTAGTGCTGTGGGACCAGGTTGTCAGCATCTTGCTTTGGCATGTCTGTGTACCCGCACCTCACACCACCCTTCCATTCTCTCTCATTTTAAAGAGTAGTTAGTGGAGGAAGAAATAAGACACATGCAATGCTGGATGCATTTTGAAAACAAAATAAAACAACATAGATATGTAATGTGAGAAAGCCCTGGGGTTCAGTCTCCTTTCTCTTGCTGAGAACAAGCTATCTGCTATTTCATGGAGGGAAACAAAGTGGTGATGTTAACAGAATCCCATCCAGGATACCACATTACATTTGGTCATCATGTCTCCTTCGGCTCCTCGATACCCAAATTAGATACCTGTCCACAGTGTCCCCAGGCTCCAGGGGACACATGTCAGACTCTGAAGAAAGCTCCTTAATTAGGCTTTAAATGTGGAACTTCACACTTCTAATCAGTCACTTTGGCATCCATCGATAGCCAAAGAATTGGTCCCTCAGTGAAACTGAAATCAGAAGAGTCCAACTTTAACGTCTTCTTATGTAATAATCCTAGATTCTGGGGATCAGAGGTTTCTATCCTTGACAGAGTCCAGGTGGTCAATCCAGACAGTCCCTGCAAAGGAGGAGCTATCTAGCTTTGCATCTCAAAGTGCTATATGAATTCTTAGTCCTATACACTCAAAATAATTTTGTCAGCCAGAGGCTTGGTATGCTTCTGGGGGAAGATGGAATCTCTTCTCTTATTATATGAAGTTTTGCTGAAGCACTTTTCCTCACCTAAATTTCTGTTTTATTAAAGAACTTTATCTCTGTCAGACCCTAAAAGCATTTGTTAGGGCATCACTTTGGGACTTCTCATTTCTTCTTTGAGATCCAAGATACAGAAAACATTTTTTTTATATTGAACTCATCCTGCAACCATGCTAAATCAGGAATTCATTCTAGTAGATTTATTTTTATCAATTCTTTAGGATTGTCTATGTAAATGATGATATCATCTGTAAATAAAGACAGTTCTATTTCATTCTAATATATACACCGCATGTATTTTTTTCTTATTGTACTAACTAGATTTTCCTGTACAATAGTAAATAGATATGGTGAGCATAGATTTTAGATGCTGTATTTTTCAGTTTCAAATTCTCAACTGGTTCCAGAGCTTGGCCATTTTAGTAGATACGTAATGGTAACTCATTGTTTAAATCTGCATTTCCCTGATGACAAATGATGGGAACATCTTTTCATGTGTTTATTTGCCATCTGTTTATCTTCATTGGTAAGGTATATGTTGAAGTCAGTGGCCCATTTTTTAATTGAGTTGTTTGTTTTTTTACTGTTGAGTTTTAAGAGATGTTTGCTTGTTTGTTTGTTTGTTTGTTTGTTTTGTAACAGCTCTTTATCAGATACATCTTTTTCAAATATTTTCTCCCAGTCTGTGGCTTGTCTGCTCATTCTCTTGACATTATCTTTTACGGAGCAGAAGTTCTTTTAAGTATTTTTTGACCCCTTTTTATAATTTTTATCTTGAAGAGCAATTGCCTGAACATTTTAAGCCACCATTACAGAAGACATTTCAAATAGGCCTTCTCCTACTTGATTGTTTTTTAAAAATTCTGTTTCTTTGCTGAGATTATCAATCTGTTTATTTGCTATGAGTGTATTTCCTGTAAAATATGTCTCTTGTTTGCCAGTTGCAACATCTAGGTCTTCTCAGAATTGTTTTTTTCTGCCTGATTTTTCTGTTTCTTTGCATGTCCAGTGATTTTTGATTGATTGTGTACTGGGTAGTATGATGGTATGTTGAAGAGACTCTGGATTTTATGTTTATCTGAAAGTTTTGTTTTTCTTGTTTTGGTCTAGCAGGTAGTTAACCTTGATGTTGCCTGTGGTGGGCGGCATCTGAATTCTCTTCTCAGTGCCCTCAACTTCTACCTGCTGTTTGTCAGCTGGGCTCTCTGGGGCCTTCCCAGCACATACATAGTCTAGTGGTCTGCCAAGGATTTTAGCTCAGTTTATATTAAGATTTTGTGGTTCACCCTTTCTGCAGTGTTTTCTTCTCCACAATTTCTTCAGTAACTTTCCAGTCATTCCACAAGCCCTGAACTGTGTCCTGTGCTGTCTCAAGGAGTAGGCTCTGGCTTTTGGCTATCCTGAGCTTCATGCATATTGAGGAATATCTACAGACAAAAAGCCTCAAGGTCTCAAATTACACCAGTTGTAATTGTTATATTTTAAGAGTGTATTCATCCAGTTTCTACATGCTTTCTGTCCCTCTCCAGTGCCTTGATATCATTGTTTAAAGATATTTTCCCAGATTTTTAGTTGTTACTACAGAAAGATTAATCTGACCAAGGTACTCTGCCATTACCACTTTGAATGAATTTTTAAGGTTGGTTCTCAGCTTAGGCTTTCCATACACCATGAATAGTGTGAATATGGCCCTACATCCAAGGATAGAGCTGGCGTAGTTTTCTAATTTCTTATGGATAACTCTGTTTTTCACCCATGGTCTAGGATGGATGGTAAGCTTCCATATCACTTCCTCTGGCCAGTCAGTATTCTATTTCCACTTCCACCATTCAATCTGATAAAACAGGCACTTATAGGTTTCTCGCTTTAGGCAGGAAGTTCTAGCCCCAATCCTCTCCCCCATCCCCCATCGCCATGAATGTGGGCTTCATATTCACAAAGGCAATATAATCTCAGCATCAAAAATGTATATTTAATTCTGACATCCTCATGGGCAGTTCTGATATCAACTCCTGCTCACCAGTTTAGCTGTTAGTTTACTCCTTGTTTACGGAATTTGAATTCTTCCATTTCATAGTTTTCAAATGTTTCTATGTGCTTGGTACTCATGGAGCATTCTGCATCAATCCAGTCATACATTTTGAAGAAAAGTCCAATAATTAACTTTGTATAAAGCTTTCTTAAAGTATTTTTTAAAATCTAGCTTCTATTATGCATTAACTACTTGAGAGATGGTATGCAATTTAGTCAACTTATTAAAAGCTTACTTAAGGGTCCTTATAAACTGAAAATGGTGTGTACATTCCAGAAATTATGAGAACCCCAAGGGAAATTGCAATTTTATGGATAAATGAAAACATTCAGAAAATATTTAACAAATATTTATTGATCCAGGTATTCTGAGTGCTAGAAATAAAGTAGTGGATTCTCACTGCAAGCACTGTACTATGAGGTGTTACTCTGTTTTATAAATGAGGAAACTCGAGACTCAGAAAGGTGAGGCTGAAGTGACTTCTTCAGGTTCACACAATTTGTAAAAAGTTTGTACTGGATGTCAGACCCAAGTCTTTCTAGTCCCAATAATACTTTTTGTCCACTATTTCCTGCATCTGTGAGTCTTGCCAAGAATTATCTAGCAACCATCTTTGAGGCCTGAAGTAGATAGCTCAAGGAGGAAGTGGACCTAAAGATTGGCTTAAATACCTAGCTATGAGACTCTTGGGGATGCTAAATGCATTTAGAGTCTCCCTGGGCTGCGCCAGGAAGCCCTACATCAAGTAGATTCTTGGTAGTTATCGATTTAAATATGTGGTTTTAACAATTCACTAAGGACCCCAGAGGTCCATGACATGTAGTAATTTACAAATCTGAGGCATGAAATTTTTTTCACTTTTCAAAACTTTCCAATATTATATTTAAAATTTTAAAGAATATCGAACATGGAAAACATCAAAATCAAAATAAAAGTCTCTGGATCAACCATCCTTACCCATTGCCTCACTTTAGAGGCAGTCACTTTTAACCATTTCAGTGACAGACATGTTGGTAGGATTAATATAATACTCCTAATCCCTTCCTCCCTTGTAGATAAGGGTGATCATGTTACAGTTCTGGTTAAAAATATGTTAGTCTGCTGTTGCTGTCCCTTCTCCCTTCTTATTTCAGTCTGGAATTAGGGCTTAATGGCAAGAGCTGCAACATCCAACTTGTAATCATGAAAAGACCAAGAGAATTGCAGTGATGTTGGCTCTGACAATGGATATTTCTGAACTGATGCCAGCATCTGCTTACCCTTGCATGACTTCTTATGGGATTGGGGGTGGGAAGATGACACAAGTCAGTTTCTTCAATCCACAATGGTCAGATTTTCTACTAATTGAAACTAAAGCATTTCTAAATGGTTACCTCTCTAACTTAAAATAATGTATTTAAAATTCCCATTTCTGGAATTATCAATTCTTTCCAATATCTATTGATTCTCTACCAAAAAATATGAGTAATTAGCTCATTTATAAATCCCTCATTTTCTTAATTCTTTTAGACTCTTTCCCAGACCCTCACCACTTCCTACTTTTGGTTAAATAATCATTTAAAATCTGTTTGTAGTGGTATTGGGTTGGTGTGCTAGGGCTGCCATAACAAAATACCACAGACTGGGTAGATTAAACAACAAGATGTTTATTTTCTGACAGGTGAAGGCTACAAATCCAAGATTAAAATGCCATCAGGCCTTTCTTCTTGCCTTGCAGACAGCCCCCTTCCTTCTATGTCTTCACATGGCCATTCTTCTGTACGCACGAGGTGGGGCCTGGAGGGTGGAGAGAGTAGCAAGTTCTCTGATGTCTCTTTTCTTTTAAGGACACCAGTTCTATTGGATTAATGTCACACCCTTATGGTTTCATTTAATCTCCATTACCTCCCTAAAGGTCCTGTATTCATATATAGTCAGATTGGGGGGTAGGGCTTCAACATAAGAATTTGGGAGTGGAGAGAGAAATTCAGTTCGTAACAGGTATCATTATAGATAATTTGTTTAAACTTCTCTTTCTTGTTCTATTATATTTATACAACTTATTTTTATTACTTACCATGAAAAATTACCAAAGTAGCTTCCTACGCTTTCTTCTAAGGGGAAATAATTGTGACTGACCAGAGATTAGAAGTTCAGGTTACATTAAAGGGACATGTTAGGAAGGACTCAAGTCTTTATTGTGAAGAGAACCAATCAATACAGGGAAAAAACGGTTAAAGGGCATTTTTTTGGCACTTTCAGTGAATGTCCAGTCAGTCCTAATTTGTTTATTAAGTAGAAGATAAAACTTGAATGAAGAATGAATAACAGGATCGTCTGGTCAAGACGGAAGTACAGGTAAAGTCTGTGCTCACTTCTTTTCACAACCACATTGAAATTACAACTAAACCCCAGAAAAACAATCATTGAGAATCACTTGAAGTTTAGCTGAACAGAAGTCCTATAACGATAACTAAGGACATTCAGAAGCCATCTCAAGACTGGTATGAAGGACAGAGATGCAGAATGGCCTGGTCCCACATCCGCGTGTGGCAGTCGAGAATCAGGAGGGATATCTCGGCTGTGGAGGTCCCCCTGGAGGAATGAGGGGTCCTGTCCCCACGACAGGCTATTGAGCCCAGGTTTCAGTTCCAGGAAGAAAAGTCCCCATGATTTCTGTTTGTGAAAACCAACAGAGATTGTGGCTGCATGAGATGGAGGGCTACTGGAGTCCCATGCATTCCTCTTAGAGGGCCCATGCACAAACTTACTTGCTGACAGACTCACTTATTCTGAGCTCCAGCTCTGGGACAGAAGCTTGAAAGGTACCAGGGACAGGTATATCCCTGGAGGAACTGAATTGTCTGGCTTCAGGGCAAGGACTGAAGGGGCAGCATTCTTTCAGACAAAAGTCCTGACAGAAGCTATTTTTCCTTTGTTGAACCCTCCTCTGAACCAGCATGCAGCCACAGCAGCCACCATATCTGAATTTCCATCAACCTGGCTAACAGTGTTTGCCTGCCTTTGTGATTCTTTGAGACCCTGCCCCACCCAACTTGTGGGCCCACCTAAGCTTCTTCCAGTGGCTTTTCTATACAACAGCCTGCCTTGGCTCATGCTGTGGACTTTTCTAAAACCTCTCAAAGGTTCACAAACCCCAAACAAATAGCATCTGGCCTCATTGTGCCCTGTACCTCTTGCTAAGCAGCCCCAAGCCTGGCACTAGTGGCAGCTGGCCTCAGGTTGCAGCTTAGCCTCTACTAGGTACCTCTAAGGCCAGCACAAGTAGCAACCACCTGTAGATCACTTTGTAGCTCATACTAGGTGGTCCTGGGCAGGACAAAGACAGCAGCTAATCTTAGCCTGCACCAGAGCTTCTTCCAAGAGGGCACAGAACCAACACCAGGTTCAGATCACACCAGAGCACCACTCAACCACCTCCACAAACAACACACCCTAAGGGCAGACTCAGCAGGCATCAGAGCCAATTAAAGCAAATCCTGCTCCATGGGGTCAGGCCCTGCACATTAGCTCCTCCACAATAGTCACGGTAGTCATGACCAGTCCTCACAACCAATCAGCCTGAGGGTCAGTCTCTCTCACTGACATCCAAATAGCAATCAAGACTCAACTACAACAGGTGGGCACACACAACACACACAAGAGACACACCCTAGCACCTAGCTCAGATGACCACTGAGCCCCACAGGACACCAACTACATAAGGCCACTCTACCAAGATCAGGAGACACTGCAGCTCTCCCACACATCTAGAAACAAACAGGGAGGCAGCCAAAATGAGGAGATAAAGAAACATGCCCCAAGTGAAAGAACAGAACAAATCGCCAGGAAAAGAACTAAACAAAATGGAGACAGGTAATCTACCAGATGCAGAATTCAAAACGCTGGTTATAATGATGCTCAACTATCTCAGGGAGAACTTTGATGAAGAGATAGGAAATGTAAAAACGGAGATAGAAAACATAAAAAAGAACCAGCCAGTAATGAAGAATACAAAAACTAGAATGAAGAATACATTATAGGAAATCAACAGTAGACTAGCTGAAGCAGAGGATTGAACTAGCCGTTTGGAAGATAAGGTAGCAGAAAACACCTAATCAGAGTTGCAACAAGAAAAAGAATCCCAAAAAAATGAGGATCATTTAACGGGCCTCTGGGACAACATCAGGCATAACTACATTTGCATCATAGAGGTACCAGGAGGAAAAGAGCGAAAGCAAGGAATTAAAAACTTGTTTCAAGAATTAATGACAGAAAACTTTCCTAATCAGGTGAAGGAAATAGACATATAAGCTCAGGAAGCACAGAGAGTCAAAAACAAGATGAACCCAAAGAGGCCCACACCAAGACACATTATAATTAAAATGCCAAAGCTTAAAGATAAAGGGCAATTCTTAAAAGCAGGAAGAGAAAAGCAGTTAGTTACCTACTAGTGCACTCCCATAAGACTGCCAGCTAATTTCTCAACAGAAACTTTACAGGCCAGAAGGGACTGGCACAAAATATTTGAAGTGATGAAAACAAAGATTATCCAGCAAAGATATCATTTAGAATTGAAGGACAGATAAAGAGTTTCCCAGACGAGAAAAAGCTAAAGAAGTTTGTTATCACCAAACCACTATTATGAGAAATGTTAGAGGTCCTTCTTTAAGAAGAAGAAAAAAGAAGATAAAAATATAAATAATAAAAGGCAATAACTACATATCTATCAACAATTACTTTAAATGTAAATGAATTAAATGCTTCAATCAAAAGATAAGGTGGCTGAATGGATAAGAAAACAAGACTCTTACATATGCTGTCTACAGGAGACTCACTTTAGATTGAATACACACAGACTGAAAGTAAAGGTATGGAAAAAGGTATTTCATGAAAACGGAAATGAAAAATAAGCTGGGGTGGCAATACTTACACCAGACAAAATAGACCTTAAAACAAAGGCTGTAACAAGAGACAACGAAGGACCCAGTAATTTCATTTCCAGGTATTTATCCAAAGAAACCAAAAACACTAATTTGAAAAGACATGTGCTTCCATATGTACATTGCAGCATTATTTACAATAGCCAAGATATGGAAGCAATTAAAGCATCCATCAGTAGATAAATGGATAAAGAAGTGATACAAATATACAATGGACTATTACTTGACCACAAAAAGAATGAAATCTTGCCATCTCAACAACATGGATGGATCTAAAGAGTATTATGCCAAGTGAAATAAATCAGATACAGAAAGGCAAATACTACATGATTTCACATATGTGTGCAATCTAAAAAACAAAATAAATGAATAAACAAAATAAACAAACTCATAAATACAGAGACCTTTTTGATAGTTGCCAGATGAGAGAGGGTTTGGGAGGATGGGTGAAAAAAGGGAAAGGATTAAGAAGTACAAATTGGTAGTTACAAAACAGCCTTGGGGATATAAAGTACAGCATAAAGAATATAGTTAATAATATTGTAATAACCATGTAGGGTATCAGATGGGTACTGGATTTATCAGGGTGATCACTTTGTAAGTTATATAAATGTCTAATCACTATGTTGTACACTTGAAACTAACATAATACTGTATGTCAACTGCAACTGAAAAGTAAAAAACAATTTTTAAAACTAATGAATAACAAAAAAAAGTGAAAAATGAAAACTTAATTAACTTAGTTTGTGAGATCATATATAGGAAACACATGACTTTTAACTAAAATGTAATTTGAAGGGCAATTAAGTACCAGCATAAACATTTTCACATATCTCATTCTGAAAGATTCATCAAAGTCTGAGAATACCCTCTGGAAAATGTCAAGGATCTTGTGTCTTGTGTCAGCAAGACCTGAACAGCTTATTTTTTCTTATTTTGAAGGTAAAATAATGATACTTTGGTATATGTTGTTTGGTGAATATTTGTCATTGAAACAATATGGTGCTATAAACAGGCATATCTGAGGATGTGTAGGATGCAAGGGTGCCCTTAAACATCAGCATGAGAAAAAGTATAGCAGTTTAAAAAAACAAAGTCAAAGGAGGGGATCAATAGCTTGGAAAGCATGCTAGAATTTTTTCAAATGAATTCTGTTCAATGAAAAATGATTTTTGAGCCATAGTCCCTTGAAGTAAATAATTTTATTTTCCTATTCCCTCACCCCAATTTTATTTTTACTAGCTGGAGCATGTTCTTGAAAGTAAGAAATGAGTCACTGTTGCTGTTGAGTCCAAAGAAAAGTGGAGCTGTTTTTGATGAAGGGTGATGATGTAAGCATTTTGAAATAACACTTTAATTTCAAATTATTCTAAGTCTTTCTGACTAAATTAAATAAGAGGCAATGAGTTGAAATTACAGCAAGGAGCAATTAGATTTTGACGGAGGAGAGAGAAGCTCTCAGAGCAGTCCCAGTATGAGGTTTTAGGACATGGAACTGTTTCCTCAGGAAGGCTGAGAAATTTCTCTTCTTGGATGTGCTTGTCTGGGAAGTAGGGATTGACAAAGGGTCCTTTGCTGGGTATGTATCTCATCCTGTGACCTCGAAGCCAGGAGGGACAGCAGGGTGTAGTGGTTAATGTCAAGGCTCTATTAGGGCTAGACAAATAAGCATGAATCCATCTCAGCCATGTGTGCTCTTGGGCAACTAAATGAACTTCTCTGAGCTTTGATCTTATTATCCATACAATGAGGTGGTTGTAATAATTAGATAATGTATGTGATGTGCTTATACTTTGTAATCATTCAGTAAATGGCAACTTTGTTATTATCTATAAAATTCCCCACATAGCTCAGAAAGGAAGGATAAAATGAACATCAATGGAGCAGACAGTGGCTGGTGCTGTGCTACTAAGACTTCCATTCACTCTCTCACTTAGTTCTTACAACCACACTGCGAGGCTTGATTATTCCCATTCTTTACCCTCATTTGTCCTCATTCTTAGGCTTTTCTTTTGGTTTGTGACTGGTTTGAGAAAATGTGTTTGAAGGCCATTGCCTTGGAGTCCAGTGTGGTTACCAGGAGGCTTAGACTCTGTTCCAAGGCTGCCTTGAACATGGATGGGCACTGCCTTCCTCAGCATTATCTTGGCTCTTAAAACTAAGCTGCCCCCACACTGAGGAGCCACTAAGTCTTGATAAACTTGCTCTCATATCAGAAGAAAAAGCATCTTTCTCTCCTGTATTGTTATGACCCTCTCCTGAGAACCTCATCCTGCCCAGTCAAAGCTACCTGGTTGCCCACAGGAGAAAGGAGTGGGGCTCCGTTCATGTCATGCTCGTGAGCAAATTTATGGCTGCTGTTGTGCGCTGGGCACATCAGAATTTCATATGGTCTCATTTTTAGTAGTTAAGCCTCCAGCTCAAGGGTTCGTTTGGCAAAAGTGAATACTTCAGCTAACACGTAAATGATCAATTTATCAATGCATGAGTTCATAGCTTCGACCAGAGCTTTCACTTAGGGTGAGGCAAGTGAGGTGTCACAAAGTTCAAGGAGACACTTACACAACTCTGGGTTAGGAGCCCCTTTTCTGTGAAAGCACAAAAAACCCTGATCTTCCCTCAGCTCTTTGTATCATAATTGCTTTTTTGCTTGTCTTTCCTATTAAGTTCTTTGCAGCCCTGCGGGAAGAAGTTATGTCTTACCTTTTAGTTATACTTCTCTCAAGCGCCTAGCACACGGAGTAATTAGGAATAAGTGTTGGTTAATTGTCTGTGTAACACAGGTAATATTTTACAAATACTGTTGTGTTTCTTTCTCTTTTCTTCTTAAATTAAGTTTATTGGGGTAACATTGGTTAATACTATTATATAATTTTCACATGTACATTATCATTCGACATCTGTATATTCTATTGTGTTTACCACCCAAAGTCTAGTTTCCTTCAGCTACCATATATTTGATCCCCTTTACCCACTTCACCTTCCCCCAAACCCTATATTTGACCTCCTTTACCCCGTCTACATCCCCCTCCTCCCCCACCCCACTAGTAACCACTAGTCTATAGTCCTCTGGTAACAACTAGCTTATAGTCCATGTCCATGAGTCTTTGTTTGTTTGTCCTGCTCATTTGTTGCTTTTAGGTTTATATCCCACATATAGGTGATATCATGTGATTTTCAACTTTTTCTGTCTGGCTTATTTCACTCAGCATGATTATCTCAAGGTCCATCCATGTTGTTGCAAATGGCAGTATTTCATCTCTTCTTATGACTAATATCCCATTGTATATATGTACCACAGCTTCTTTAGCCAGTCATCTATCATAGGATACTTTGGTTGCTTCCATGTCCTGGCCACTGTGAATAATGCTACTATGAATATTGGTGTGCAAATATCTTTTCGGACACGGGTTTTCAAGTCTTTGGGGTAAATACTGAGTAGAGGGATTGCTGGATCATGTGATAGATCAATTCTTAGTTTTTTTGAGGAACCTCCATACTGTTTTCCATAGTGGCTGTACCAATTTGTAGTCCCACCAGCAGTGTATAAGGGTTCCTTTTTCTCCACATCCTCTCCAACATTTGTTATTACTTGTCCTGTTGATTACAGCTATTCTAACAGGTGTGAGATGGTATTTCTTTCTGGTTTTGATTTGCATTTCCCTAATAGCTAGCAATGCTGAGCATCTTTTCATATATTTGTTGGCTATTTGTATGTCCTCTATGGAGAAGTGTCTCTTCAGGTTCTCTGCCCATTTTTTGATGGGATCATTTGTTTTTGTTGTTGTTGTTGTTATTGAGTCATATAAGTTCTTTGTATATTTAGAATATTAGGTCCTTATCAGAGGTGTTGCTTGTAAATATATTTTCCCATTCGGATGATTGTCTCTTTACCTTATTGATGGTTTCTTTTGCTGAGCAGAAGATTTTTAGTTTGATGTAGTCCCATTCACTTATTTTAGCTTTTACTTCCCTTGCTTTTGAGGTCAAATTCATAAAATTCTCTTTAAGTCCAAGGTCCCTGAGTTAGTTCCTATATTTTCTTCTATGCATTTTATTGTTTCAGGTCTTATATTTAAGTCTTTAATCCATTTTGAGTTAATTTTGGTGTGTGGTGATAGACCACAGTCTAGTTTCATTCTTTTGCAGGTGGCTTTCCAGTTTTCCCAGCACCATTTATTGAAGAAGCTTTCCTTTCTTCACTGTAGTTTTTTGACTTCTTTGTCGAAAATTATTTGCCCATATCAATATGGGTTTACTTCTGGACTCTCACTTCTGTTTCACTGGTCTGCATGTCTGTTTTGCTGCCAATGCCATGCCGTTTTCATTACTGTAGCTTTGTAGTATAATTTGAAGTTGGGCAGAGTGATGCCACCAGCCTCGTTCTTTTTTCTCAAGATGGCTTTGGCAATTCGGGGTCTTTTGTGCTTCCATACAAATATGATGCTTTTTTGTTCTTTTTTTTTTTAAATGCCAATGAGATGTTGATGAGGATTGCATTAAATTTGTATAATGCTTTAGGTAATATGGTCATTTTAACTATGTTAGTTCTTCCAATCCAAGAACACAGAATATTTTTCCATTTCTTTGTATCTTTTTCGATTTCTTTTAATAGGTTCTTATAGTTTTCATTATATAGGTCCTTCACTCATTTCGTTAAATTTATTCCTAAATATTTTATTCTTTTGTTGCAATTGCAAAAGGAATGATTTTTTCCACTTCTTTTTCTGACTTCATTATTAGAGTATAGGGATGCTATGGATTTTTGAACATTGATTTTGTATCCAGAGACTTTACTGTATTTGCTTATTGTTTCTAGTAGTGTTCTTGTGGAGTCTTTAGCATTTTCTACATAGAGAATCATGTTATCTGCAAATAGAGTTTGACTTCTTCGTTTCCTATTTGGATGCCTTTTATATCTTTCTCTTGTCTGATTGCACTTTGCTAGGACTTCCAATGTTATATTGAATAACAGTGGTGAAAGTGGACAGCCTTGCCTTGTTCCTGATCTTAGAGGGAAGGTTTTTAGTTTTTCACCATTAAGTATAATGTTGGCTGATGGTTTGTCATAGATGGCCTTCATTATGTTAAGATACTTTCCTTCCATACCGATTTTGTTAAGTTTTTTGATCATAAATGGGTGCTGTATCTTGTCAAAGGCTTTTTCTGCATCTATTGATATGATCATATGATTTTTGTTTTTTAATTTGTTTATATGGTGTATCGCATGAATCAATTCACGAATGTCAAACCATCCCTGTGCCTCTGGGATGAAGCCCACTTGATTGTGGCGTATAATCTTTTTAATATGTTTCTGTATTTGGTTCACTAGTATCTTATTTAGGATTTTTGCACCTGTGTTTGTAAGAGATATTGGTCTGTAGTTTTCTTTTTTTGTGTTATCTTTGCCAGGTTTTGGTATCATAAAATGAGTTGAGAAGTATTGCCTCCTCTTTGATTTTTTGGAAGAGTTTGAGGAGGATAGGTATTGAATCTTCTTTGAATGTTCGGTAGAATTCGTTGGAGAAGACATCTGGTCCTGTACTTTTACTTTTTGGTAGGGTTTTGATGATTGTTTGAATTTTCATACTGCTGATCAGTCTATTTAGATTTTCCAGTTCTTCTTGATTCAGTCTAGGAAGGTTCTATTTGTCTAAATACTGGTCCATTTCTTCTAGGTTACTAAATTTGGTGTTATATACTTTTTCATAGTATTCTTGTATGATCCTTTCTATTTCTGTGATGTCAGTCATAATTTCCCCTTTTTCGTCCCTGATTTTGTTTATTTGTGTCTTTTTTCTTTTTCCTTTAGTGAGTCTAGCCAGGGGTTTGTCAATTTTATTAACCTCAAAGAACTAGCTCTTCGTTGCATTTATTGTTTCTATTGTTTTTTTTTCTTTTTTTTCAATTTCATTTATTTTTGCTCTAATTTTGATTATTTCTTTCCTTCTGCTGACTTTAGGCCTCATTTGTTCTTCCTTTTCTAGTTTTTTAAGATGCAGTGTTAGGTTGTTTATTTGGGCTCATTCTTGTTTTTGGAGGTAGGCTTGTAATGATATGAACTTTCCTCTTATGCCCACTTTTGCTGTGTCCCAAAAGTTTTGACGTGTTGTACTATCATTATCATTCATTTCTATGTATCTCTTGATCTCTTTTTTTATTTCTTCTCTGATCCAGTTATTCTTCAGAAGCATGTTGTTTAATCTCCACTTATTTTTATTTTGGTTCTTCCTGATTTCTTTCTGCAGTTGATCTCTAGTTTCAAAGCATTACGATCATAGAATATGGCTGGTATGATTTCAATCCTCTTATATTTGTTGAGGTTATCTCAGTATGTGGTCGATTCTTGAGAATGTTTTATATGCACTAGAGAAGAATGCATAAGCAGCTGTTTTGGGTTAGAAGGCTCTGTAAATGTCAATTATGCCCAGTTGGTCTAATGAATCATCTAAGGATGTTATTTCCTTAATTTTCTGTTTGAATAATCTGTCCATATCTGACAGTGGGGTATTTAGTTCCCCTACTATGATAGTGTTTTGGTCTGTTTCTCTCTTTAGTCCTGTTAGTAATTGCTTTACATATTTCGGGGCTCCCTGATTGAGAGCATAGGTATTAATAAGTGTTATGTCTTCTTGGTGCGTGATTTCCTTTATCATTATGAAGTGTCCCTCAGTATCTTTCCTTACCTTTTGTATTTTGAAGTCTATTTCATCTGATATTAGTACCGCTACTCCCGCTTTTCTCTGAATGCCATTTGCTTGAAATATCATTTTCCACTCTTTCACTCTGAGTCTATATTTGTCTTTGGAGCTGAGATGTGTCTCCTGGAGGCAGCATATGGTCAGGTTTTGTTTTTTGATCCAATCTGCAATTCTGTACCTTTTTATTGGTGAGTTCAATCCATTTACATTTAGGGTGATTATTGAAATATGAAGTCTTCTTATAGCCATTTTATCTTTTGCTTCTTGGTAGCTTCCTTGTCCTTGTGCTTCTGTTTTTGTTTTTGTTTTTTTATTTTGGTTGGCTTTTGTGGGTTTTCCCTCTGGTCCTTCTTGTTTTATGTTATATACAATGGTTCTGAATCTTTGGCATGTGGTTACCATTATGGATATGTAAAGGATAGTTATATATATACAGTTATCCATTTTCTTCTGCATGTGCCTTATCTCCATTCCCCTTTGCAAATTTGGATCTTTGAATCCCCTCCTTTTCAGTCATTGTTATCTCAATTTGTTCCTATGTGTGCTGAATGTTCACTACTCTCTTGTTATAACAATTCTCTTCTTATTATTTAAGTTTATAATGTCTTGTTCTTTGTAAGGGTTGCATTACTCTGCTTCTATTTGCCTGATAGTCACTTTACTCCTAATTATGTTTTTTCTGTTTTTTGTTTTTTGGCATTTTGTTTCAGGTGAACTGACCCCTTTCAGTATTTCCTGTAGTGCAGGCCTCATAGTTGAGAATTCCCTCAATTTTTGTAAGTCTGGAAAAGTCTTAACTTCTCCTTCATAGCTAAAGGAGAGCTTAGCTGGATACATTATTCTAGGCTGGTAGTTCCTTTCACTTAATAATTTAAATATTTGATTCCATTCCTTTCTGGCTTGTAAGGTTTGCACTAAGAAGTCCGAGGATAATCTAATGAGTTTACCTTTATAAGTTACCATTTTTTCCTCCCCGGCTTCCTTGAGAATTATGTCTTTGTCATTGATTTTTGATAATTTTAATACAATGTGTCTTGGTGAAGGCATTTTTGGGTTGAGATAATTGGGTGTTCTGTTGACTTCTTGAATTCCAAGCTCCAGCTCATTCCTTAGATTTGGGAAATTCTCATCCACTATTTGTCTGAAAATGCTTTCTAATCTCTGTTCCTTTTCCTTACCTTTGATAACGCCCAATATTCTTATATTTCTTCTTCTGATGGTATCAGCTAGTTTTTGAATTTCTCTTTCATTATTTTTCATTCTTCAGTTTCTCTTTTCCTCCTGATTTATTTCTAGATTTCTGTCTTTGATATCACTGATACTTTCCTCCATTTGGTTGACTCTATTTCCCAAGCTTGCTATTTCATTTTTCAGCTGTTGTAGTGTGTTCTTTATCTCCAGAAGTTTTATTTGGTTCTTTTTTATTGTTTCAATCTACTTGCTCTGCTCATCTAGTTGTTTTTTCAATTCCTGAAATTATAGATTTAAGTTGTTTTAGATCTTGTTGAGTTTTTTCAGAAGTACCATCCTGAATTCTCTGTCATTTAAATTGCATATTTCTATGTCTGTAAGCTTATTTTCTGGAGATTTTCCTCTTTATTTCTGAGATGCCTTGGCACCTTGGTTGTTCATGGTTTTTAATGGACTATTTCTCTGCCTGGGCATTAATGGAAGTGTATTCTGCTGTTTTTTCAGAAAGATTTATTATATAAAGGTCTCTCTTCTGCCTGTTGCAAAGAAGGTGCTTTTCTTTTGGTTTCAAGTAGGTGGCATCTAATCCTCTTGGATCCCTGCTTTATATAAAGTTCTTAATAACACTTTTAAAATTTTCGTATAGATATTTAATCATGCTCACTACCCTCAGTTTCAGTCTCTGTCAGTGTCAGCAACAGTCTCAGCAGTGTTTGCTCAGATTGTCCTGGGGCTTTGCGGCAATCAGTCTCAGAGGGTATGGGGGGAGGGGCCCTCTGGGTTGGGGTTGGGGGTTGCGGCTCAGCCACAGTTTTGCAACCAGGCTGGCAAAAATCAACTGTTGTTCCTCTGCGGTCCCGTCCCACTTCTCTGCTTTCTGCCCTGATGACTGGGCCTTGAAGCTTTCCCAGGCAGGGTTGTTTGGGGAATTTGCTGCGGGATCTCACCACTCCTTCTCCCCTCCCCCTCCTCTGCAGGGAGTTCTGGCAGCTGTGAGAAGCAGCTTCTTTATTTCTCCTGGTCAACTGCCCAACACCTGGGGTTCTGACCTGTGTTTGCTCTTATGCACAGATCTCATGCTCAGATGTGCTGGTGTGCAGTTTGGGCATTTTTTTTGTTGAGTTTTAGATGTTCAGCTTATTATTATTTCAAGAGGAGAGATCTGGGGATACCCTTCACTCTGCCATGTTTCCAAAGATCTATCTTGTGTTTCTAATCTTAGAGATCTTACCCTTGCACCTGCCCCCAGTCCCCAACAGTACTTAAGACATTAAGATCAGGCCATGAGACTTAATGTCTCAGAGAAAGAGGTATAAACACCAGCTAGAAGTCCACAGAACAAGAAAGGAGGAAAATATGACATGAAATGAGCTCCTTCCACCCGTAAAAAGGGAGAAAAAACCCCTATGGTGCCGGGAAGATGGAAAGGAGAGAGGGAGGAAGGAAAGGAGGGATGGAAAGAGGGAAGGTGGAAGGGGGGTGGGAGTGAGAGAGAGAGAGAGAGAGAAAGAGAGGGAATGAGAGATAACAAACTAGCATCCTTCCAACCTATTCTTCCCTCTCCAAACCTTGAAGGGGCTGAAGGTAGAAACATCCAGACAGGGTTTGGAAGGGACTGAGGAATATCTAGGCTAATGCTCTGCCTTCTTCTGGTGCTATGGGTCAAGGAGACTCTGAGCTTCATGAAGAGATATGTGCCAGATCAAACATGGCAAGTGAGCAGAAGAGCACCAAAGATGGAGTGAGGAGGTTTCTGCATGTTTAGGAAATAATTATTTAATAATTTCTTATTGTGCCCAGATGTTTCAGTTGTGGCATTTACTCCTTATGGTACCAGATTTCATTATAAACATGTCATTCTACTTTTAGGGTGTCAGGGAACATCAGGAAAATTGAGCATGGAACAGTGCCTGAGAGATGCTCAGAACCTGTGGGTTCATTCTGCTCTTCAGCTAGTCATGTCCTACCAGTAATCTCCCATTAGAGTACAGGGCTCAGAGACACAGACAAATTAAACTCCTGTGCAGCAAGCAGCCTCTGTTCTTCAGCAGAAAGCAAGGAGTAGCTGTGGTACAGTGACATTTACGTGGGGAAATTACCCTGGTCTGTGCAAGAAAAAGTGAAGCAGAAAGAAGGTATGAGGTTGGAAACCAAGGGCAGAGAGATGTGAGCACTAAGTAAAGGGGTTACACACTCACTCATTTCTCCTTTAGTTCTTTAAATATGGACTGGACACCTATATTTGCCAACCACTGTGGGAACACATGTAAAATTGATTAGAATCTTTTTTCTTATAGGAGCTAATAATCTATTTAGAGGAAATTTAAAAATATATAAATATATCATTATACACTGTGATAAATCTAGCATATTTTAAGAAAAGGAAAGATTTATTCTATTTGGAAAGGGAAAGGCATCCAAGAGGGAGTAAATCTGAATTGTTTTCCACTCCAACTTATCTAACACCAACTGGGTATACTCTGATTCAGTTCTGAAACTAACTACTCAAAGTTAGCACAGACCCCATAGGTCAGGGCACACTTCTCTATGACAGGGGTCCCCAAACCCCAGACCATGGACCAGTATCAGTCTGTGGCCTGTTAGAAACTGGGCCGCACAGCAGGAGGTGAGTGGTGGGTGAGTGAGTGAAGCTTCATCTGTATTTTCAGCCGCTCCTCAGTGCTAGCATCACTGACTCAGCTCTGCCTCAGATCACCATGCATTAAATTCTCATAGGAGCACTGGTTCCTGGTTCCAAAAATGTTGGGTACTGCTGCTGTGTGAGACTGCCCTCACTTCAGATGTCAGCCACAAGTCCAAGGAGTCCCCAGGCTCCTGCATTTCTAAGTGGCCACAAATTTAAGGGTCCCACAACTCACTCAGGTGGGATGATTCACTAGAAGGACTCATCGAAGTCAAGAGGGCACTATACTTATGGTGACAGTCTTATATAAAGGATACACAGAGGATGAGGTATGGGCTTCTTTGCCCTCTCCATGGAGTCTGGGTGTATCACCCTTCCGGCGTATTAATATTTCACCAATTGTGAAGCTCCATTGAACCTCAGCGTTCAGAGTTTTTATTGAGGTTTCATTATGTAGGCATGATTGACGACATCAGACCATGTGATTGAATTCAATCTCCAGCTCCCTCCTCCTGGAGGAGGTTGTGCTGGCCCAAAGTTCCAACTCTAATCATGTAATTGAAGTTTCTGGTGTTCAGCCCCATCCTAGGGGTCCAGCCTAAATCACCTCATTAGCATAACAAAGACATTACTAAGGCTCAGGAAATTCTAAGGCCTTTAAGAGCTCCATGCCAGGAATCTTGGACAAAGATGAGACATAGTCTTTCTTATAGCACAGCTGGGTTTGGAAAATTGATTAGAAGTTCAGTAGACAGTGCAAGTGAGTCACTAACTTTCTGTATGGCTGAGGAGGCATTGTTAACCCTGGCTTCTTAATCATTTCTCCTTACTCTGCCAGCCACCTACCTTCACGTGAGCAAAACAAGCCCCTATTTCTCTGAACCCATATTAGTTGAATTTTCTGTTATCTGCACTTGAATCCACTCCTAACTGATACAAGGTTCCTACAGGTCTAGAGTTCTAAATTCTTATTGAAGGCTGATAATGTATAACACACTGTGTGAGGTACCCAAATAATTGTTAAATGTAGTTACATCCTCCAGGAACACACAGCCTGGGAGGGGAGAAGAGCTCAAGGTGCACAGGCACATTTATCCTTTTTGCACTCAGAATGGTTGGAATCCAGGCTCTGCCATTTACTCCTCTGTAACCTTGAGTGAGCTCCCAGACTTGGTAATCTCATTCACAAAAGGGGAGTGATAATGTATTTGTTAATGTAGACTGATGTTGTGAAGGGTGAGAGTTAATCTTTACAGACGTTTATTTCCTAACACATAGGTTTATACTGCCCGAAAAAAATAAAATGCTTTAGAATAGGCTTACTCTCCACTGTGTTCTGTATTCTAACAAGTAATTTTGTAAATCTGATGAGTCACATTTTTCCCAAGGCCAAACAACTCTTAAAGTTGTTTATGTAATTACCATCATTTACTATATCTGTGTTTCCTCTTATTCACAGTGTTTTATGGCCCTTTTGATAGGAAATTGTTTCTCTGTTGGAGAGGTTGAATTTAATGTACGATGGTAGGTGCATGGAAGTTGGGATTGTTGGAGAAGCAAAGGAGTTTTCTGAATGTCAAGAAGTTCTAGAATGCTGTGGAAAGGAGCAAGGAAACCCCAAGCAGCCAAGCATCAAAATTCCCTGGGTTTGCAATGAGAAGGGAGCTGTGTTCATGGTGGGATCAGGGAAGGGGTATTCTTGATAGAATATTGCAGAAGATTCTATAATAATGGGAAGGCCCTGATAAATACAATTTTTGTGAAAGTTCTCTTCTCTAAGATGAACTTGAGACTTTGCATAGCCTGTTTCCAAGTGGTTTGTGGCCATCTGTAAATCCAACATGATGTTCTCTTCTCCACTCTGTTTTTACAGCTGAAAAAGGAAGGCCCAGGAACTAGCAAAAGTACATGGGTCACCTAACCCATAGTCTAGAAGTTATTTATAAGTAATAGTATTGCACTAGCAGGAGTGAGCACCGTGCAGGCCCCATAAGACTCCAAAAGACCACCCATGTCATATGGATTCAGAGTAGGTGGGGCCAACTTGAGGTCACTGTCTGGTTGAGGGGGCGGGGATGGTGCAGAACCAGAAGCAGGCTAGAGAGGAAATTTATGAGATACCATAGAGAAAACATTTAGGACACTCTTGACATAAGTGAGTGGTCAATAAGTGTTTTCTCCTTATCTTTCCTTTCCTTTCCTGTTTTCCTCCTCATCCTATCTGAGGCAGGCCAAGATGAGTAAAGAACTGGAGCACAGAGACAAAGCAAAGGCAGTTGGCCTCCATGGAAGCAACCCCTTGCTGGAAGCAGGGAGGGATGGAAGTAAAAGTGACAATGTTGAATTTGACCTGACCTATAGAAACTGTGTGATAATAAATGTTGTTTTAAGTCACTAAATTTTGGAGGTAATTTGGTACACAGCAATAGATAACTAATACAAAGTTGATGATAGGAGTCCTCCATGGAGGTCTGGGACCTGGGAACACAAAGCCTGCAGAAGGGGCAGACCAAGCATCGTGCTTAAGCACAGAGAGACTGAATACACACACAGACAAGGGCCAGACCATTGATTACAATAGAACTCTGAAGCAACCAGTCCCGCCAACTCAACTACAACCTCTGCAGCAATTGTCCCAGACTGGTCAGGACTTGGTCAATGACTGACAGCTTCTTTATTTTTTGCCCCTACTTTCAACTCAGGGCTAAGTCTGAAAAGCCAAATATGCTCTCCTAAATCAATTACCTGAGGTGTTCCACTTCAATTATCTGGCTTCCAGCCTCCCTATGCCAATAAACTTCAATCAGAGCATCTCTGAAATTCTGAAATTATTCCACATTTTTTTTTTTACTATAATGCTTTCCTATTCCCTGCTTGCCTTCGAATCTGCCAAATGGCAAGTGATGGTGGCTCATTTCCTTTTGATAGCAAATTCTTAAATAGCTTCTGTTTGTTCTCATTTAGGTGATCTTTGTTCATTTTATTCCACTTACACGTATTCTACTTCTTGCAGTTCTATCAATTTTGCTTAATATATTTTTTATTTTTTAAATTTTTATTTTTCAATTAGAGTTGAAATTCAGTATTATTTTACATTAGTTTCAGGTGTACAGCATAGTGGTTAGATATTTATATAATTTATGAAATGATCCCCCTGATTAGTCTAATACCCACCTAACACCATACATCATTATTACAATATTATTGACTATATTCCTTATGCTGTACTTTACATCCTTGTGACTATTTTGTAACTACCAATTGTACTTCTTACTCCTTTCACCTTAGGAATCAAGACTAGAAAATGTGTTAAGAACTGGGTGACATTATACTTCTTAATAATGAAAACATAGCAAGATATAGAGTTTAGTGTCTTGCTCCAGTTATTTTGATGCTCATGGAGGCAAAAGAAAAAAACATTGACTTATGTCCTCAGAGGATAAACTCTAAACGTAGCTATTGGTGAGGAATGGCTTGATATGGCTGTCTCTCTTTGTTCCCATCTGTGATCTGCCTTCCTGAAGCTATATGTTAACCCACCAGTATCCATTCCAGGGAATATTGCTCCTTCCTTTCAGAGTTTGAATCGAACTAATCAGAGGCTGGTAAGTTCTAAGTCCTTGCTCTGTGAAGCTGGAGTCAGAGGACTTGACCCTACCACTTCACAATCAGTGGCTGTTCTGGGATTAGGATCTAAAGTCCCTGTCTTTGTAGACAGATACAGAGCTCAGAAAAAGCCAAGATGAATTTAAAATGTTCGTTTTTTCATCACTGGTGCCAACTCTTAGCCTATGTATTCATGAATTCTCTTGACACTGAAAATAATCCTGTCTTAGTTTTTAGAATCTCACCTTTGGGTCAGTTTTGATCCTTAGAAAGTTTACGCTAACCATATGGCTCAGGACAGGCAAGCTGCTTGGGCAGTGCATTTGTAAAGGCAGGCGTGAGGAGCAGCTGTCCAGGCCCCATACTTGGGCCAGAGTACTCCCAGTAGCTCAGTTGCTTGAGCTCTCAAACTCCCAGCAGGTGGAAAAGTCTTAATGTTAATTGAGTCAATGGTTTATATTTGAAGTATTTTAATTTTGAAATGACCTTTTCATATTTTCTTTCTTTTCCTCTTGTTTTAAGGGAAAAAGTATCCTACTTCATTGCCAAGTTGACTCTTCGTGTTCATACCCTAGATCACCCCCTGGCCTTGAATTCATTCCTCAGCTCTTCTGCTCTCTTTTAATTTTACCTGAACTAGCATTATTCATTTATCCACAAACATGCTCCCCAATACTTGAAATGGTCCTTCAAACTGCTTACTTTTTAAAAGTATTTATCTCATCTAAATTACTCACCTCCCATTTCCCTCCTAAGAATTGTCTCATTTGTAGCTATTTTAATTTTTATTGTTTACTCATATTTTTACTGTATCCCTTATTAGTATAAGAGCTCCCTGAGTATGGGAGCCATATTTGCTTTACTCATTATTATATCTGTGGAAATAAATGAAGACCAGCCAAATGAGAACAAGCAAAGGCTATTTATTCGGAACTTACAAGGGAGTCAGCCACCATCACTTGAATTTTGGCAGACTCAAAGGAAGGCACAAGAGTGGAAAAAAGAGATAGCCTCAGGTTTGCCCTGATATGAGGCTGTTAGCATGTGGAAGCTATAGGTGGTATAACTGGAAATGAGACATTGTATGAAATTTGTCCGAGATACATATTTTACTTTCTCCATTTGGTCCTAAACTGGAAAGAGAGGCCAACAATACAGAAGCTCTCAGTAATTAATCAAGTCCTGGCCATTTCAGGCTGATTGTTAGAGGGGCTGTTTGCCTTCATTTACCGATTATTATAGATAGCAGTTTGGCTTCTTGGACTGGTTACTGCAGATAGTAGGTTGGATTCCTAGGCCAGTCGTTATAGGCTATGGGACAGATTTCTATTTTTACATATAGTCTAGTTGTTGTTCACTTATATATTCAATTCTTCAGTCCCCAGGACCAGCAGTGTTTAGCTCAGAGTAAGAACTCGACAGTTATTTATGAATTAATTAATATGTAAATGGCAACTCAGAATTTGACATTGCCCCCCTTATATACAGTTCTTTTCTTTTCTACCCTAGCTTCTGCTTTTCTGCCTCTTCACCAGCTCTATTTCCCCTGTTACCTCCTTACTGTAGGTAAGTTAAAGACTTTGTAAGCTTTCCATTTTTCTCTTCACATTTTTCTTAGAAAACTCATCTACTTCCACAGCTCCAAATAACACTTCCAGGAAAGTGATTCTAAAATTCTTTTTTCTAGCTCTAGCCTTTTTCATGTGCCCCAATTCAGTCGTTTGATGGACATCTCCATGCTGATGTCCCATCAGCATCTCCAAGTCTATCATCAGCTTCTCTTTCCCCGGAAGTCCTCTCTCTTCCTCAAGGTTTTTCTGTTTGGTTAATTTGTGGCAAAAGCACTACTAAAAGTGGTTTCTGGATTTCTGATTGTGTGGAAGGGTAAATCTGAGGATGGATGAGCATAATAGAGGCAAAGATGGAAAATGAGTGATTGGTTTTGTTGGCAAGAATACTGCCCCCTTGAGATACAAGCAGAGGCTAGACACTTAAGCTCTTTCAAGGGTGGGAGCTGGGGAATATGATCCCACATGAAAGACACCAGCCCTGGACACCAGAATAATTTCCAAAACTGGGTCCCCCACATCAAAAGCAATAGGACCATGGGAAGTTCCTAAGGAAGCAACCATTTTGGGGGAGGGGGGTCAGTGGGGATGGGATGGGGACAGGAGTGGACAGGGACATAGTGAAGGAGGAATGGGAGCAGAGGTGGTCTGGGAACAAGATTCTAGTGCATGAATGTCAGGCTACCCATGGCTTCTGCCCTCGGGTAAGGGGTCTTACTGAGGAAAGTGACTCAGAAAGAGGTCATAAGCAAGGGATGCATACAAAAGAGAGCCATTTTGTTTTTGTTTTTCACCTGCTACCCAAGACTTCCCAGCATTCTCTGAGGAAGGACTTGAATAAAGTTTGATGTTCCCATAGTGGAAAAGTGACTGGGTTGCATCCTGTAGAAGGAATGCCCTCTGTCATCTCCCCTCCCACTCAAGACCGCATACAGTGTGAGCCAGGGAATGTTCCTCTTACAAATGGGAGCTTCAGAGTTGAGGAATCCAAGGCTGTTTCCTTTATTATACTTCTCTCCTTGCTACATTTTATCTTATGCCTACAGCAGGTCTTCAAGTAACATTTTGTTCAACATTTGCTTACAACGTTGATGAGAAAAAAAAATCGATACCTGCCAGAGCCACTGTCTGTATAAAGCTTGCACATTCTCCCCATGTGCATGCATGAGTTTTCTCTGGGGACTCTGGTTTCCTCTCACATCCCAAATTGTGCATGTGTGGTGAATTGGTGTTTCTACATTGTCCCAGTCTGAGCATGTGTGTGAGTGGCCCTGTGCAGGGTGAGTTCCCACCTCATGCCCTGAACTGCCAGGAGAGACTCCGACCATCCATGACCCTGACCTGGAATAACTGGGTTGGAATATAATGATTTTACCTGTTCTTCTAAATCTTTCTTAAATGGATGTATAGTTAATATTTATTTCAATGTTTAATATTAGAAGTATTTGGGGTCTTTAGAAGTTTGGTGATGTTTTTGTGACCAGAAGTATGCCATAGGAACTTTTTTTTATATCAATTAGCCTAATGATTTATTTATATCAATTAGACCTCTAGTGTATCTGGAGAACAGCCTCCAAGTTCTGACTCTACCTTGGCCAAGACATTTTATCTTTAGCCTTAGTTTATTTCATTTTGCCCATCTGTGTAATGGGTGGATTGGACTTCATCAGAAGACCCCTTAGGCCTTTTCTGGTCTTATATCCCATTTCTCTTAAAGTCACAGTGTCCAAGAACCCACTGACTATGTTAAGTGAGAACTTACTGTATTTTCAGGCGCTGTATAAAAAATATGGTCCACATTTCTATGGGTTCTATCTTCCTAATAGTTCCTGAATCTGCCCCTTTCTAGTCCACTGTCTCTCCTGTAACCTGACTTAATTCCTCTTAGAGCATTACTCATGATTAGATGTCTATCATCTGCATTTCTATGTCATTCTTCTCCTGCGAGTTCATTCTACACATTGTCCTCAGCCTCTGTGTCTTCAGTTTGGCCCAATTGTTTAATCTGCTCTTTAAATGAGATCTTTCTAAAAATCTGTAGCTGCTGGTTACAGAAAATATAAGAAGTAACTGGGATACCACTAAAATATTTATTTCTAAGTGTTCCTTTACTAAAAGAATGTGAAAGAAACCACCAGGGAACAGGAGGTTTCGACAGATATTTAAAAGATGGAAAACATATAGAAGCACATCACAGGGAACAGAGGTGACCAGAGGAAGTAGAGGAGGCGGCTGCAGTAGAAATCAGAGCTGATCTGCTGGACAGAACCTCTGAGAGCTCTGGGCTCAGAGTTGGCAGGTGTGGGGGACAGAGAGGGAAAGTCTACACATGCTTAGGGGGAACTTGGAAGGGGGAACTGGGAAGAGATATTTGATAAAAAAAATTTGCATAGTGCTGAAGTTTCACACGCATTGAAGTACCCGATTTTGGCACCCCAGAGAGAACTATCCTTATTTCAGCATTTGAAGGGTCTTTACTGCCAATTCAGTCTTGAGAGACTGTATATACAAATCGACAATGTCCAGTTGTACATAAAAATAGAGTTCTAATCTATTATCTGCAGTAATCAGCCCAGAAAGCCAGCCTTCTATCTATAAGTCAGACTCAACAACAATTCTTCTATCAGTCTCAAACCTCCAGGACTTGATTAATAACTAATTTTTAATCCCTGCTTCCAGCTGAGGACCAACCAGAGAAAGCCAAGTATGTACCTCATATAGGATAGCCCACTTCTAGTTAGGTCATCTACAGATCCCCAGTGCCAACAAGCTGAAAATAAAACATTTTCTTTTTTTCCACTCTAAAAATTCACCCCCTACTCTGCCTCCCTTTGAGTCTCTGCCAAAGTACAAGTCATAGCGGCTGACACCCTTGTTAGGGAAGCTCTGAATAAATAGCCTTTGTTTGTTCTCATTTAATCTTCATTTATTTCCACACTCTGAAGCAAAGTCTTCTAGTCAACAACCCTCCACATGTACCCATAACTCCTCATCAACTTTGCTAGTCATGGGAGAGAAGATTTACATATACAACCGTGGAGGACCCCCATTGCTGCTAACTAGAAAAATCAACCCAACTCTCACTCTTAAATATGGACATAAAGCCAAAGTCACCAGACACAGAGAACATCAGCACAAAGGAGAAGATCAAGATAAACAGAACAGATTGACTTTGGAGGAAATAGGCCGTTCAGAGACTAGAAACATGCTTTAAAAAATTCTAATTAGATCTGAGATGAGATTTGGGAGGATATTACATCCATAAAACTGAAAACAGCAGGCTATGAAGAACAACAAGGGAAAATAAAAAGTCTCCTAGAAATTAAAAGTGGATTGCCAAAATTAAAAATATTAAAGGATTAAGTTGAGAAACTCTGACAGAACAGAGAGAAAGAAAATAGCCTGAATGTGTGGCAAAAAGATAAGTCAGCTTTGCAACTTTCTTATAGCTAAATTTGGAAATGGTTAGAAGTGGGTGCCTCTGGGCAGGGGCCTGGGGCTGAGGGGCTGGATGGCTGGGGCGCTGTTTCTTTGTCAACGATCCTTTGAGCTATGTGTTTTACCAATGCACATGGATTACTCTGATTTAAAAAGTAATTTAACTACAAATCTAACAGGTTCACTCCACTACTTAAAATATACCACTGCTCCCAAACACATAGGGTAAGAGAGCTCAGTCTCTTTCCTGGTGGTGACTAGCCATGAACCAGCCTCCTTTCCCTCCAATCCCCACAGTGCTCCAGCCCCAAACAATGACTTGTCAGAATGTTGAGTGTAAGCTTTATGAGCTGGGACCAAGGGTCAGACTTACCAGGTTTCAAACTTACATATGCTTCTGTCCTAGTTTGAAAAATGGGAGGGGGGTACAAGAGTATCTTAAAGCTTTTGTGAGGCTCAAATGAGCTAACACATGTTAGGAGCTTAGCAGAGCCCAGGCAGAGTAAGTGATCAATAAGTAGTAACACTAGTCCCAAAACTAGTCTTGTTTGGTCTGTCTCAACTTTAACCCTACTTAGACTATTGTTTAAAAAAAATATTTATACCTAAGAATATTAAAATAAAGTCATTAAACTCTCAAGTTTATTACCAAACACACTCCCTCAGATACTCCATAAAGTCCTCAATTCTTAAAAAATTTTACCGATATTTTAGAGGCCACAGTTTATTAACATAAGAACAATGAAAGGACCTGCTTCATGTAGTTCGTGTTTTGGGGACTCAGCTGATTTTGTCTGGCATTTCTTTCTGTTCTTAATAAAGTGACCCTTCTTCATCGGGGCTCAAGCCTCACCCCTTGTGAGGCCTTCCCAGCATCCCTACCCCTTTTTCTTGCAGATTTCCAGTGAAGAGCTTCGTTGCCACTGCTGCTGTCTGTCCCCGACTCCAAACTCTGACTACCTCACCTGGAAGGATGCTCTTTGTTGGTTTTAGAACTTGAGTGCCTTGCCTGTAACAGGGTTTGTTCAATGAAGGAACACATTCGAGGTTAGCATGGGAGGAATGTAGGTTGAATTTAACTGATGAGCAGAACTCGCTGGTGTCTGTGAGAATGAGTAATTGTATGAAAAGCTAACTAAAGTGCAGACAGAAGCTTCTCTTTGTAAAGGGAAGGTTGAAGGGAAGGCATCTATGCTGGGAAGCTGCTGGGTTTCAGGCTCCAGAAAGTTTTGAGTGGCAGTGGCTGTCAGTTCATTACTGAAGGGATGTGAAGGCTGCTTTAGGACACCTTTTCTAGCTCTGTTCTGATTCTTTTGTCTTGTTCTTCAGGACACGGCACTGCCCAAGAAGCACAGACTATATCCCAACGAACAATGGCACTAGCCTTTTCCTTTTTCTAAGTGAAAATTATCTGGTTCAACTACTTCATTCCTCTCAGCAGAGAGGGAAACCAAGACAGTATTACATGGAGGTTAGAGGACTTGTCAAAGTCATATAGAAAGTAGTAAAGCTGGATTAGAACTCGGGCTTCCAAAATTCCAGACAGTGTGTTGTGATTCTGGGGTTAAAAGGAAGAGAAAGAGCTGAAAGCAGTTGAAACAGCTGCTTCAATCTTGGTATCCAAAATAGAGCTGGCGATCTGGGTGGCCCCATCCTCACTCTGTTTTGGGGTCTTTTGTACAGTATATCACTTACTGAAAAAGGAGGATGTTGAAAGTACTTCCACCAGAGAGGTATTGTAACGAGATGTAACGAGTGAGCCTGGTTTGTTAAGTTCATCATTCTTAGGTAAGTAACAACCAACTTTGAGGCTTCAGCGCAGGAGGTGAACTGGCTCCTTCTTTGTGCAGCTTGATTTCTTGACTATAAAACTAGGACAGAGTGAGTCACGCAGAGAGGAAAGGTCAACTGCTGTGTTAGTGGAGGCACCATCATGGGATGGGAGGCCAGGGCTGTCACCATCAGCACTGCCAAAGAAAGGGGTGGACCTGCACTAGATGAGAAGGGCCTGGAGTCCCACATCAGAGCCCCATCATTCTTAAAGGCAGGAGCGGGTGGGTCACCTTGGCAAACCCCACCCCTGGTTGCCTTCCAGGCAGGCAAAGACAGAACAGAACAGCAGAGGGGTTCTAGAACCAAATGTGCAAGGCTCAGGCACCAAGTCGTGTAGCTTCAATGTGCCAGCAACATCCCAGCCTTTACTGCTCTGTTTAAGGAAGGGACTGAGGAAGGAGGCTGCTATGGCCCAGCCCAGCCCATACCTGGGGGAGTGTAAGCATGTGTGTGGGAGAAGAAGAGGCTCTCAGGAAAGGAATGGCAGGAACAGAGAGAAGGACAGGAGAGTAGAGGAGAGTTGCCAGGATGGGGCAGGGTTAGCAAAGAGGTGGGCCACCGCCACATTGGGGTTGCCCTGAGCAGGCTCAAACCACTTCTGCAGACACCGCCCACTGTTCCTACGTGCAGGGCTTGCCTTGAAGGAGTTGCTCCAAATCTTCTCACACAGGTCAGCCGGGGTGGGAAAGTAATGGGGGAAAGGTTGGCAGGGGGCCCTTGCAGGACAGCGGCTCTTCCCTGTGGGGGATTAAGGCACAGAAATCTTATCTCTTACTACTCCCATCCTCACATCCCCATCATTTGCCTTGAGGGAGCCTAGGAAACTGTCACCTGTCCTCAGGTGGATGACCTCTCATGCCCTAATTTTCCCCAGGCTCTGTCAAGTACTACTCACCCCGACTCCAGTCCCAGCTGCCATGCCAGTTGGATTTGCAAGTGTAGGATGTGTGGCAGTCTGCCCACCACTGCTCACAGTCCTCCTGGCATAGTGGTGCATTCAAAATTCGCTCTCTCTGCCCACTTGCATCCACCTGGGTGCATGCATGGCCAGAGACAAAAAACAAATAGCATAAATTTGAAGACTGTCAATAGCTACAATGGTACTCATGTATCATATGAACATTCTCTTATGAAGTCTGTAAGTATTATTTTACCAATGAGAACACTAAGGCTAAGAGGCTAAATAGTTTGTTCCAGGCTACATGGCTTCTGTTTCTACATACAGAAGATGGGATTCAAATAGTCTCTCATTCTACTGTTCTTATCTGACTAGTCTCCTCCCTGCCTCCTCCACTCCCGGAGGCAGCTTCCTCCCCATCCCTTCCCCAGCAGAAACCTCTAACTCCATTCTTGTCCACAGAGGGACAGCATTTCCTGTTCCTGCTAGTATCCTGTAGCTCAGAGCATTGCACAGATGTGCCTCCTGCATTCCCAGCTCAGTCTTCCCACCTGCCGGATCCAAGGTCCCAGGTTTGGGGAGCACTCGTAGAAGCAGACAGCCTGGATGAAGTGCTTCTGACAGTCTGGCATCATCAATCCACAGTGAACCAGGCTGAAGTTGTAGAGCAAGGACATATCCAGGTGAGCTTCCCAGCTTGTGTTGGCTGTGCAGCAGGCATTGTCCCTCCAGGGGATGCACTGAAGGTGGAGGAAGAAGCAAAAGGTGGTGTTGGGGGGAAGTTGGAGGTAAGAGGTAGAGATTTGATGAGTGTCTAGGACAGAAAGTTAAAAATGTCCCCTAGAAGAAGACCTGAACAAGGGCAATGTCTTTAGGCTGGCACCCCCTGTATAGAAGGAATGCTGATGATAATCTGTCAATATTCACACCTAAAGGGCACCTATACAGTGATCTCCCTGCTACAGGCTGCTGCAGTCCCCTAGAAACATGACTTCTAGGGTCTCAGCTTCTGAGGGGCAGCAGAGAAATCACATGAGACCCAGGGGAATATGGGTTTGTACTGGGTCAGAGGGCACCATAGCTGAGAAGGGCTCAGTAAATGCTAGCCCTGCTCTTCCTCCCACATCCTTGTCAGCGGCCTTTAGGAGCTTGGGGAGGAGTCGCTTAAGTCATGTTTCCCCAGAGCCTATTGGTGGGAAGGCTAGAGAAGAAGGACCTTGTTTGTTTGAATCTATGCTGAACCAATGATAGGTCTCTGGGATCACCACCTGCCCCTGCTCCCCGAGTGGCCAGGTGGCTCAGACATGAGAACTTTGAATCACTCAGCAATTATGGTCTCAAAAGGTCATAGTGTCCTTCCAGTAGGCTTTTCCCAAATCCCAACCTAAGGAACCAAACAAGTTAGGGTTGATGAGGGTTCAGAAACCATCTTGGCATTTGTGTCCCTTCCCTGATCTTCCAAAACAGCCCCACTCCCACCCCTGGGCCAAGTCTAGCCTCTATACCTCCTCGTAGAGCTGGTCTTCTGGGCTGGGCTCTTGCTTGTGGGGCTTGGCCTTCATGCAGATATTGAGCAGCTCATCCCCAGCCCAGATGGGCATGACTGTCCAGAGCCCTAAAATGAACTGCCACAGCCATTCCATGGCTGACTGTAGAGAGGAGACCCACCTGCTCAAGTGACAGAGAAGACATCCTGCTCCACTCCCTTTACCATCCCCAGGGGTGACTAGGGGCTTCAACACTCCCTCCAGCACCCATGATGCTCTGGCTGCTTCTAGGGCTTCTGTCGGAGGCAGAAATGTAGTGGCAGGTAGAATGTAGTGGCAGGTAGAATAAACCTTAGAGGTCTGACACCTACCCCCAACAACTGTACAAATGCAGAAACTGAAGCCCAGAGAGGGGGAAGAGACCAGCACTAAGTTGAAGGTCAGGGTAGAATGATGCCTACCTTCCCTGGTCCTTTTCTACTCAGAAATGGTCTTTCTAATTCGAATCCTGATAACTGAACAAATGCTCATTAACCAGATTCTGCATAGAGCAAAGAGCATGGTGGGACTAGGTATTAATGAAATGCAAAAATACTGTTTTCAATTTGTGGTTGATTGAATGCAATTCTTAGCCCCTCAAATGCCAACCCTAACTCCGGCCCCTCTGAGGGGTGCATGCAGGGCCTTCATCTCCTCAAGCAGCTGCCCCTCCCCTGTCTCTCTAGAGTAGTAGTTCTGCCCCTACGTGCCTCAACCCATCTCAAACCCAACTGAGCACAAGGCTGGGCAGCTAAGCACCCAGTGGCCTTGCTGGCAACTCAGAGCCAAGAGCATACTCTCAAATGTGAGAGCCTTCCACATCCAAAGCTGATTCCCATTATAGGAATGAAAAGGCCAGCTTTTCTCTTGGTCTCTGTTGAGCACTGTTTCCAACTTCATTCTGGGTAGTTCTGATAACAGGAGGGAATGGAAAGAGAGACCAAAGTGGGGGAAATGGCAGAAAAGCACCCTGTCTTAAGTTCCCAACAATTTAGGAAACAGGGCTCACTCAGCCTTTACCCACCCAGGAGCCCATGGACCCTCCCCCACCACCCCCGATCCAGTCCCTCAGGCCTTGTGGGAACTGGCTGTGGACCCATCACAGTGAAACTGAAAACCTCTGGCCTGGCCCAAGTTTAGAGCCTCAGACATCTGGTGATGGATACCCTAGCACCTTCTGAGTTTAGATCGAAGGCTGCCCTTTCTCCTCAGCACCAGTTTCAAGCACAGACACAAACACAGAGTATTTTTAAAGAACTAGGTATGTCAGGTAAAAAGAGGAATGATGCTATCCCTTCTCGTGTTTTCTTCATACTTACTTTGAAAGGAAAAGCTACTCTCTCCCACTTCCAGAGATTGTGAGGCTGAGGCTTCTACAATCCACCCATTTATTAACCCACTCCGGTTCCTACTAGGTCCAGGTGAAAATGTAGAACTCCAGGTGGCTCCAGTTAAATGGCTTCCTTCTTACCCAAGTATAGGGCTCCCCTGTGGCTGGAGCCATGGGGTTTCTGAGAAACGGTTTAGCTTTCTCAGAGAAACAGAGACCCAATAGTGGGTGAGATCCTGGGCTCTTTAATCAGCTACTGAGTTCCTCTTAACTCTGCTACTTGCAGGCTGGAAGCCCTTGAGAAAATGACTTAAACTCTGTCAATTTCACTACCTATAAAAGGGGCTGTTATAATGGGATGGTTGGGAAAAAGAAATGAAAGTTCATGAACATGACTTGGCATCATGCCCAGTACAGAGGAAATCTTCATGGTTTTTATTCCTATCTTCTTATCCTCTGAAGCCTTTTTCTCTTTGCCCTGTTCCACAGTTCTACTGCTCTTTCATCAGCATAGTTACCTGGGATGAACTACCTGCATTGTAACAGTGACATTAGCTTTCAGCCCCTGAGAGCTAAGTTTCCTGCTGGAGAGCAGATCCAGCAGCACAGAGATGAAGAGATAAAGTGGGACCTTGGGGACCCAAGAACTTAAATGTATGACCAAAGCCGAAATAAACAAAACCAAAAGTCCCTCCACAACCTAAGTAACAGCCTCTCTTTGCATGCAGGGACAACTCTCTGTGAAATGCAGCAGGTCATTGATTGACATTTTGTTCAACATTGTTTCATTATAACACTGATGAGATGCTGTAGGAACTCAAGTCTTGTTTATATCAATTAGCCTGCGGAAAAATCGCTTTTGTTATAAGTTGTTTTTCTTAAAGTAATAGTTTCTAAGAACTGATGATGTTACTGTATATGATCTGGCTTCTTCCAGTGACTCCTAGAGTGAACACCCGTCCTGTTTTAACTGTGGGGGAACGGAGGCTCAGCTAGGGAGTGGAAGAATCTGAACTCAGTTAAACATGGCTCCATATTTGATCCATACGGACCCGGTGAAGGGGAGACCTCCAAGATGAAAAGGTAGATACTGTTTGGGTCTCAAGTGGTGTATTATTTAAAAAAGAAAAAAAAAAAGGTAAAATGCTGTAATCACATTGTGTGTTGGGAAGCATGTATTGGCTTTATTTACCAGCCCAGCCTTCCATGTCCCTGCCTTGAATGGAGTTAGGAATTTCTATTTTAGGGTTCGATATCAGGTGGTAATGGCTTTCCTGCAGCTTGGCTCTCTTCCCACGAGCAACCAGTTGGCAGGAGAAGAGCAGGTATGCATGTCCTGTTCAAGTCCTCACAAAAAAAAAAGCTGATATTTTTGGAGGGTAGGGGGGCAAGAGAGCTGACACCACACTCTTCCCATCAGTCAAAAATCTGGATATGACTTCTGACTCCCCCAAAACTTAACTACAGTCGGCCCTTCACATCCTCAGATTCGACCAGTCACAGGTGGAAACAGGTTTTCCAGCTGTGTTTGGGAATCTGCGGTTGGGAATCTGCAGCTGGGAATGCAAAAATTCTGTTTTCGATCCGTGGTTGGTTGAATCTGAAAATGCGAAACCCCGATAGGAAGGGCTGGTATTTATTGAAAAATATCCTCATGTAAGTGGACCCAGGCAGTTGAAATCAGTGTTGTTCAAGGGTCAACTGTACTCAGGAAGTTCTAAGGCCTGATAAGGTAAGAGAGTTTGGATTTAACGTTAAGTTTCAGATGGCTGTGGAAGTGGCAGGGACAAGAATGTAGAAACAAAGTCCAGAAGTAATTACAGAAATAGAAAACAAGTCCTCTGGTAAATGTCCTTCGCATGGAGGAAAGAAGGTGAGGATGGCCTTGCCAATAGCCTTAGAACAAAGCTGTAGGAAATGAGCTGAAATTACAGCCAGCTCATGTGGCCAGGCAGGCAGGAATATGGAGGCTGATGTCTCCCCAGAAAGGCAGTGTGTGGCCCTTGAGGAAAACTCACTTTTGCTTTATTGTGATTGAGTCTTGCAGAGAAATCTGTTTTCTGACTGAAAGCTGATAAATCAAGGCTGGCTGTGGATGAGGCTATTTGAAACTGCTGATACCAAACAAATTTCTTTTAAAAAACAAATCAAAACACTTAAATTGTCCAGAGCAGAGCTATAGCAGCATTTGGAGGAGGAGGGGGAAGCGAGCAGTGCAGTGGAGGAAGCATCCCGGGTTTGAGACCACAGCGCAAGCTGGACAGTAGTGACTCTCCCATTCTCCTCCCTGCACAGAGGGCTGCCCAAGGTGCTGAAGTCAAGAGCCATCTAAAAAGGCAAAGAACTAGTGTCAGGAATCTCCTGGTGAGACGTTGAAGTCAGAGCCCAGCGGGAGGAGACATCAGTGATTCAGAGTTCTTGGTGGGTCTTCTGAGCCCTTCTTCCCACATCAAAATCTACTGACCATCTTTGTCTCAACTCATAATTGGTTTGTAGAGATGGCAAGTAAAACAGGGATGTTGTTTATCCCCACCTCTTTCTTCTCTCTATATCCACCCTCTCACAAAAACAGTTGATTTAACTTCTTGATTACCTCTTGAATTCAAATTCCTTTATCCCCATTTCTCTCCCTATTGTCTGGGCTGTGGTCATCTCTTGCCTCAATTACTGCAACAAATTCCTAATTGGCTCCCTTGCCCCTTTCCAAAGCTTTGTCCAAGCAGCAGCCAGAAAGGTCTAACTTCCCAGTATTTTATTATGAAAAATTTCAAACGTATGAAAAGTTGAGAGAATTTTACAACGAATCCCTGTATACCCACCACCTAGATTTTGCCATTACCATTTCACTTTTCTGTGTCACACCTCTAGCCAACCATCCAGCACTGTAGTCATCCATCAGTCTTATTTTTCATGCATTTCAAGTAAATCACAGACATCAGCATCCTCCTAAGTAATTTAAGCATGTATATTATTAACCAGAGTTCAAAGTTATTCTGTTTTTGTTTTTTTCCAGAATGATGATACTCTCATGTTTAAGACCTTTCTAGGCTTAAGACTAATCTCAAATCCTTAACATGGCACATGGTCCCTGTCTACCCTTTCATCCTGATTTGTTGTTGTTCTTTCTCTCATCTACACTTTCAGGTGCTCCTTAATCCAGATGTCTGTAATTGCCCTGCTTTCTTACTTGGCTTCTCTGCTGGCTGTTTTCTCATAGTTCACCCTCTGTGGCTGGTAACTCTTACTTATCCCTCACTTCACAGAACGGATGGCTTCTCCTCAGGGAAGCTTGCCTTGTTCCCCAAGGATTGGTGAAATGTTCTCTTGGAGTCTTCTCCTTGCTGCTGTCATAGTACTTCCCTTGTCATTTTATGAATGCCTGCTTACAGGTTCGCCCCAGCACTAGAATTGTAACCATAATTCTATCCTTCCTAATGAGAGAGAGAGACAGGGTGCTAAACTCCAGTTAACTTGAACTGTCTTTAATACTTTCAACACTCTACATTCACTCTTGCTCAAGACCTTTGCACATGCTTTTTTCTTTCAACTGGGAACTCTCCCCTATTCTTAGCACTTACTACTTTCCCTTAGTGGTCACCTTATTTTTTAGGTCTCAGTTTTTAATGGTCACATTCAAGTCTTGGTTAGGTGTCTCTCCTAGTGCTCTCATAGTCGTTGCATTACCTCTATCATGATGTGACACTGTTCCTGGAATTGCCTGCTGACTTACGTGTTCCCTTCTGGGCTGAAATCTTCTGGACCAGTAGAGGCTATATCAGTTTCACAGCTGTAACTGCAGTGCCTGATACCTGGTAGACTCTCAGTAGGTATTTAAGTGAACAAGTGATTTTTTTTTTTTTTTTTTTTTGGTAAGAGAGATTCTCTCCTATGATTCATTTTTACTAAGAAGTATACCAGAAAAAATTGTGGGAATCAGAGTTTTTATCTGTGGTCAATTATAAGTGTTATGAGTATGTGATATGTAGGCTTGTGGATTTCTACCTTGAAAAAATTTTTCTGTCCTTCAATCACCTCTCACTTATTACTAGATGACCTGTGCCAGGAGGGTCTCATTTTGCTCATCTTCCTGACTCCCCACAGCTCTATTAACCACGAGGCTTGGCAAATGTGGTTGGTGAATTATTTTTCTCTTATGTATATGCACAATTAGATGAGTTTATATTTCATAGACTAAAGGAAAAATATACATCATTCTAGATTTATTCTTTATGTCTTTGTCTAACATCGAATATATCTGAGAAAATGCACAGAAGTGTTGGAAGGTTCATAGCATTTTGTAGTTTATTGAGAGAAAGTGATAGAAAGTAAATAGTTTTAAGGTGGTGAATATTTGACTTCTTTCACCCCCTGTGTCTACAAATGGGAAGGTAGAGAGGGGAAAAATCAATTTTCTAGGAGTCTGTGGGTAAATTGCCCTTTGGTAATGCAATGATAAAGCACTTGCCACTTCTAGAAAAGTGAATTTTGTGATTCTTCAGGGACCTCTATTATAAACCAATTTGATATAACATTATGTGAAGCTCTTGGATATTTTATGTTTACTTAAGACTTAATTTTCTGGAAAATGTTAATGGTTGTGAATATTCAGTGACTCTGTAAAACTGGAGTTTAAATTGCCAAGTGTCTCCTCACACTTGGGTTGATGATTCTGTTTTTTGGTCCAAGCCCATGGAATGTCTGGTTGCCATGGATACTGGGACTTAAGAGCCATCATACTGCATTGTCCTTAAAGATAAAGCACTGCATCGATCCACAGAAATGTAGAAATTCTCTATCTACTACAAATTCCCTGATGTGGTGGTTTCTTTAGGTCTAGAAGAAGTTTCTTCCTGTTTCTACTGCAGGATGAATAGTCCCTTTGGGTGGAGTGAAGAGATACAGGTAACGACTGTGCTTATTCTGAGAGCTGGGCCTTCCTTATTCTAGGAAGAAGGGGAAATCAACTAAGGTTTCTCAAGCATTACTCTGTTCCAGACCTTGTACCAAACTCTTGATAGACCTTATTTCACTGCCTTGTCTTCTAGTGAAGGGCAAAGATTGCATCTAGTTCAATACTGTACACAAATAATTTATGTTGATTGATATAAATAATTGCTGAGTGAATGAGAAAATAACCCTGCATAGGTATTATAAACCCATTTACAGATGACCTTAGGGAGGTTAAATAAGTTGCTCAAGGTCTTATCTCCTTATCATCTAACATAAGATGTATTACTAATAGTTAACTTCATATAGCTATATTTAAGTTACAGAATATCAAAGAAGAAGAAGGAATATCCCCCAAGGATTTGCATCTCTTCTGGGGAATGCATCACCATATTTCCAGTCATATACAGGATAGTCACATTATGTGAAAATATGACTTTGTTGCCTTTACTTGGAGATTAAGTATGGTTTAAGGTGTGTATGGGTGCCAAGTTGACAAGAATGGACTATGATGGTTAGTTTTATATGTTAACTTGTCTAGGTCATTGTCCCCTGTTATTCAATCAAACACTAATCTAGATGTTGCTATGGAGGTATTTTGTAGAACTTACTAAAGTCTATAATTAGTGGTCAGCAATGAACAAGGATTTGAGTCTAGGTCTGTCTAGCTTCAAAGTCTGTGTTCTCATGTTTTACATTAAACGGGGGGAAAAGTTCTATTGAATTCTTCCTTGGCACTTAAAATCTTATAATAAAATCTGAAAAGTGTAGAGTGATTGCCATGTGGCAGGCACTGAGCCAAGTGTGTCATTCAGGTTATCACACAGCAATCCTACATGCTATCTATCACTCCAGCTATGGTCATGAAGAAAGTGAGGTATAGAAAACCTGCATATTATGCTTAAATCTGCACTATTCCCTAAACAATTTTCCCTAAAGCTTCAGTCTCCAAAATGATAGATTCTTTCTATAACCAAAATTTTGGGAAACATGCATGTTATTACCATGCATGTAATAACTCCTGAGAATTTGATGTTTATGGATAATGTGTTATAGACCCTCAGGAGCTCTGCAGTAAAGACATTTCCTTAATTCAATTTAACCCAGCATTTCCACAGCAGCCCTTGTATGTGTTATATCCATCAGCATCAACACGTGAGTATTTTGCTGACCATACTTAGGAAAATGCTAGTCTGCTACCTGGCATGAGGCATCAGTTTCACAGTAGCAACAGTGGGAGAGGTGCTAAGACCATACCAAGCTCCTGGGTCATGTGTATTACTCAGTTAACATTTCACATTTATTTATATTACATTTTTGCAAAAAGTCTCATGTGGGTTGAATTTCTGTTCAGAGGAGGCTCATTTTGCCCATAGGCAACACGTCAGGCAATTCTCGCATCTTTTGGCAGAATGAGACATTTTTCCTTGAGTGCCATTTTGATTACCTTTTCATTTCATTTTTGTATATATTTTAGTTATTTTCTTAGACATTACCCTGGGAATTAGAATTAACGTTTAAATTTCTAACAATCTAGTTTGAATGGATACAAACTTTAATAGCATACAAAAGCTCTGCTCTTTACAGCACCATGCCTACCTTTATATTATTATCACAGATTACAGATTTATACATTATTTACCTATTGACATGTATTTATAATTATTGTTTTGTGTACTTGTTTTTTAAATCATATAAAAAAGAAAGAGGAGTTACAAACCAAAAATATAACAATACTGTTTTTAATATTTATCTATGTATTTACCTTTACTGGTGTTCTTTATTTCTTCTTGTGGTTTTGAGTTACTGTCTAGTGTCCTTTCATTGCATCCTGAAAGACTACCTTTAGTATTTCCCTCACCTTTTGTTTATTTGAGAATGTCTTAATTTTTCTTTCATTTTTGAAGAGTACTTTTGCCGAATATATTTGGGTTAACAGGGTTTTTTTACTCTAAGCAATTTAAATCTCTCACTCTGTTGCCCTCTGGCCTTCGTGGTTTCTGGTTAGAAATCAGATATTAATTTTATTGAGAATCCCTTGTGTATGACTAGTTGCTTTTCTCTTCCTGCTTTCAAGATTGTCTTTTGACAGTTTGATTATAGTGTTTCTACCTCTACAGGCCTTGGTTTTTCAGTCTTTGAAACAAAGTGGATGGACTAGCACTAGACCCTCTTTCCCTTTCTTTGTCTCTTTTTGTCCTCACCCTATGATGAACCCTTGTCACTTAACCTAATCACATTTAGGTTTCTTCTGGATTGGGTTTGGTCATCCCCTTCTTCAGGGGACAGCTCCTCCCACAACTCCCTTCATGTGGAGAAGCTGCTCTGCTCTTTTGGGACCCACTCCTTGCCACAGTTGTTTGGCTTACAGGGATGGGACCTGACCCAAGCTGTGCCAGTGAGAACTTCTCTGAGATTTTGGACATGAGATTAGGTTTACCAGGTTAATCTCTCTGCCACAGCTAAAACTAATAAAATATAAAGTTCACATCTTCAGCCATGTAAAGAAATTTAATTTTCAGTGATGGAGAGTAGAGCTGATGTGCAGAACAAAGCACATATATGAGATGAAAGGAAAAGGTTCTGACAACATTGTGCTCCTTAGTTTTAGTTGTTCCCAGGACCTAGCAGCACCCATGACTTCCCTAACTCTCTCATAAGACCTTCAATACTTTTGAATAAATTTTCTTTTGGTCTATTTTATTTTTAAGCTGAATTTCTGCCTTTTGCATGCAGAAGATTCCTAACACATGAATTTTCTTTGTTTTTTTTTGTTTTTTTTTTGTTTTTTTTTTTATCTCTCCGTGGTAGCCTCCCTTCACGAGACTCAGAGTATAAGTTACCACTGGTAAGAGAAGAACAAGAAATTGATTTAAGTGGTAACATAAGTAGCTCAGGTTGAGGGTCATTTGCATCAATCTCAGAAGGATGATGGCTGAGGCTTTTTTCTCTAGAGCTAAATAAGGCATCAGGAACCTTGAGATGAAGAGGAAAAAGAAATGGATGTTATCTGCACTCAAACCATTATTACTAGCTACAGGAAGATTCCTTTTCACAATTGTTTACTGAGAACAGTACCATGTGCTCTGAACTAGACAGAATTCTGATCCTCCTTCTCTCACTTTAGTACTTTTGTAGGTCAACTGCCTCCCCTTGGCTTGGAGCCATACCTAGGAAAACAGAAATCTATAATTCCCAAATTAATTAAAACAGTTTAAACTTTATTCAATGTCTTGATGAAACAAAATAATCAGAAAAAATAATTAAACTTCTCTTTTCTCTCTCTTCCTCCTTCCCTCTCACTCAGTATCTTTCTTGTGCAGCAGCTTCTCTCAAACTCTCTCCTCCCTCATTCTAAAGTATCCCAAACTCATAAACTCATTCTAGGCTTTTTTCTCCCTGTATTGTCTCCTTCCCCGTAACTCTCTGCCAGCGCAGAGGTAGAGATGTTAAGTCCACTCAGCTTTTCAGGTTAGTTTCATCACCCATTATTCTGATCTGAATAATAATGTCCCAGGAGCCAAATGGCTAAACAGAACAATCCCACCCCCTGCTATGGGTGGAGGTGTGGAAGAAGTGGCAAATACTTAATCACTGATGCTCTGTCTGCATCACTTGCCACATGAACTAACACTGACCCAGGCCTCCATTTGAATTCAGGTCCTTTGAGAATGGGCTTTCCTGCCCTTTATGTAAACCTAGCACAGGGATCCTTTTTTTTTTTTTTTTTTTTTTTTAGATAAATAAAAATAAAAAACCTTTCAGCAGCTTTAAAATGAAGTCCCTATACTGAGCCAGGCAAAATTGTTTGAAAAGAGTAACTTGTCATATCCCCACAGACCTGGGGACCTATTTATTTCCCTGCCCAGCTAGGACGTTTTGGAATACAAATGATGTGAGGTTGTTTCTCTCTGGCCTGAAGAATTAGCTGATAAATAACGAGCATGTTGTTAGCTCCTAACCACAGCAGAACTACTTTAGTAGAAGTCAGGTGCTGCAAGGCCCACTGTGCTGTCTTGAAGATTTGTTGCCAAAATTTAGAGATTTTGACCCAAACTTTCAGGATTTACCTAGCTTTCCATTATCCTCTCTCTCTGCCCAACTCTATTTCTCATATATCCTCACCTAACATCTCTTCTGCCTTCAGAAGGGGCTGGAGGTTGAGGGAATGCATTTTCACTTTTCTCATGAATTCATTCATTTATTCATTTAAAAATTTCACAAAAACTGTTCTAGATGCTGGGAGTAGAAGAAGGAACTAGAAGGCAAAGCGTCTGCTCCTGTAGCATGTATATTCTAATGGGAGGAGAGAAAAGTCAAAAAATAAGTACATAAATGAAATTTTTAAAAAATAAAGAAAATGGCAGATTATGATATGCTATGAAAAAACTAAAAGGTTGATGCCATAATGATTTTGGGGGTTGTAGCTAATTCCATTCAGGTGATCAAGAAAGGCCTCTCTGAGGAGATGATATTTGAGTTTAATGACTTGAAGAACTCAGTTCTGTGAGGGTCTGAGAGAAGAGTGTTCCAGAATTTACTATGTACAAAACCCTGTGTTGAGCACATTGAGAGGCAGAGTTAGGTAAGACTAAGCTCCATGCTTCCAGATACTAATACAAGAATTGCTTGGGTTCTCTAGTTGATCCTAAGTTGGAGGTGAGGGCAAAACTTAGGAAAGCTGTCAGTTATTGATCAAGTTCTGACCATTTGAAGTTTATTGCTACAGAGGTTACAGTTTGGTTTCATGGGCTGGCTGCTACAGATTGTGGTTTGGCTTCCCAGGCTGGTCGCTATAGGTTATGGGTCAGAGATCTGTTTTAATATACAGTCTGGCAATTGTCCATTTGACTATTCAGCTTTCAGTTACCTTCATCAAATGGTGAGGAGAGAGATCCTGGGTGAATCTGTCCTATCCATCAATCAGTGATAAGGGATAAACAGCAGAAAGGAGTGGAGGTCTAATTTACAGGTAAAACCAACTGTAACAACTATCTGACATGTTGTAGGGAAACCATGGCCAAAGCTGAAAAAACTTCCAGGACCTAGATTCAAAAACCCTGCCAGTCCAGGGTGATTATTGGCCATTTTGTGACACCTGGAGACTAAAGAATGGATATTTAGGGCCAGCTCTATAAACCTTCCTTCCTTCTTTAGAGGGGGAGACCTGGATGAGTTGGGGCACGGCTGGGCATTGGAGAGATTATGAAGGAGGCTCCCACTGGGCCTGGGAATCCACCAGAACTAGTAGCCTGAGTGTCAGCTTGAATATCCCATGTCTCATGGACTGAACAGCCATTTCTGACCACTGAAGATAAATTCTTAGGAATATTTGAAAAAGGAAGGGATAAGCCACAGCCCCAGACCACTTGTTTTTAGGGAACTCAAAAAAATAGAGACCTGGGGAGAACAGGCTGCCCTGAAGCAATCCCAAAGAGAGGTGATAGTTCAACAGAACTATCACATGTTTCTTTTTAAGACTCCAAGCCATGCATAATATATAGAAAGAGGGACCCCTGAGTTCTGCTCTTCATTTATCTGTGTAAATATAAATGCCACAGAAACTTGAAAAATCCTAACAGAATATATAGGAGGATATTCTGCTTCTGTGGAATTATCTTGGGGTGGCACAGAAGGAATAATTATTATCTCCATCTTCCTATGTGGTTCCATCTAAATATTTGTCACCTCAGCCTACCAGCATTTTCACTCAGGCCTGCTTTTAGGATTTATTTTCTTTTCTAAAATCTGCTTGGAAATTCAATTCTATTTTTCAGTCTCTTACATTAGTCCTCCAACAAAAAACTTGGCTCATAAACTTGCTACTCAAAACATAGAGATGTTAACACTTTCTCAAGCAACAGATTGCTTTAAAAGCCCAATTTTCTTCACAAAGCAGTTTTTAGAAATTTTTTACAGATGATCCACTGCTGCTGATATTTCTATCATTATTTAAAATTCAGAAATTATATATTCTTTTGTGTGGATGTGCTTTGTCCTTGTTTCACAGAACTGCACTTCAAATTCTGTATCTAGTATCTGCATCTAGTATCTAGTATCTAATATCTAATATCTAATATCTAGTATCTGAAATTCAGCCTCATGGGTGAGATGGAGTTTAGCAGGACTGTTCAGATTTTCCTCTGCACTATGAAAATGAAGGTCAGCAGGTCAAACCAGCATTTTCCACCTGCTTCAGGCTTATCTCCATCTTCTTCCTCCCACTCTCTCTACCCCCTTTCCTTCTTCCCTACCTTCCATTCTCCCCTCCCCACCCTTCCCTATTTCATTCCACTTTCCTTTTTTCCATCCTTTTCTCCTCTGCCTTGTAACTATTTTTTGAACATCTAAGGTGTTCCAGGCACCATAATAGACATTGGGTACAGATACGTGAGAAGGGAAGAAGACCAACATATGGGAAAAGAAACAATCAAGAAGATTATCTTAATGATGTAGGAATGTACAAAATGTAACAGAAATCTAAGATGCAGGCATGCCTGAGGCTGCTTGGAAGGTTCAGGGAGTGCTTCACCAAGGAGGTGCCCTTTAGGCTGAGACTTGAAGCATGAGCAAGAGTTTGTAGGTGGATACATGGGGCATGGAAAGATGAGGCCCAAAGCAGAGAAATGGCACATGCAAAGGCACTGGGGCCTAAGAAAACTTGGTATTTGGTGGATACCCAAATGGCTCCACATTGCTAAAGCACGAAATGCTAAAATGGGTGGTAAGAGGAGGGACATAGGGATCCATCTTGTCATGAAGGTCCTAGAAACAATGCCAAAGAGTTTCAATTTTTATTTTATGGGTGAAGATAGCTACTGAAGGATTTTGAATGCTGGAGTGATATAAATCAGCTTTATATGCTGGAAACATTACCAACAGTGTAGATGGTGAATTAAAAGAGAGTACACTATGAGCAATGGAATATGTGGGAGGCTAATGCAATACTGAGAAAAGAGATGAGAGCCTTAATTATGGTGATGGCAGTAGGGATGAAGAGAAGGGGGTAAAATCAGTAGGCCTGGAGATTTATTGGATATGACAGGTAAGCCTTAACTACCAAGAGTAGAAATACTAGAGAAGGATGATGAATTAATTTGGTATTGGACTTGAGTTTGAAGAACCACAGTCCAGCAAATCTCCAATCCATTCTCTCTGTAGCTCAAAATATTCATTGTAATGGACATATCTGATCACTTTACTCAAAAAATATTTAGGACTTTTCTTCTGACTCCAATCTACTTCCTACCACGAACTCACACTCCAGACCCACCTTGGAGTTCATCCTACCCCAAACATGCTAATGCACTTTTGGGCAGCTGTGCCTTTTTTAATGAGGTTCCTGATGTCTGAACACCCTTCTTGCCTCCTACTTTGCTGCTGGAACACTCACTACTCATCCTTCAGAACTTAGCACAAATGTCTGTGAAGCCACCTTTAACCACCCCTCCCCTGAACTTGGATTAAGTTACTTATTTTTTAATATCAAATTTTTCATATCTGTATTTTAACACAACATAATCTGACTTGAATACTCTGTACTGTCTTTTCATCTTTTCTGAAAATCTAAAATTATTCCAAATAAAAAGTTTATTTAAAAAAAACTGCCATAAAGTTTCTGATATGCCCACAAGAGTTGAGAACCACAATCCTAGGGTATCAAAGCAGTCAGATTATACCCAAACAGATCTGAGCATCAGTCCTGGAAAGACCTTTAAAGGACCTTTAGACATTTATGCAAAGTTTCTAAACAACTGTTTTCTTATCTCTAAAAGAGGAACAATACATCTCTCATTGTTATGAGAATGAATTGGATGGCAAAAATCTGAAATGCTTACCTCATGCCTGGGATATCATAAGTGCTCAGTAAATGATTATAATAATAATAATTAGCTATTCTTGGAAGCTCAGAACAGTAAAGCTAATCTCTCCCTCAAATCCAGCTGATTAAGATGTTTATATGGAGTCTCTAAGGACCTAAGAGGGAAGGGTAAGGGATTGTAAAAAAAAAAAAAATAGCCATCTGTGAGATGACATGACAAAGCCCCTAGCACAGTGCCTAGAACACAGAGAGTGCTCCATAAACGTTCATTAAATATGTGAATGTAAATTCTGAGGTTGACCAGCAGGCAAGATCCTGAAAGAGCCTTGCTTGCAAGGCAAAACTCAGCCAATGTATGAAATGTTTTGTCAGCTTCTACTCCACTTCATCTCTCCTCCCTTTGATGGAGCAGGATTTCACCTGGCCAAGAGCCTGTGGGCATTTCAACTCCTTGGCTCCTCTGCTATACAGACTCTTCTGTCTTGAGAGAAACATCAGTTTTTCAAGGCCTAAATGGAGTCCCACCAATTCCAGGGAGCCTGCCCTTTCTAACACCAGGGTCCTTTGATACTTTGCTTCTCAGGAAAGTACCTGTTAAGAATTAGAATAGAACCAACAATCAGTGTATGTGGAAGCCCATTAAAGACACAGATGTATAATTAGGCAGGTGAATGGTATCACCTCTAAGGCATAGGTGCTCAGTCTTGAGTTTATATTAGAATTGTCCGGGCAGCTCTGAAAAATCCAGCACCCTGACCCAAACCCATTAAATCAGACTGCCTAAATCAGAAACTTGGGTGAGGACGATCAAACATCAATATTTTTTAAAAGCTCCCCTGAGCATCTTTTAAGGGCAGACAAGGTTAAGAATCACTGCTCTAAAGGCAGCCCCGGGCTAGCCTCCCAACAAAATACAAACAGGCCATCCTGAGCATCCTCCTGAGAACCTGTCTCTCTCTTTCAGGCTGGTGGCTACTGTGCCTCCCCACCCATGCCTCAGTGCCAGCCATATTCCCATTCAGCTACTGCTGTTTGTCCATCCTGAAAGCTGGTAACCAAGCTGATTTTACCCTATAATCTTAGCCTTATCTCTCAGGTTGGACATGAATTTCACCCCCCACTCATTTTAGTCAGGACCTTCAGTATTCATCTAGCTTTGAGCAACAAATAGACTCACCAAGCTTTGTACACTATTGTATATGATTCCAAAATGACTTCTGGAAAGTCTCACTTCCTTAAAGAGATTTTAAGCTCCTCAAAATCGGAGTCCTAATCTATTTCCTGGAGCAACTATCATACAGTTGAACATACAGTAGACAGAGCCTCAATGTCTTTATCTGTAGAATGAGAATATTTATAAATATCTGCAAAATGGGGGTATCTATAAAATTTATAGATATGCAAATTATAACCTATTTCAAAGGAGATGTTTGAGATGATGCATGCAAAGTGCCCAGAATGACCTGGAACGTAGCAAGTGCCTCAGAAGTGGTGGCTATTGTTGGATCAGTAATAGGCATTGACTTCCAGACCAGTGCTTCTTTTATATCTTAGTAATTGACCAAAGTGACCAAGCAACTCAGTACACTTTAAAGTTGTAATGTGGAAGTGCTTAAGTGATTGGCTTCACCTATTGGCTACTAATTGCAATCTCTGCCCAGGAAATGAACATTTTGACCAGTGAGTTTTGCAAAGCCAATCATTGTGAGAATTTTACGTCAACATGACCTACCAGAAAACAATAGTGCCTGAGTTATTCAGAGTACTAGCGGTGTGACACAGGGACTCCACTGGCCATATCAGCATGCCTGTGAAAGTCATGCCAGGCTAATGCTTAACCTTCTCTGTGAAGACATGACTGACTGGGGTTAGCCCTCTCTCCTCTCTTCATTCTGCCCAGATTTTTCTCAGAAGATTGTGAAGATCTGCTGTTCTAGACAGTGTCCTGTGTTGGCAGCTTTGTTCTACCACTTAGCGGGAGGAAAGACACATGCTTTGTCATCAAAGTAAACAGCAACTCTCAGATGTTTCATTGTTACCACAGAGAATGCAGAACTTCCTAAATCTTACCTCATTTCAGTCTCTTCAGTTAAGAAGAATGAATAGTTATTAGATTGGAAAAAGCAGGGTCATATTAGCCAAAGGTTATAGAGATCCAGGAGAAACAAAGATCATAAGACAGCTCAGAATTCATCACTGTGACTTCGAGACTCCCCCGATAGAATATTTTCTATTGTGCTGGGAGAGGTTGCAGTTGAAATTTTGGAACCTTTGTTGGTGCCTCAAGGAAAGTGGGTGGAAGAGAAGTTAGAGACAAAGGAGCCCAGTGTTATCCCATCTATTTTAGTTAAGGTGACACTGGCTGCAGTCTCAGTGGCTTAACACGATGCAGGGTTACCTGTCCCTATGACAGTCTGGTGTGGGTGGATAGCCATATTTCATTGGCCGGAGCCCAGTCATGTGTCTACACCTGACTGTGGTCTAGCTGTGTGCCTAAGAGGAAAGGGAAATGGGTTTGATAGGACAAAGCAGCAAACCAAAAACATAAAGTTAGCTGTAATAGAAATGCCAGGCCACAATGCCAGACCAAGACTTGTTTCTCTTGAACTACTGGTTTTGTTTTCTTTCAAAGACAGTCTGAATCTTATTGCTAATTCTTGGTCACTACAAAGCTCAATTGTTGAATTTTACATTGTGCTTCAATGTGTAATCTTTTTGTTCTGGACTTATATTTCAGTTCTAAATTTATTTCTCAGATTTCTTTATCGGTTTGAGGAGATGGATTCGTGTATTAAGCAGATGCTTTTGGGCTCCTGCTTTTGGGGTGAATCCAAACCAAGATTCAAAGTCTAGTTGTTTGCTAAAGATCTTATGAATTTGTTCTGGGCTCTTCTGGGGTCTAGCTTCATGAATGACTAAGAAGAGCATTTGCTTTTCTGTGCATTTGTGGGGAGAAAAAGAAAATGAAGGAGCAGGTAGCAGTGTGCTCTGGTGCTTGGAGAGATAGTCAGAAATGATACCCATAGAGGGAGTGGCCCCAGCTCAGATATGAGCTTCTGTGCAAATGCTTAGGACACTAGGCTGCAGGAGTTGTCTCCGGATCATAGTTATAGTTAGATACATATTAAGGTAAAATCCAAAAGGGGATTAATGCTATCAAAAATTTTCCCTGAACTTACCCACCCTTCCCCGCTCCAAGTAAAGTGGTTTCCTCAGCTAGGCTATTCTATAACATCTCCTGTTATAACACTAACCATACTTCTTTATAATTGCTGATTAATTGCTGGCCTTCCCTGATGGGCTGTCGGTTCTGGGAAGGCAGGGGCCATATTCATCTTGTTCTCCACTGTATTCCCAGAGGATGGTATAAACTTAGCACATGGTAGATGCTTGATATTTGTCAAATTAATAAAAGAGTGTAGGAGGGATTAGACACATCCCCAGGTGCTTTGCCTTGGTCTTCTGAAAATTTGGCCCAGCTACCAGCATAATAGGATTTGGTAAGAACAATCAAAGGATCCAGAATCAAGTGATGGAGACCCAGGCTCAGCTTGGCCTCCAGGTCATCTAGAAGACCTAGCCAAGGCCCTGAAAGGAGAGGGAGGGAAGCAATCATTGGATCAGAGCTTCCCATAAGCAAGTTACAAGTGTGCTCGAATATTAATCCCCAAACCCATCAAGTAGGGCCTAGGGATAGCTGGAGTTCACAAGTCTGTCACCTCCAGCCAGGAGCAGCCTCAGCATTTATCTCAAGGTGCCAAGTAAATATTCTCATTTATAACATAAAATGGAGAAAAAGAAACTGGAAAGCACTGTACTATATGAATAAGGATATGGTCCCTGGCCTAGGGTACAGTGAGATCTTATGTAGGAGGTACTGGGCATTTAAAGGCCTATAGGACAATTCAAGGGTAGGGCTAATAGGAGAAGATTATACTGCCCAGGAAGAACAATCAAGAGGATAAGGCCCATGGGATCTGCTTATGGTACTGAGTCAGCTCCCAGCCAGGTTGAGCCCATCTCCTCCCTTACTTGACCCTGATATCTACTACTTTGATCTTTTCCTTTCTTATTGGCCTAGGCACCATAATCTTAACCTCATCTCATTAGACCATTGCAACCAATCATGGGAGATTTGTATATGCCCAGCCCAGAGCATTTACCACACCTAAGTGTGTCTCTGCCCTCAGCCATGCAGAAAAATCTGCTCCTCCTCCCAGCTTCCTCTTCTGAACCATATTTTCTGCTGTGCCCATAGTTTTAAATGTAATTAATGGCTCATGGGACAGAGAGCCAAAGGGATTGCTGAATTGGGGAGGGAAGTACAGCTGGGCATGGCTACATGTGAGCACTAGTCTGAGAGAAAAGTGTAGTCCAGTATGTGGTCTGTCAGTATTAGTTTTCTCGTCTGACCACAGTAAAAGCTCTTGCTAAAGCAAAGTCTCCTACAGAACCAGGTGGTTCACCAGAACAAATATTTTCCATGTGTTGGCTCATCATTATAGCTACTTGATCTTATGGCGCCTCTATAACAAAACTTGCTTCCACATGTTGGAAGTTGTAACAAGAAAACATGGATAACTGGTGAGTTTAACAGCAAGATTTAAATACTTTTGTCCCAAAATGACACAAATCTCTGTTCTCATTTTATTGGCCATATCTGGCCAATATGGACAAACATGTCCAACTTCAAGGGGGCAGGGAAGCACAATCTTCTGTTTATTTAAAAGTAGAAGAGAACCAGATGTTGGTGATCATTTGTATTGTCTACCACACTGCCTGGCATACAGCCTCAGTGTAATGAATTTCAAGTGAGACATAACTTGTTTGTGAGTTCCAGCTCTGCCACTCACAAGTATGAGTCACTCTATTTCCCTGAGCCTTATTTCTTCTCTTTGTGTAAAATGGGGATGGCACTTGTTCTTCCTGTTGAGATGCAAATGAACGAATATAATTGCAAGTGTTTTGAGCGCTGTAAGCATTGGCTATTGTTAAAATTAATAGAAGCCCTTACAAGATTTAATAGGAGAGGGAGCTCAGGTTTCTAAATAGAGAAACACCAAAGTACAAAAATACCCTTAGAGGAATTATTTCTAGCATCCAGGATTAGAAAAGGGATTGATTTTTCTTTGGGTCCTTAGTCCTTACTGCCTTCTACAATTATTTTTTTACATGTCTTTTACTCATGAATTGTTGATTGACTCTTCATGATCATATTTAAAGCTTAGGAGGAAATAAATAGCATTCTTCTCCTCTACCTGAGTTTGGGGACCAACTGGAAATAAAAACGAGTGAGGCTCGGGGAGAAAAAAATATTGGTTTTGTTAGTAATAAAGCTGACACTGGGGAACATGACAGTATGTGCAACATGGATACTGAATCCTAGACTTAGATAGCTATATCTCCTAAAATCAGTTCAATGTAATCTAAGTGTGATGAAAGAAGTGTATTAGGGAGCTATGGAATCAAAGAAAGGGCTAATCATTTCTCAGACCTCTGGTGCCAACTGTAAAATGAGTATAGAATAGAATGCAGGCTCACTGTCCAGTTTGTGGATGTGCAGGCTGTGCATTGCACAATTCTCAGGGGTTTTATAGTCCACATGAACCTCTCCCACCTACCTAGACTTGCGCAAGGCACAGCTTTAATGACTGCATACCATGACTCTTGTACAAAGAATAGATAATTTTGGAGGTCTAAACTGCTTTGAAGGTCTGATGAAAGACAGAGATATCTATCACTATGCCTAGAAACATGCTCATACTTAAGGTAAATTCTGCAAATAGTATCAAGAGTGGCATAAAATGCCTGAAGCCCATCTCTGTAAGAGATGTTAATTAAGAATTTCTTGAGAAAATATCTCCAAAATCCTATATAGCTCTGATGTTCTATAATTCTAGGGCAACCTTCTGATTGGATTGCAGGGCTTGCCTGGTAACAACCTGGGGAAAATGCATGAACAATAAGGTTAAAAGAAAAGGTCACCTACAAAACCCATGGCATTCATTAGCACAGAGCACAAATGGCCCAAAACTGAAAAGCTCATCCAAAAATCGAAGGTAGCCATTATGTTTGGCTTTTGAAAGAATGGATTTGTTTCTCTCTTTTGACATTTAAAAATGGCAGTTATTTTTATATTTAAAGGGTAAAAAGAGGAAGAGATTAAACAATACCTGTGATTTCTGCACTGTTGGCATTTACTTGGGAACAGGCTTTGTTGCTGTAGCGGTAGTGCAATCTGCATCCCTTCCTGTTTGGCCATTTCCATTGCCTTTCCAGTGGTGGCTGTCAGTCAGACTCACCTCCAAGCTCTGCCCCTGATCTGGTTTTGCTTCTGAAATCATGTAGAAAAGAAAGATAGACAATTAGGGCTATGCGAGGGCCTGAGATTTGAGATCGCCTTCCAGGATGTGGTGGACTCCCAACAAAGACACAGGGAAGTATGTACTAATCTTTTAGCTGCTTTAAGTCTATGAACAAAGGTATCTCATTTCTTTCCTTCCCCCTCAGTTAATTTCTCATGAAATGATAATGCAATATCTCAAAGTAGATTTTTAAAAAGACTTCACTCAATATGAAGTACATCTTTATCTTTGTGTGGGAAGAAACTGATTTACATTTCTCCTTAGATGAAGGAACACTGAGAGGGCAGACACAGAGGGAGCACAATTCTTGATGTCCCCAAGGACACTGGAAAATATGAGTGGTGAGGATGTGAACAACAAGACTTTTATTTTCTCCTCTGAAGGTCTTCACTCTTCCAGGAGCCCCTGAAAAGTGAGAAGGTAGGACAAAGTCATAGTAACCTGCTGGGAGAGCTCTCAAAGAAATTAAGATCCTTCATTCTAATCATTTAAGACTGGGCTTAACAGACATTTTACATAGATGTTTAATTTATTACCAAAAGTTAGTGCCTTCCATCCTATTTAATGGTTTGAATTGGTTGTTCTCAAGCCTCAGGATCACCTGGATATTTGTTAAAATACTTGCTTAAGATAGTGGGCCCCACCCCCAGGATTTCTTATTTAGCATATCTAGGTGAAGACCAAAGATCTGCATTTCTCACAAGCTTCCAGGTGATGCTGCTGGTGGTTGTCTAGCAGTTACACTTTGAGAGCCATTGGTTCAACTGTTCACATTTTCTCAGTCTCTATTTTCACTCCAGGCATACAGGGATTGAAGAGGGTATACAGAGAATTGGGAACATGATGGCCATTGGGCAGTGAAAAAGAAAGGCTAGGGTAGAGGAGGTGGTTGAGGAACAGCCTAATATTGGTTTAAAGGGTATAATGAGTATTCAACCTCTGAGCTCTGGGAACAGGCTGATTTTATTCAGCATGCAGTATCATGGAACCTTAAAATTCAGGTCCTTGTTTTTTTCTTTATGTAATACTCATTTATTATATCACATAAAAGCAAGTAAAGATGTAAATAAAAATACACAGCATACCACACAGATCATGGATATTGTATAAATGATACCACAATGCTTGTCATAAGGAATTTCACATGAAGAAAAGGAGAAGGGGGTAAAAGAAAATGGAAGAGGAAGATGTCATAATATGGGGGTGGGAGATAGGGTTGTGACATTTCAAGAAGGAAAGCATTTAGTAGTAATGCATATTTGTTGATGAGTGAATGGATGCATAGCTATGTAATTTAACAGTATCAAATTCAAAACTGTTGAAAGGATTTAGATTGGGGAAAATCCAGTGCCTTTTAAGACTACAAGCTCATTGGTTTTCAGATCATTAGAATTAATAAACCTGCTGGACCTCTGCTCTATCACACTTCAAATGGAAGATTGTGTTAAGCTCATAGCAGGATATTTTTAATTGAGAGGAAGAAAATTCTTAGCCTAGAAGTTGCCCATGTCATCTTGTTTTAGATGACTACTTTTGACTAGAGAGCTTGGTTCCTCTTGATTTTTTTCTACATGCCTCATCTTGATCCTCAACTTTCTCTCAACCTTAAAATTATGAGCACACCTGGCCCCGGGCTGGCCCCAGTTACACATGGAGTCCACCATCAGTCTCTACCTATCCTGCTCCTGACATAATGGAGACTGGGATCAGGCCTGGGGCAACACAATTATTCTGAGGACCAAAGAGATTTAAAATCTCTTCACTTGTCAAACAATTTCCAATTTTTTTCACCTGTAGATAATTTGACTTTTGGCAAGATTTTTTCTGAATGTTACATTCATTTTGTGGCTGTATATGTCTTAAAAGCTGAGAGATAGCTTATAGCACTCAGTCTCCCTTCGTTCTGGTTCAAAGCTGCCTGAATTTTATCTTCAGTACATCCTTTTGTTGGGTCACATTTGGATCTCAAAAAATGATGTCTAGGGTCAGTTTGGGCTTTAGAGCCCTATAAACTCTAGAGGAAACACAGCAGATCTTTTGCATTAGATTTTAGTATTTCACTGTTTTAAAAGGCTTGGTTAACTGTGCACACAGGGTACCTGGCTGTAATCCATGTCTCTTTCTCAAGCCAAGTAATTCATCTAAATGAAATCTGCTGGAATCTGCAATGAGTTTTGAGGCAAACATTCTCTCTCCTTAGTAGCTTCAGTTCTATACAAGGAAAAAATGCACATGAACCTATCCACAGGCTTCTTAAGGATGGCATGCTCTGTATATAGTATTTGATAATGAAAATAATGACATTTATATTAAGCATCCTCTGGCCTAAGCACTTCACATATATCATCTGATTTAACCATGACATTGGAAACAGCTATACCTGCAATATCTTGTGAATTTCCATACACCTCTATGCTTTGTGTAGATTATTCAATGAATCTTCTCGATAACTCTATGTTATTATTCCCATTTTGTAGATGAAAGAACTAAGGGTCTAAGAAGCTAAAATACTAACACAATGGCACATATTAAGTGGCTGAACCAGAATTTGAACCAAATCCGTCCAGGCTAAAGCCTATATTCTATCCACTAGGCCACCCTGGCTACCTTAGAGGGAAGAAGGTCATAGCATGCTCAGCTTAACCAAGCCCTAAGAGTCTTCCCTACCCTGACACACTTAGGCATAGTTGGCTCAGCCACTAGTATTCTGGCCCTAGGACAGTCATGGCTCCTAGTTGCTGATGCACACACAGGGAGAATAATGTCAGACCTCCAGGGCAGGAGCATTTCATTAGAGGTGCCATGCTGTCTGTTAATAGATGTGATTCAAGTCTTATTTGATTTGGTCCTTTTTAATTTCCACAAAAACAGTCTGTGCTATATTAAGCAAAGGGAATTGGAGAGCCCAGCTGACAAATTCGGTTCCTTCCTGGGTCGGGTCAGCTCCTTATGTTCCTCAAGCTACCAAGCAAGACACTAAACAAGGGGCTGCTTCCCTGGCTCAGCAAGTCCTTGGTTTCTCTATCTGAAAAATCAGGGAATTAGACTAGAGCAGTATTTTTCAAACTTGAAGGTTTTCTTTCATTAGAAAAAAATTTTAAAGATCCCTAGTGTTGAAAGAAATATTTTTTTGTTATATAATGTATTTTTTTCACATCTTATTGCTTGTTTGTTTCCTCCATTAGACTGAGATCTACATTTTATACATTTCCCTATTCCTAGCATGTAGCATAGTGTCTGACACGTAGTAGACACTCAGACGATATTTGAGGAATGAATATATGTATTAATGAGTAAAGGGGTGGATGAATGAATGGATGGCTGAAACAATCAGGAGAGTTGCTGAAAATGTGGGAATAATTCGTATCTGGTGGTAGATGATCTCCTGTGCTGAAGAACCATGAGAAGAGAGAAAGACATGGAATATAAAGACTTTATTCCGAAAACAGCATAGATGTTCCAATGTCATGAAGCCATCAATGAATGCAGCAATGTCTCAAACAGTTCACACACAAGGTTTATTCATTCAGCCAACACGTATTAATAAGGACCCATTCACATACGTACACATGCTGGAACAGTGCTGGCATCTCCAGAATCAGAAATGAGTAACACATAGTCTTTTTGCTCTTCAAAAGTTCATGGTTAGGAGGACAGAAGAACATATAAACAGAACTATTATAATGTGGTGAGTCTAAAATAGAATGTATCAAATGGTATAGGCCAGTTAACGGTGTAGTAACAAACATAACCCCCTTCCAACTTTCGACATCTATAAAGGATAGAGCTCACGTCCATGACCTCCACTTGTGTTGTTCTGCACCCAGGGCCCAGGGTGCTGGTTGCCATGGCAGATGGAAAGGAAGCTTGGGGCACTATTCATTAGCTCTTAATGAACACATCACTTTTATTCAATTTGATTCATCAAAGTCATATGGCCACGTTTAACTCCAAAGGTGCAGAGAGAAGACTGGAAACATCTGGTGAACAGTAGTAATGATTATTACTCAGAGAGATTAAAAAATTGTACTGTGAGCATGAACCAAGATATTATGAATTCCAAGCAGATAAGTGGGGGCCTGTTCAAAGAGGTGCTGCTACTTGAACTAAGTCATAAAGTACAAATACTAGTTACACTGATGCATAGGGGCCAGGAGGCCAAGAATTAGGCTTTGATTTGCAGGTATGTCAATCACCTTTGTGCTGTCTGAAGGTGCCCAGGTATCCCACCAGTGTGTGGTACGCAGTGCTTAACTCTGTCCACAGTAAGTGTAATGCTTTCAGCTTCAGTGAAGACAGTATGATGATGCTTAAAATCACTAATATTTATTAAAGCACTTACTCTGTGCCCAGGGAGGTTTATTTGGGGCAGAAGGGTCACCTGAGTAGCTCATTCACAAAGGATCACACATTTAGACATTGATGTTATATCCAAAAATGATGTAAATATAATCATAGAGATTCCTGAGAAGAGGATATTCAGCATACACACTTGTGTCTAGTTTCTAGACAGAGCATTTATAGGCCCTTGAGTTAATATCTTCTAGAATTCCTGTAATCATCTTGCATTATATTTTGGTACTAAAGTGATCATTCATTAGATCTAAATATCTAAGCTTTTCCCCAATTTATGTAATATTGTTCTGCTCTTCATTTTCTATCCAAGAGCCTTAAAAAATGGAATGGCCTGAGCCCCTCTTCACCACTCACGCCTCTCATTGTTTAATTTACCCAAGTTTACCACCATCCCCACTTTTCTCTTGGGGCTTCTGCTTTTAGTTACTCCTCCTGACCCAGATGGGGTGGCATGTGGAAAAAAAGCAAGCCCAGAGTCAGTGTTTTGTTTTGTTTTGTTTTAGCATAAAGTTAGCAAGGAGTCTCACAGTTGCACTAGAATCTGGTGGTTCCCATAGCGACAGAATCAGTCAACAAGAAGTTACTATGTCACACATAAACTCAGCCCCATGTTGCAACTGAGCCCAAGTGAGGAGTTTGTAAGAGGAAAGTGGGTGGAGAGCTGGAATATGAAGAAGAGGAGACCCAGGCCTGGCTGTGGTGTGGGTGTGGCTAGTTCCTTAACATGGATCTGTACTCTGAGGGGCCAGAAGGTAGCTAAGATTCAGAGGGGCAGATAGACATCATTTTGAGATACTACTCACCGCTCTGGACCCCACAACCACTGGCTGTTCCAGGGTGTTCAGGCATTTTAACAGGAACACTGGCAGCTCATGATCTCTGTTGAGGAGGTATTAGGGAAGCTATAGAGTGGATTCGGATTTTGTCAGTGACACTGCATTTGTATACCAAGCATATTGACTCTGACTTAAATTGCATGTAAATTTGGGGCGGCTGGGTGGTGAGTCTGAGCAAGATTATGGGGGATTAAGGAACCCCCAACCCCCACTGACAAACATTTACTGAAGATCTTTAACCTTACACCTTTGTGTCTTCACTGGGGATTTTATAGGCAGAACAAAGATTGAGGAGAATTGAGTACACTCAAAGGAATGGTGAATTTAATATATTTATAACAAATATAAATTTTAAAACATTGAAATATACCTACCAATGCAGTTCTGATGTCATCTCCAGTCCTTTCTCACTGGGCAACAGGTAAAATATCAGCAGGAAAGGCTCGTCTTCTGCTGTACCCACTGACTCAAGGCAGTTCTTAGTGGCTTAGTCACTTCAGTCACACATGTCATGCTGGCCACAAGAGGCAACTTTCTCCCCGTTAGCTATAAGGGGCAGAGGCTTTGCCAACTGTGTTCTTGGAGTGCTGGCTACTTCTGCAGCTCACTGTCATACAGATGCCCGTTTAAAAATGGAACTGGGGTGCCAGGAGAGCTAATTCTCAAGGTTCACGGTACAGAGGAATTAGCTGCCGAGCTTGTGAAAAATGCCATTTCCAGGGCTGCACTGCTGATATTCTATCGGTGACTCGGAGTGGGGCCAGAAGGCTGCATCACCAAGCGCACCAGAGGCCCCCAAAGCCTGCGGGGCCACCCCTAGGAAACACCAGCGTGTGCAGCAGTGGGGAGCACGAAATCTAGGTGGGCAAGTCTGTGCTCCCCCCTCTCAAGTCTCATCCTCTTGAATTTAAGTGAGGAGAAGAGTACCTCCCTTTTGAGGCTGTGTAGCTAGTCAGTGGCAGAGGGGGACTGGCACTCAGGTTTGCCAGCTCAAGTTAGTCCCACGGGCCAGTGCTGGTACTGCCTCATAGGCCCATGAATGCAAGTGTCCCTGTGGAGCACTGGGGATTTGTCTTGTCTTGGAACTGGTGAAGAAAGTCAGAAGTATGTGTGAGAAGAGAATGTGCGGGTCAATGGGCCTTTAGCAGGTCCTGGGTGAGAGGCATCCTTGGGGACCCTCGTTGTTTCTGCAGTTACTAAAAGCTCTACATTTTACCTAATCAATAGGTCTCAGCAGATTCTGATGCCCCTGCTGGAGCAGCGCCCCCTTCCCCCTTCCCTTGGTCTAGGGTGGGGGTAGGATGACATGCTTCAGAGTCCCAGGAAAGCACAATAAATGCACATCCCCAGGTCCCACCCCAGAGGTCCTGACTCAGTGGGTCTGTAGAGAGGCCCAGGAACCTACCTTTTTAACAAGCCCATCCCAGGTGTTCAGATGCAGGTGGTCCTCAGGCCACAGTTAAAGCTAATGTGATGTGGGCTTTGGAGCCAGGCAGACCTGGAATTAGATCCTGGCAGCGTGCTTTCAAGCCTCCATTTCCTCACCCATAGAAGCTGTGAATCTACTTGCTAGTGTGTGGTGAGAAATCACTCAATTTAGATAAAATGCTTTAGCAAAGTGCCTGCAACAGCAGCTGCTTAGTGTTGATGAGGCTTCCTCACTGGGCAAGGAGGCGTCCCACACTGACCTCAAGCCTGCGTATTACCCTCTGACTGCACGTCCCTTCTTATGACTTGATGTGGAGCTCTGTGAGGGATGGGATTGTCCTTGTGTGTCAACCGCCTGACTGCTGGCTTGTTCTGGGGGCTGCAGGAGGATGAAAGTGACCAGCATAGAGGTGAGCTGAGGAAGACAAAGCCCAGCCCATTCTTTACCATGAACCACGGGCTGCATACTTTCATCCTGCACATCTTCCTGCCTTTGCTTATAGGTCCCCTGCCTGAAATGCCACTGCTGCTCCAGCTTCTTTACCTGGTAAATTAGAAGCCATGTTTCTAGGCTCAATCAACCCAGATGTGACATTATCTGCGAAGTATCCCTCTCTGTGTTCCTAAACAATACCCAGGGGTATTTTACCATATCCCTTAATAGCTCTTGTCAAATTGGGGAATTCACCTCACACTCTGTCCCTCTTCTAGGCCAGGAGCTACCACAGGTAAAGACTGGGCCTGATTCACCCCCAGTGTCTGTTACCATGCCAGCTATAGAGGTTAAGTAAAGAAATGAAAGAATGATGATGTTAAGCTGATTCTGCTGCAAGAACCCCAGGCTTCATCTTTCAAAGAAAGAGATCGGTCTGGCAGAATGGGTAGGAGCACCGCCCTTGGAATCCAAATTCCACTTTCTCCTTCAAAAGTTGTTTGGTTTGGGGTGATTTAACCTCTATATGTTTCACTTTCCACATAAGTACAGTTGGGATTGACAATATCTATTTCATGTGGTGATTATGGGCATGTATTAGGAAAATCATCCAGTTTCCCTCCTGTGTGTCTCCATTACTTTCACACAGAACATTTAACTTCTGACACTTCTGGTCACCAAACGTTTGGGTTTTTTTCTCACCCAACAAGCAATTCTCTGTGACATCAGCTGGGTGTCCTACAATGTAACTCAATTCTGACACTATCTACCCGGAAATGGAGTCAGATCCCACAAATTAAGGGCTCAGTGCCCCACGAGTGGCCCCTCCCCTTCAGAAGCCAATTACAAGCAGTAGGTCCCCAGCTTACAACTTCTGTCTGACTTGGCTGTAAATCAGAGGTTCCCATGACTTCCTCCCCTTGGGATTTCATTATCTGTTAGAGCAGCTCACAGAACTCAGGGAAACACTTACCTTTCCAGTTTATTAAAGGATCTGATAAAGAATATAGATGAACAACCAGATGAAGAGCTACACAGGGTGAGGTCCGGGAGGGTCCTGAGGGCAGGCGCTTCCATCCCTGCAGAGTCGGGGTGCTTCGCCCTCCCAGTACATGGGTGCATTCACCAACCTGGGAGCCTTTCAAAATCTGCATTATTGGGATTTTTATGGAGGCTTCCTCATGTAGGCATGATTGATCATTAACTCCATTTCCAGCCCTCTCTTCTCTCTAGAGGATGGGGAGGTGAGGCTGAAAACTCTAAGCTTCTCATCACGGCTTGGTCTTTCCGGTGACCAAGCTCCCATCCGGGAGCCATCCAGGAGCCCACCCAGAGTCATTTCATTAGAACAAAGGACACTCCTAGCACTTAGGAAATTCCAAGGGTTTCAGAAACCCTGTTTCAGGAACTGGGGCCAAAGACGAAATACCAGAACAAAAGATACTCCTAGTGCTCTTATCACTTAGGAAATTACAAGAGTTTCAGGGGCTATATGTCAGGAACCAAGGACAGAGACATACATACATACATATGTACGTACGTACATATTCTGTTACCTTACAGGCATCAAATGCGTCACTACTTGTAAAATATTTGGCACAGTGTCAGACATGTGATAAATCTGCAACAATTACAACTCTTGTCAAATGGCCTGGTCAAGCCATACACATACAGTTGATTTTTATTTTATTTTTTGTGTGTACTCTCCAAATTCACCCCCCACGAACATGTATTACTAATCTAATTAGGAAAACATGTACATACCTGCTAGTAAGTCTCATCCAGCAGACCCAACTCCTTTGGGCTTAAATTCTAGACCACCAGGCTGCCTTTGGAGTCTGTATGTAAATTGAATGGATTCTTATTGTGAGGCAACCACTAAGAATGAACATGCAGTAAAAGATTACTCTCTGAGAGTTAAATTATAAAGCAAACACAATGGATTCTAATCAAATAATGAGAACTAACATTAGGCTTTGCCTGTGCCAGGCACAGGCATTTGTTATTGTGTTGCCTCCTTTAAACCTCACAATGGTCTTCTGAGATATGTGATATTATCCCAGTTTGTTTTTTTTTTCAGTTGAATATTGCTTTGTAAGGAGGTTGAGCAACTTCCTGAAGTCATGTAGCAAAGCCATAACTAGGAGCCAGTCTGCCAGCCTTCAGAGCCCACACTCTCAATCCTCTTTAAGTCCACCTGAAAAAGAAATTCTTTCAAGCCAATAATGCTTGACTAAATGTTACATATTGACAGAAATAAAAGGTTAGAAAATCATGACACTCTTCCTTTTTCTGAACAATTCAGTCCCTAAATCATTACGTGGGCATGACAAGGCAGGTGTTTATGGAGTGACAGCTTGGTGTTAGGTTCAGCACCCATGGCGAGTGAGATGGACAGACACCCAAGCCATGACTGTGACTCCCAGAGGGCAGTGGCACAGGGCTCAGGAGAGGTAGCAGTGAATGCAAAACTTTGATTCCATATATTTTCATATTGTCTGATTTTTTTTTTGAAATGAGTATGTAATCATGAAGAGCTTTTATCATCTTTATTGTTTAAATTAAAAATGAAACCAAAGAAAAAAGAGAAGTGGGGTGTAGAGAATAAGAGAAGTGGTGGCCTGTTTTGGGGCAAGGCTGGGAAGGGATGGGCTGACACCCACAGCTGGGGAGCAGGCGCACTGACACCTGAATGTGTGTGGTCCGCATTGGCACACACACAGGCTGTGCAGTGGACCTGGGCCCTGGGTTCCTCGGTAGCTTCTCCAGCCTCACCCCAAATGCAAGGAGGTTCATGCCCACAGAGCCCGTCTGGTTTGTCTTTGGGGCTCTCTGAGTCAGGGATATTCCTAAGTAGTTTTTAAAATACCCAGGTCGCTCTCACAACCCTTCTCTGTTACTGCCACCACTCATTTGAGGCCCAGCAACAAAACTCAGGAATTGATGACAGAGCATCTGGCTTCTCTTGGAAAAGGTAGATGTTTTCTGTCTTAGTGATGACATTTTCATGATCCTTTACCAGCCGAATGTTCTACCACTGGGTTCTAGGAACACACTCCAAATGACTTCCCTTGCTCTTAGCTGTGGCAAATGGGTCTCTATTTGAGGTAAGAGAAATAGCTACCATTTGCTGAGCTCCTATTTGACCTTGGTTCCTGACTCCAGGTGCACTATCGCATTGACTCCTCACAACAGCCCTGAAAGGTAGACATTGGTAAAGAGAAAAACATTTTAAGTGACGTTCCCACAGTCACCCTTTGTAAGTATTAGAGATAAAGGTGTCAAACCAGATTTTTTAAAATCAAAACCCAAATTGACCTTTTTCAATAAGCCAAACTGCCTCTCTATTATGCTCCAGTAGTTTGGGATGTTTTAAAAGTTTCAAATATGGTTTACTTTGTGAACAAAGAAAACACCGTTAGGCCTTTTTTTTCTTTTTTTTATTTCTTTTTTATTTTTTTTTTTAATGTGCTGGCACTATGTTTAGTGCCTTTATTTAGACAATCTACTTTAATCCTCACCAAAAGCCCATGAATCCGATGTCATAGCTAAGAAATCAGGAACCAAGCTCTCACAGTAGTTCAGTGTGTGCCTCGAGAAGGAACTCAGGCAGCTCATCCATAAGCACCCATTCCCTTAACCACTTGATTATGTCCCTCATCCCAAAACAAAGGGAATGTTCTCACTGACTTGGGAAGATTTAGTGAGCTAATGTGTATTTAGAGGCTGTTTAGTCAGAGCCCCTCCCTCAACAGACAGCTAGGAGAAGTGAAACATTAGCTGGAAACAAAGCCTGAGTCTTTCTCAGCCTTTCCCTCCCTTTTCGCCACCATCCTTCCCAGGAAATTCCATGAAGCCATGGGCCTGTGGATTTGTTCAGATACCCCACCATCTGTCACAGTGAGAGTTCCAAAAGCCTTTGTTAAATGAATGAATGCCACCTCAGCTTGCTGCCTAGCAGAGTTTGGTCATGAAGCCTCCTCATGGGAGTGTTGTATCTAAGGAAAAACCGATCGTCTTTGGCTCCCTGCCCCAACTCAGTGAATGCTCAGCATGATTCACTGCTTGCTCAGAAGCCCAGTGCCCCAGCTGCTGTGCTGAGCAAAGACTGCCCCAGGCCTTAACCACTTGGCATAGACTGCAGGCCTGGAAGCAAGCACAGTTCAGTGGAAAGAGCCCTGGGCTGGGAATCCATGACCTGGGGTCTTATGGTCTTGGCCTCCTCCCACTCTGGCCTTACTATCCATAGCTCTAAAAGGAAGGAGTGGACTAGATTAGCCCTGACCACAAAGCAGAAAGACAGGATGAAGGGGAGTGTGAATTCATGGACAGTGGGAAATGCGGCTCTGAGCTGGAGTCCATCTTCACCAAGAGCTGAGAATCAGCCTCCAGGAAAGAAGACCTAGCATTTACTGAGCACTGTTCTAGGGATTTGCCTTTGTGCTATATTCTGTGAGATCCTTCAAACAAGCTTGTGTGGAATACTCTTCAGCAATAAAAAGGAACAAATCATTGATAACATGCAACAACTTGGATGGATCTCCAGGGTATATGCTGAAATGAAAAAGGCCATTTCAAAAGGTTGTATGCTGTGAGATTCCATTTCTACAGCATCTTATAAATGACAAAATTATAGAGTTGGAGAACAGAGTAGTGGTTGCCAGGGAATGGGGATGGGCGGGTGGGGAGCTGATTATAAAGGGGTAGCATGAAGCAGTCCTTTGGTAGTTATGGAATGGTTCTGTATCTTGATTGTGGTGATGCTCACACAAATCTATACATGGGATGAAATTCCACAGAACTATGCACGCACACACAAATGAGAGGATGTAAAAATGGCAAGATCGAATAAAGTCTGTAGATTGTGCCAATGTCATTTTCTTGGTTTTGATATTATATATAATATATCATTTGTGAATACCTTCTCCCATTCAGTAGGTCGTCTTTTAGTTTTGTTGATGGTTTTCTTCACTGTGCAAAAACTTTTTAGTTTGATGTAGTCTCTTTTATTATTTTTTTAAAATTTCACTTGCTTGAAGAGACATATCCAAAAAGATATTGCTAAGGATGATGTTGGTGTTACCTTTGGGGAAAGCTGAGTGAGGGAGACCTCTCTGCACTATTTTTGCAGCTTCCTGTGGGTCTATGATTATTTCTAAATTCAAAGTTTTTTAAAAAGTCTGTAAGATAGTACTATCCCAGTCTACAGATGAGAGACCTGAGGCTTGCAGAAGTCATACAGCTGTGAGCAGAAAAGTAAGGATTCAATTCCACTTCTCTGACTCGGAGTTGTAAACTTCTCTCTCTACCACACCCACAGGCCTCGGGTATGGAAAGGGAGCTGCCAGAAGCCAGCTCATACAGTTCCAAGTTCTCCACTTCTAGCTTCAGAGGTTTCCCTTTATAGCTGTCCAGAGCCTGATCCTGCCAATGGAGTGAGTGCATGGAGTATTCATTTTTTAACACCTGGTCAGTGAGACTATATGACTTAGCCAGCTCATTGGTGAGAAAACCCTTTTGGAGCGACTCTGACATGTGCTCTTATTACACTTCTTTACCCACCTTCATCGAGGCTTTGATTGGAGGAAAAAAAATGAATCTGACAAAGACAGTTTGCTCCCAGAGGAGTAAAACGCACTTCTTCACAAACATATTTACTTTTTCTTGTCTCCTTCCCACCTCACTTCCTCCTGCTATGTGCTTGGCACTTGCTAAACTGAAGTTGGGGTGTGAAGATCTGCTATGAAGATACCAAGACAAAAACTTGACTAGAATTTAATAACAGAGCCTATAGTCCGTTTGAGGACAATAAGAACAAGTAGCAAAAAACAAAACAAAACAAAAAACAAACAAAAAAACAAAAAACAGCAACAAGAATTAAAGCAAGAGATCATAAGGATTGGGGAAGCAGCCACCAGCTCTTACTCGAGCTTAAAGATGCTTCAAAGGGAAGGGGTATTTAATGTGCATCTCTTTGTGAGCAGCTGGTCAGTACTAACAGACTTGTTGAGTTTCGAGATAGTGCAGAATTTGCACCCCTTCCTTTCTGATGAGACAGGCAGATAATCTTTCAGAAAGGAGTTATCCTCAAGAGAAGAGAACACCAGGCCAAAGCAAAGATATCAGCAAAGACATAAGTACATTAAAATGTATGCTATTAGGTAGGAGCAGATGTGGGGAAACATTAGTTTGATCTACCCTGTCCAATATGGTAGCCACTGGCCACATGTGACCACTGAGCACTTTGTTTGTTTTTTATTCCCCATCCCTCTACTCTCTTCCCTTTGGCAATCATCATCTTGTTCTCTATATCTATGGGTCTATTTCTGTTTTGTTTTTGTTTACTCATTTATTTTTTTTTCAGAGATTTTACATACAAGTGAGATCATATAGTATTTGTCTTTGTCAGACTCATTTCCCTTAGCATAACACCTTTTAGGCCCAGGCATGTTGCAAATGGCAAGACTTTATTCTTTTTTATTGACGAATAATATTCATTGTGTGTGCATATTCATATTTACATACCGTATCTTCTTTATCCATTCACCGATTGATAAACATCTAGGTTTTTTCCATATCTCGGCTATTACTAGTAATGCTGCAATAAACATAATAGAGTTGCATATATCTTTTCAAATTAGTGTTTTTGTTTTCTTCAGATAAAAACTCAGAAGTGGAATTGTTGGATTATATGGCAGCTCTACCTTTAGTTTTTGAGGAATCTCCATACTGTTTTCCATAGTGGCTGCACCAATTTGCAATTCTCCCAACAGTGTACGAGAGTTCCCTTTTCTTCACATCCTTGCCAGCACTCATTTGCTGAGTTATTTTTGATAGCCGTTCTGACAGGTGTGAGGATGGCAATCATTAGCTGCTTCTCTACATCTATGGGTCTGTTTTTCTATATCTATAGATCTATTCTCTATATCTATGTGTTAGATAACTCATAGATATCTTATTGTGGTTTTAATTTGCATTTCTCTGATGATTAGTGATGTTGAGCATCTTTTCAACATCACTATGTCCTTGTGGGAGAAATGACTATTCAGGTCCTCTGCCTATTTTTTAAAATTGGATTTTTTTTGTTAAGTTGTATGAATTTCTTATATATTTTTGATATCAACCCTATATCAGATGTATCCTTTGCAAATATCTTTTAGTTTTGTTGATGGTTTCCTTCATTTGTAAAAAATGTTTTAGTTTAGTCCTATTTATTTTTTTCTTTTATTTCCCTTGATTGAGGAGACGTATCCAAAAATATATTGCTAAGAGTGATATCAGAGAGTTTACTGCCAAAGTTTTCTTCCAGAAGTTTTATCACTTCAGGTCTAACTTTTAAGTCTTTAATCCACTTTGAGTTTATTTTTGTATATGGTGTAAGAAAGTGGTCCAATTTCATTTTTTTGCATGTATCTGTCCAGTTTAGCCAACACCACTTATTGAAGAGACTGTTTTTATTCCATTATATATCCTTGCCTCCTTTGTCATAGTACTGAGCACTTTAAATGAGACTAGGCTGAAATGAGATGGACTGTCAGTGTCAAATCCACACTGGATCAAAGACTTAGTACAAAAATGTAAAAGTAACAATTCTGCTTGTATTGGTTACATGCTGAAATAATGATATTTTGGATATATTAAGTTAGTTAAAATAATTACCTATATTAACTTCACCTGTTTTTTTTTTTTTTTTTTTTATGTGGCTGCCAGAAAACTTAAAATTACTCATGTGGCTTTATTAGGCTATTGGACAGCCTATCTGATGAATAGCGTTAGACCATCCTTTCTCTGTCTGACACTTATCTGCTCCTTTTTGTAGCAGCCATAGTTTTGGGCAATTTCTAGTCTCTTTTCTTAAATGAAATATAAATATTATTTATAAAGTACTTGGAAAGATGGTAAAGAGCCTCAAGGGCCTCTGTGCTCGGCAATTCTTCCTTTGTAACAGAGAGTTTTGATATTTTAAAAGAATAAATGCATTGAATATTAAAATCTTTAGGGTCTCTTTACCTCTGCAATTATCATCGGAACATTTCCTTTATAAAAAGAAAGTTCCTGCAGTTTCCATGGAAGCTCTTGTTCTATTGGACTCTTCACTTCCTGAAGTAATGCACAGTGCATTTCTGGGGATTTGTGGGTAATTTTTGATAGCGCTTTAGTTTCTCTTGTTTTTCTTTTCTTTGTGTCTGAGAAAAGATACATCGAAACATTGGAACGGGACTCTTGGAAAATATATTTTGATTTTTCTTCATTCTCCACACTTGACTTGCTTCTCCTTTCCCTTAGGGGTTGATCTGCAGTCCCTCGTGTACCACAAAGGAGAATTTGTTCCTTCTCTTTTTTCACCTCACATTCAAGAAGGAAAACGTAGATCTGACAGCACAGACCAGCAGCCGCCATCTCAGTGTCTCTCCTTAGGCGGGGCGGCGTAGGGGGAAGCGTCATAGGCTAAGCTTCTTTCCTGACTTGGGCACAAATCATGAACAGAAAAGGCATCACCATTCTCCTCTTACTACTATGGCATCAGTGTTTCAATCAATGCCACACCCAGCTGCAGGGTTCATAATGTCGGCATCCCTAGAAAATGAAGTGAGGCAGCTCAGATGTAAATTAGCACGAGTGCGTGCAGAGAGACCACCAATAAGGAAAGCTCCTTAGAAGTGTTTCAGAAAGGCTCTCAGTTAAGCCCTCAGTCACTAAAATGGGAGAAGGAAATGGAGGATGCCTTGTACTTGGTCACCTCAAATTGGGCAAAATGGAGCGAGCAGTGGGAGAGACTGACCCTCGGCCTGGGGGGCAGTTCCCTTCGAATCTGATGCTCTTGTCTACACTGGGCATTGAGGGTATAAGCAATTCCTTGGTGTCTGGGTGTCAGGCCCTGGGTCAGGTTCTGGGGACACAAGGACAAGGAAGTCACCACCCCTGCCTTCAAGGGCCTCTCAAGCTGGTGGTGGACAGACAAGAGCACCATATCAGTACTGAAGACTACTAAGCACTGAGGCAGTGTGCAGTCACCAGCACAGGAGAAATAGCAGAACTGGGTAAAGGGCAGGGGAAGTCACAGACAGCTTCTTGCAGAAATACTTGAGCCTTCCTTTTCTGGTGTGGTAAAATAGACATAAAATTTACCATCTCTAATTATATTAAGTTTACAGGGCAGTAGTGTTAAACACGTTCACATTGTTGTGCAACCAGTCTCCAGAACTTTTTTTATCTTGCAAAACTGAACTCTATACTCATTAAGCAACACACTATTCTCCCCTCTCCCCAGCCCTAGCAACCACCTTTCTTTCTGTCTCTATGAATTTCACTGCCCTAGGGATCTCACATAAGTGGGGTCATGTGTATATGGTGTGGGGTTTATTGTGTGTGTATGTGAATGGCCTATTTACTGAGCATGTCATGAAGGTTCATCCATGTTGTAGCATATCAGAATTTCTTTCCTTTTTAAGGGGAGTATGTATGGACCACATTTTCTTTATCTACCAATGGAAATTTGGGTTGCTTCCATCTTTTGGCTATTGGGAATGATGTTATGACATGAATATATAAAAACCTCTTCTAGACCCTACTTTCAATTCTCTTGGGTATATACTCTACTGTGGACTGAACTGTGTCCCCCTGCCAAACCCATATGTTGAGGCTCTAACCCCCAGTGTGACTGTATTTGGGGATAGGGTCTTTAGGAGGTAGTAAAGGTTAAATGAAGTCCTAAGGGTGGGGCCCTAATCTCATAGGGAACTAGGCTGAAAAAGCAGGCAGGAGGTTGGGCCTTGTGCAGCCTTGTCCACAAGTTTGTTCTTTATCCTGAAGTCCATGAAGTCCAGAGGGACTTAAATAGTGGAGGTGGGGGTAGGGAGGGTTGGCATAATCGTATTTGCATTCTAAAAGGGCCACTGACAGGAACGTGGAGAATGGGTTAGACATGGTGAGACCGCAAGAATTCAAGAAAGTTGGCAGAGCCTGAAAGACAGCACTGGGAATGGAGGGAGGCCTCAGAAGGATGATGTTAAACTACAGGCTCAGAGACAGAGATTGAGATTTAGGACTTCCACGGTAGGCAGACCCTCGGGTGGCCCCCATGGCTCCCCTGATGTTCTCTGCCCGGAGTGGGATAGGACTTGTGACTTGCTTTGAGGCAACAGAATATGGCAAAGGTTAAGAAATTTCACAGGTGTGATGAAGCTCCCAAAGCAGTTGATTTTGTTAACCAAAAAGGAGTACCCTGAGTGGCCTGACTTAATCTGATTAAAATTTTTAAAAAAGGGACCAGGCCCTCCCTGAGGTGAGAGAGATCCTTATGGACTTGATGATATAAGCAGTCATGTTAAGAGAAATCCACATGGCAAGAAACTGCGGGCGGTCGCCAGCCAACACTCAGTAAAAAATCAGACAGTCACAAGGAAATGAATTCTGTCAACAACCCGAGGAAGTTGGGGAGTAGCTCCTTCTCCAGTGGAGCCTCTGATGAGAATGTAGTCCATCCACAACTTGACTGCAACCTTGTCAGATCCTAAGCAGAGGACCCAGCTCAGCCATGTCCTGACTCCTGACCCAGGAAGCTGTGAGATAATGTGTGTTGCTAAGGTAGCAGTAATTTTTTATGGAACAAGAGAAAATGAATACAACTTCCAAGGTTCCCGGGGCGCTGCCCTAGAAAACAGTTGAGACGTAGGTGGAAGCAATGATGATTGCAGCTAGCACGTATGGGTACTCACTCTATGGCAGGCATTGTACTAAAATTTCTAATGGCTCTGATTTATTACCCACAACAGTCAATTGTTTTAATTGACCATTGGAGTACACCTCTAGAGAGAGGTGAGTGGCCAACCTATGTTTAGCAGCATATAGTCTTTACTGCTTTCTCTCCAAGCCCAGGCAAACAATCCTTAATCAGATAGCATCTGATTTCTGCTTTAGAAATTTCAGAATCTGTGGGCCCTTAATCAAGGCTTTGTTCCTTTAGTTACTGCCAGCTAGATTTTAGTAAGTACCATGGAGCCTACTGAATTTTATGTACCCAGCAGAGAAGAATGAGCCTCAAGACATTTCAGGACTCATCTTCTCTTACATCTTCCCCTGAAGAGAAGGCAAGAAATACTAAGACACATTTTTCATTACTCAGAGAAGTTTTATTCAGGTTGACACAATAGCACAGAACCAAAACATTGTTTCACCTCTATCTATAGACAGCCATTGACCTCTCCTTAAACAAAGTCAGCATGATCGGAATGAAGATCTTGGGCAACTGACTTATGTGGAAATAAATATAATAGTGATAACCACCAAAATGCAGAGCTTTCAAGGTTCTTGTGCTGTTTTTAAGGATCATTTTCTAAACCATGATATGTTCTCATCCTTTGATAGTTGTGGAACAGAAAGCAGTTATTCTTACCAAATGAAACAGCAAAAAGAACACACATACTTTTCTTTAAAAGTTTTGAAGAAATTTAGCCATAAGAACTTTAAATTACACCTAGAAGCACTTTACTGAATACAATTAAATTGTAATTACGATGCTTTTAAAAAGTCAACTTGTTCAGAGGAGCTGATGGCTTCAGTTTTTGTAGGGAACACTTGTGACACTGTAGAATTCTACAAGAATTTTCCTCTTCTGGTGGGCAGGAGGAAAGCACTCAAGGCATGAGAAGCTTTTATAACTTTCTGGAACTTGAATAACAATTACTGATCAAACTGTACGCTTTAAGTGACAAAGTATTTTTACAGCTAGAGAACCCAGAACACAATATATTTAAAAGCAGGCAAGACAAACCAATCATGGATTAACATCTATGATATTCCACAAACGACACAATATCATCTTTGCCAACCTTCTTTTAAAGGTTTCCCTTTATCTGTGAAAAATTGGGCCAAAATACCAATGATTGCTCAGAAGGAGCTATTTAATCCTAACACCCTCAGACGAAACCTCAATTACTGATAATTGTGCATTTCAATCAACATCCCTTTTCACGAGGTTATTCTGGGAAATTATGAAAACCAGGACCTTTGAAACTTCAATTTTCCTAATTATTGTGAAGCAATGCTGAACTTTTATTGAACTTGGAAAGTGGTCATGACTTACTCTGCAATATAAAGTTAAGCACTGTCACTACTTATATGTGGAAACCTGTTCATCTGCAGAAACAGTCCTCTCTCTACCAGGATGCTAAATGAACCTCCCCTCCCTCTCCTGTGGAGACTCATCTGCCTTTTAAAATCAAATCACAGTTGCCAACAAACTAGGATTTCTCCTAACTATGTGTTCATGCAAATATTTAAGAATGCCTATTAAATGCCAGTCATTGTTTTAGGAGCTTGAGGTTTTTATCAGTGGATAAAAACTCCCAACCTCATGGATCTTCTATTTATCCTGGACTGACAATAGCAAAATAAACCAAAATGAATGCAATTTAAAAAGGTGTGCAACAATCTGCCTGTAAGAGCTGAACTAATCCTCCCAGGAACAAGGCCCACAGTGCCCTGATGCCCACCTTGGCTCATTCCTGGACAGGAGAGGATACTCAGTGAACAGGAAGTTTCCACTAATGAACCATGAATGTGCAATAAGACCTGCCATACAACTTGAGGTTTCTAGCTTTCTCACAATACCACGACAAAGTAGGACAAAGTATTTTACAAGTGTAATGCCACCTTCTCACATTCTAGTGAGGCTGCACCAGGAGCAATGATTCGGATCTGGAATGAGATAACACCTAGCGGTCAGAGAGAGAACAATGGTCAGTGCCAACTGCCTGATCACTCCAGGCTATTGCCGCCCACTAACTCTCTTGACTTTTATAGTCTGACTCTAGAAAATAAAGTCAGTTACTCAAAAGGTACACTTCCCTCAAAGGTAAACATACAGCTGAGACTGTTGGAAGTAGCAGCTTTGCACAAGGGCAGCAGAAACCTCCATTCCTGGCTGTGTGGCTTGGGGCATCAGACCACAGCTCAAGCTTAGGTGCATGAACTATGATGACCCCTGAAGGTATATTTAGTGTTGTGTGTATATCTGAAGAAAAGGTGTGCAGCTTTTAAAAATTATTTGCAAGGAAGTCTGTGACCTCCCGAAAGTTTATGGACCTCTGCATTGGAGGGTCTCTGCCTGTCCCTTGGTAAAATTATACACACAGCTGACACTGAATTCAGAATGATGGGTCCCAGTTCCAACTGTAATACAGATGTTATGAATCTGGGTTAGAGGCCTTGGGGTGGTTTACTAGGAAGACATGGGCCAGAATTAAAGTCAAACACTACTGCTGGTGGCTGGAGATGGATGTCATTTAGGATAAGTTTGTCCCCTTCTGAAAAATAAGGAATGACTCCTTATCTCAGGGAATCTGGCCCTTGAGAATTAGTCTCCATCCAGGCTGGCAACTCACAGAGGATGGGAGGATGAACTTTCCTAATAACACCGTTTTCCAAGCCCAAATGTACAACCAAACATCTGCATCAGCCTCCTGGCACCACGTATGTTCATGGGTGGCTCCACATGTCCCACGGTTTGTCCTCCCCACTCCCTGCCAGGTAAGGTATGAAAGGCAATTGGAGCTCTTACTGTTCAAAATCACTGTTGATGTCACGGTTTCGTCTAACCTTTAGCCTGGGGGCCACATGGCTAAAGGGCCTCTGGGAAAAACTGTAACAAAACCATCAGTGATAGAAACTATGGGAAAGAGAAAAACGACATGGCGTTTACCAGAGCATTTGCTGTGAGTTTTCCGGAAGGTCCTTTACTGTGGCTACTCTTTCTTGGTACCTGCCTCTGTCTTCACTGTCTTTTACTAGACTCTGAACTCCTCAAAGATGGGGACCTGCCTTATTCATACTCACGAAACCAGTATGATGTCTGGGACATCACAGACCCTAAAAGAACTCAGAGAGTAGGAATGGGGAAATGAACACAGGCCGAGGACTCCATATAACTCTGATGAAAGGATTACCCATGACAGGACTTAGAGAGTCTCCAATATAATGTATCCACTTCTACCACTTCAAAATATAAATTAGGGGCACTCTACAGAGAAGATGAGGCTTTTGGGGGAAAAAAATCATAGAAAAATATATTTCAAAAATCTTTTCAAATTATAAAAAGAGTGTAGAGAATTGTGATAAAATATCTCAGATACAGTGATATAAATATGTAGCAAAATCGATTATTTGGATTACTGCCGTTTTCACTATAATTTAACAGTAATAAATAACATGTAACAAGAATAATTTAAAGGACTGATTGCATCCTTGATATTTGTCATCAGCTCTCCATCTCAGAAACCATCGCAGCACAAATAAAATCTGCTTTTGTGGATATTCTGAAAGGCAGAGAGCAGCTTATATAACTTCTGTTCTTCACAAAATACTCATTAGCTCACAGGAACAGGCCAACAACTGTCCCTAAGAGCCAAATGTAAGCTGTGAGGTTCCTGAGGATTAGTCACTTTAGCAATGTGTTAACTTTCTAAGAATAGAAGTAGGGAGGTCCACAGATGTCATTTTAAATAATTTTGTATAAAATGTAAACATAGTTAGAATGTATTTACATGGTCAGAATTGGGAAAAGTTTTTATATATTCTGAGTCACCCTTACATGTCTATGAAATAATGCTTAGGTATTATATACTTATTTTGTGACATTTATTCTTTGTCTTCATCAATGCTAGAATGTTCTTCCCAAATGGCCTCAATCCTGACATCATGATTCTAAATTAAAACCAATTTTAAAAAGATATGCTTAAATATAAATAAAATAAACTGCTAAGTTGTTCTGGCTCCAAGCATACCATATGGCAGATATCATTTATGTGTTCTGATCACAAAGTCAAAACATCCCTCACTTTAAGCATTCTGTGTTCAGTTAATTTAAACAGCATCCTATTTCAGATGCTTTTGATAACAGGAACGTTCTGAAGAAAGCCCAGTGGACAGTGACTGAATTAACCTGTTCTGAATGTTCTGATTTCCCCACTGGGCTCTTTTAGAAGCATTCTTGCCTAGAAAGAAGTCACAATTAAATATCTGTTAGACTCTATCTTACTACATTTTCAGTCAGAGCATGCATGGGCCTGCATCCTTCCTAGCACAGTGTAACTAACAGCGGCCAGAAGATTTCAGTTAGCCAAGGCTGACAAGCAGCACTGTAAAGAGAGCCAGGGTGGGCAGGACTCAGGTACCAGCATTACTCCCAATTAAGGACAATGACAAAAGCAGGTCCGCCTATGGGTCAGTCCACAGCCAGTCAATGTTTTGCTTGTCCAATAGTCAATACAGCACGTAAGAGATTCATATTAAATTGTACCCTGACATGTTTATTATTTCATAAAATAAAATTTAAAAATCTCTCAAAGTCCTTGCTTTCCAGTAGCTCCGAGTCTCATTGGACCATCTGTACAGAAAGGTGTTTCTTTGAAGCACTGCAAGCTCTACTCCTCTTACTTTGATTAGTCTTTCCACTTGTCCTCTGATGAGGACTTACACATATATACTTGCTGTGGGTTACTTATCTCTGCATTGCTTCTTAAAGGAAGTTCATGAACCATTCTTCCACATCTTGTTGACCATCACTTTCATTATGGACTCAATAAGACATGCTTGGTTTCTCTATCGAGAACCATTTACTATGAACCAGCTGAAACCTGACAGGCACTTTAGCCAAAATGAATCCTGCATCACAGAAGTCACAAATCTGAAGTTCGAGATAAGAATCATCAGCAAGAAGAATCCAGAAGTCTTTGTCGAGCATTCCTCTCTCCATTATTTACTTTAGTTTCATTGTGTACACTCAAATCTGTCAAAATGAAAAACAAATATTTCTGACAGAATTCACAGCGGGAACCATCAGCATGAATTAACTTCTCTTCCACTATAAATCTAGCCCATGTTTTTTGCCTTAGCAGGTATTGCTTCTTAGCAAATTTCAGAGCATAGTGAAGTTAGGTCAGGAGGTACAGGGAGAAAAGCCAATAAAACAAGCCAAAAATAAGCAAGAATGACAGCAATGAGGAATGCTTGAGCAAGAGGCAGAGTATGAAACAGAGAGAGAACGAGAAGGAAGAGAGAATAATCTAGAAAAAGCATAGCCACTTTCCTTTGGAAGTTTAGGGCAGCCCCAGTTCTTTCTTCTCCCAGTACCAAAGGGTTTCACCTGAGACCACACTAAGAAAATGTTCTGATGCCCAATGACAGGTGGGGCAAAGACTGTCAATCATTCACAAAAGGCAGCTGCAAAGGTACTCTGTGGGTTTCCTCAACCAAGACCTGAAGGCTAACCTTACCTCGGATCTCTGCCATCTGGTTCCCCTGCTCCTCTCCCATCGTCTTAGCCTGATTTTTGCCATCAACAACATCCATCTTGATCATGCCGAGGTTAGTCAGGAGAAGTATTGGGTCAATGCCCTGACCACTGCTTTTAATGTTCTCCAGCACCTTAAGACACTTGTATGACTTGAGTTCGCTTATATTCTCTTCTAAGAAAAGATTGTAGAGGCTCAAGTCATTGTACCCTTCAGACTTGAAGTGCAGAACATCAAAAGTGGGCAGGATTTCATATACTTTGAGAACATCTGTCTTCTGTCGGAATGGAACAAACAGCGTGTAGAGAACCACCGGAACCAGCAGAACATACACAATGAGGTTAATTAAACTAAGCAACTGGAAGATGCCGACTGCAATGAGTTTGCACTGAAACTGATCAGGGACAGTACTGTCGTTTCTCAGGATTCCTGATTTGATGCTGCAGACAAACTCATCTGAGAGGGAGGAGAGGCTAAAGTAATAGCCCAGGTAGATGCATGCTAACAGCATAATGCTGAGTGTTAGGACCCGGCAGCTGATGTACTTGACGATTAAATTATTAGAGTTTTTCTTTGTCTTCAAGTACTGCTCCACAATTGGGTACTTGAAGTGGCTTTCAGATATCTCCCACAAACTAAAAAGAAAACAAATAAATAATAATTTAAACCTTTTCCAAGGCTATCAAATATTAAAGATGTAAACACATTCAAGAATATCACACTAGAAATCTCAAACACCTTTCTTCCCGTACTTCTCTATTGCTTCATTCAAGTACTAGAGAATAACATTAGGTTAAAAAAAAGAAAAGCAATTATAAAACAACTTTCCCCTTATTATTTTAAAGAAGCTCTAGTTAGTTAAATAAGTTATATCTGCAAATTCTTAGAACACCACCTGGTACCTAGTAAATGTTTGCTAAATCAATTTGATAGTTCTTATTCTGATGCTTTTTAAAAAATTACAGTTTTCTGTTCAAGTGTGAAAAATAAAATAAAAAAGAATTTTCCAGCCCAATTGGAACACATATATATGCCTTCTATAAGCAAGGGGTGGGAGTCAGATAGCTCAGTGGGCGTAGGCTCAGGCTGCGCGGCTGACAGACCTGGTTCAGGTCCCAGTTCTCCCACTGATAGTGCTTTTATCTGAAAAATGGGGGCAAGCAATAAATAAATGTACTTAATTGATAATGATGCTCTGAGGATTAATGAGATAATGAACTTAAGAGAACTCAACATGGTGTCTGTGATATATCAAGTATGTTTAAAATGAGAGCTATTAATATTATTACTATTGTTGATAACAAAAACCAGAGGAAAAATGTGGAAAAACCAGAGGAAGAATGTGAAAAAGGCAAGGCACTGCCTACTCGTTCCCCACTTCTCATACCTGTTCCCTGAGCTCGCTGGGCTCTTAATCCTCTGTGCTTCTCCATTCAGGTGTAAGTCAAAGCATGCACACCACACCAGGACCATAACCTGTTATGGTCCTCTACTAAAGTGCATTTTAAGACATGAGACAGTGATGTTTCATTCGATAAGATAAAGACTCTTGATGTGAGGACAGATGCTGGGGCATGTAGGTAGGGGTGTGATTTAGGTAGAGTGGGTCTTCCTGGCTCTCACAGAGCATCACCAGGTAGATGTCAGTCCCCCATCTACTGGCAGAAGGGCAGAAAATGTGTACTACAAAACCTGACGAGGTACCTGCTAGAGACTAAGTTACCTTTGCCCTACGTTCTCATTAGCACCCGGGCAAGCACCATCTCTCAGGTCTGGGTCACGCACGCTCTTTGCAGCTTTGATTGCACGGTTGTAAACTTTGTCAAGTTCTTCCATGATGAACTTCAAGTCTGAGCAAAGATGTGGAGTAGCTGCAAAACGCCAGAAGAGGGAGGGCAGGTACAGGAGGATGGCAACCAGTAACAGGATGTAGGGAAAAAACTGAAAAACAAGAGAGCATCAAAGACACCCCACTGAAGTCACCTCACCATGCTGAGTACCACGCTAGTCTTCTCATTTCTAAACAAATGTGTATGCTATGTCACTTGTGGAAATCGGGCCCATCACTAATAACTACTTCTTATCAATAAATTCACCTGCCCAGGGAATAATACTAGTAACTACCTTTCTGCCCCCCTTAATAAACTTTAATTGGAAATAATTGGCAACTACATGGTAACACATGGTGTCTCCTCTCTAACCACAGAAGGAAACAAAAAAGTAAAATTATTCTCATGTCCTTTAGAGTAATCCCTCAACAAAATCCCAATTAAGGAAAAGGTAAATGTCACAGTGGCATCTGCTGTTTTTTTTCCCAACTGCAGTTGACATTTAATTTTATTTTATATTAGTTTCAGGTGTACAGCATAGTGGTTAGACATTCAGATAATTTACAAAGTGATCCCTCTGATTAGTCTAGTACCCACCAGGTACTATAGTTATTATGGGTTCTTTTTTTAAAAAATTGCTGCGGTTTTAAGGAGGTCACTACGGCTTAGCACTCTTGCCTTTTTTTTTTCTCCTTCCCTGGAACTTGGGAGATTACACAGAAATGCATAACTTTGCTCAAAACAAATTAGAAAATTCTAATTTATAATTGCTTCAGTGATTCAGTAATCATCCCATCAAACAGCTGAAATAAGCAGTTAGAAATCAGAGAATGAGGACTGGACCTTCCATGCTGGGACAGACCTGAGGAGAGTCCAACACCCTTATTTTACAGTTGGATAACCTCTAGTTGGGAGAAGCCAACCACATGCACAACAGTGTCACTCACGAGGGAAGCATCTGGATATGAATGTATGTGTAAAACAAATGAGAGGGGGTTCAGAAGTCAGAGCAAGCAAAGAGCACCCTCAAGAGAGATGCAGGAAGACCATGAACTACAGTTGGCACACTTCTGTGTTTAAGCTCAGCTTAGTGGACCTGGGCAGTAATGTCACTGAGCCTCTGACTCTCAGTTTCCACATCTATGAAATGGTCATGTCATACAGGTGTTATGAAGATTTAATCAGATAATTTATGAAAAATGCTTAGCATGGTGCCTGGCACGTAACAGGCACTAAAACATACCAGCTAAAACCAATGACAGGGCTACCTGGTGGGCGAGTTAATGTTTAGTC